>JBBBDQ010002500.1:197500-319150 GCA_037127315.1 Ascarosepion bandense
TCTTCTGTCTCTTTTTCCCTCTATCTGGCCTGTTAGTATCAGGTTCTCCAAGCCCTCCTCCCTCATTGCATGTCCCACGAACGTCATGTGTCTCTTCCTGATGCTCAGTATTAATTTCCTTTTTGTTTCCATCATTTCTAGGACCTCATCATTGCAGACATGCTCGAGCCATGATATTCGCAGTATCCTTCTGTAGAACCACATTTCACTTCTGGGAAGTGCTATAACAGAAGACAGAAATTGCTACAGGCGAATTGGCATGGCAAAGGAAGCATTCCAGAAGTTGAGTAAAGTATGACAAAACAAGACAATTTCACTAGAAACAAAGAAGAGAGTTACTGGATCACTATGTGATGTCAGTTCTTCAATATGGCAGTGAATGTTGGACAATATCATCAATGATAAAAGGAAAGACTTGAAGCAATTGAAATGTGGTTCTACAAAAACATACTGGATATAAAGTGGGGATCAATTCCATATTACAATCAATATCTAAACAGACACCTCACTTTGTGGTCACAGCAATTTCTATACATTTATATCCCTGAGATCCAAAAGCACAAAGATGCATTCCAGGAGCTGAGTAAAGTATTAAGAAACAGGATAATTTCGCTAGAAACATAGAAAGAAGTACTGGATTGCTATGTGATGTCGGTTCTTCAATATGGCAGTGAATGCTGGACAATATCATCAAAGATGAAGGAAAAACTTGAAGCAACCGAAATGTGGATCTACAGAAGCATAATGGGTATAAAGTGGGGGATCATTTCCATATTACAGTCAATATATAAATTGACACCTCACTTTGTGGTCACAGCAATTTCTATACATTTATATTCCTGAGATCCAAAAGCACAAGGATGCATTCCAGGAGCTGAGAAGAGTATTAAGAAACAGGACAATTTCACTAGAAACAAAGAAGAGAGTACTGGATTGCTATGTGATGTCGGTTCTTCAATATGGCAGTGAATGCTGGAAATATAATCAAAGATGAAGGAAAAACTCGAAGCAACTGAAATGTGGTTCTACAGAAGGAGTTGGAAGGTTACAGAATATGATTTATGCGGATATGTAGAGAAGGTGACATATGACCCAATAAGTTACTGGCCTGACATATAGATGGCGCCACTAATAAAAAAAAACCATATAATTCTTATGAAGTACTATCCTTCAAATGGCACGCGACAAAATTTGGGCCCAACCTGATTATTAGCTTACAAATTACAGTTATTTAAGTGAATCTACCGTTGCAAATTTTCAAAACAATTATAAAAATCAGAACTTCGTATGTTGATAAAGCATTGCTTTCAGATGGGAAAAATACTGTTCAAGCAAAGCAATGGCTTGATAAGTGTTATTCAGCTTTTGCTCTGTAGGAAACAATGGTTAAGAGATGGCATGCTGACTTTAAACGCGGTCGTAGACACAAATAACGCTGAACGTTCAGGTTACGCAAAATCGGCAGTTGCCCCGAAAAACGCTAAAAAAATCCACAAACTCGTTTTGGCCGATCGTAAATTGAAGTTGCGTGAGATAGCAGAGGAGTTGAACATATCAGAAGGCAGTGTATTCACTATTTTGCATGAACATTTGTCAATGAGAAAGCTGTGTTCAAAGTGAGTGCCGCCTTTGCTCACAGTCACACAAGAACAACAACGCGTAGACGATTCAGAGCGTTGTTTGCAACTGTTTCAACACAACAAGAAGTCTTTGCGTAAATATATGACAATAGATGAAACATCAGTCCACCACTACACTCCGGAGACAAATCGGCAGTCAGCTGAGTGGATAGCAGGCGTAAGCCGTCTAAAGTGACCAAAGACGCAAACATCAGCAGGCAAGGTTTTGGCCCCCGAGTTTTGAAATGCACAAGGTATTTTGTTCATCGATTACCTTGAAAAAGAAAGAACCATCAATAGCGAATATTATATAGCATTATCAGTGCGTTTGAAAAAGAAAATCGCCATAAATTGACCACAAATGAAGAAGAAAAAGTGATCTTTCACCAAGACAACGCTCCGTATGTGATTTCATAATTTAAAAAAAAAGGCCAACGGTTTTAGTTTTATACAATGTTACGAACAAATGTATCTATCTACAATTCACTTCCGGCCAAAGTTTGAAATTTCTATTTCTTTGCAACTCCTGTTGTCTCCTCATCACTTCCTTTCCCTTGTACATTTTCTCACTTTTTCTCACTTTCTTCTTCCCCTGTGTATTTTCTCACTTTTTTCCGCTTTGTTAAGCCCAGACTTCGCGTCTGTATATGTTTATACTTTACTTCCTACCTAAATTTAAGGCCTATTTCTCCTTGAGCCGTTTTCCATTGGCCCTTTCCTCTTGTTTCTTTGTTTCTTTCTCTCTTGTTTTCCTCTTTGTTTTTCCCCTTTCCCCTTTTTTGATTTCTCTTTTTGTTCTCTTATCTTTCCTATCCTCTTTATCTCGTAAGAAAATTTTTTCTAATAAAAAGAAGTGACTTCAATTAATATATATTCCACAGTTTAATATTTACTATTTATAAAATGCTCAATACAGATGAAGAGCATATATATATATATATATATATATATATATATATATATATTAATGCAGGTTTCATTGAATAATATAGACAAGTTTTGTCTATTAATTTTGTGTAGGATCCGTTCATACCGTCTGATATACTTTATGGTGATGTCGTTGAAAGACAACAAAAAATCACAGTAATTGTTGATTTTTTTATCAGGTCTAAGCTTTCGGCTCACATAAGCCATTATCAAAGAGTAAATATTAACACACACTCAACATAGAATATTTAACTTATTAACAATAAAGAGAATTGAATTGAAAATATAAGTTCATCCCTACCGTGGCGGATGGCCGAAGACAGTGACAAAATAGTGGCGTTGTGGTCCCTGGTTTGATTACAGGCATTTGAGTACGTTATTGGAAATATCAAAATTGATTGTATTCAAACCAGGTTTAAATTGTTTAATGTAGATTGCTTCGAGGATTTTTAGTTTCTATTTATTATTTTCTTCTTTAATATATATATATATATATATATATATATATATATATATATATATATATATATATATTATAAATTATATTTTAGAACATGTACATAATTATTCTATATTCGCTACGAAGGTACGTTCGTTTCGACATTGAAACTTCAATGTCTCATCAGGCAGTGTGTAAAGTACTGGAAATCCTTTTTCTTTATATTTATTTAGTTTTGTCCGAGGTGTTGGTGGGTGGAGTTACTGATAGTGGAATAAGTCTTTGACCGTTGGAATTTTTGGAGAAAGTGTTTTATTGGAGGTGTTGGTGGGGGTTAGTTATAGTGGGCTAAGTCTGTAACCGTTGGAATTTTTGGATAGGGTGTTTCTTAAGTGGTTGATTAATGAGAGTTCTTGATTTCTAGACACTTGTAAGTTTTGTTTATCTAATGACTAGACATTATGGGTTTCTTAGGAAGGCAGATAATAGTTGTCGCGGATAGTTTTATTTAAGCAGAGTCTTTATAATTAATGTAAGTTTGTATATTTAATCTTAACTTTGGATTTAGCGGATATAATTTTTCTATTAAATTTTTAATTTTTAATTTTTAATCAGATCAAAGTCTGGAAACCGTTTTTTCCATTAGATTTTTAATTTGAAATTTCTATTCTTATATCTAGTCAATATATGATTCATCTAATTATGGTTATGGTTATTCAAATTATGGTTATGGTTATAAGCCTTACTCTAGTTTTGGTTATTTGTCTTACTTTATAATTTAGTAGATCGATTACTTCTATAAAATTCTAAATTTTTGGTTGAGAAAAATTTCTAATTTAATTATGAATATTAAACTTTATTTTAAAATTTAGTAATTCGATATTATTATATATATATATATATATATATATATATATATATATATATATATATATATATATATGAGGTCTTAGCTCTGGCTCTTGTAGTATTTTTTTTAGCATGATTGTAATGTTAGCTCTCTAATGTGCTTGCAGTTTACTGTGGTTTCATGTCTCTGGTTTAAAAGCTTGTTACTCTTCATATATTTAAGAATCTCAATTTTTTCTTGAAGACAGAGGAAATATGGTTCCTTTATAGATTTGGCTGTTCTTGCTTGTTTAAGGATTTTCCATTTAACTTTAAGCGTTTTATTTTCGTCTTTTAACTTCCAAAAGTATTCGAAGAGAGATGTCATGTTTTGTTTTTCTTTCTTATTGAAGGATGAGAGGTGATTGTAAAATCGCTTTTTAAATACGTTCATGGTATTTCCGATATACATTTTTTCATCTTTAGGATTCTCCATGGATGAAATCGAACACATATATATCAGGGATTTCGTTAGACATTTATTGGTCATGGGTCATTGGTTAGGGTTTCTACAGATACAGAGGTTGTAATTATGGATGAGTATGTGTTAATGCGGCGTTCTATCGATGATGGGATGTGTTTGATAATAGATGGTGGGTGCTTAGAGTTGGGGTTTATATATATTGGCTTTGCATTGTTCTTCATGTAAGGTTGGAAAGTGTTCGATACTAAGTCTACTGTTATGTCTAAAAAGTCTACTTGCTTGATGTTGGGGTTAATCACTACATTGAGACCAAAGGTTTGAAAGATTTTATGAATTAATTTTCTAGTTCTATCAACTTTACCTCCAAAAACTATATATATATATATATATATATATAAAGTTATTTATAAATGGAACTTTGTCTGTGTGTGTGTGTCTGCGTGTGTGCATCCGTTACCTATAGACTCCGAAACGGCTGAACCAATTTTCTTGAAATTTGACACAGTTGTACTATAAGCGTCTGTGAGTGTTCTTAGCTAGGTTTTGTGTCGAGGTACCCCCGATAAATATCAATAATCGAAAAAATCGGTTTATAGAAGGAGTGGTGCGATTTTAAGCAAATTTGCTCCACTCATAGACAAAGACATAAAAAACGATATTAGGATGTTTCAAGGTTGCAATTCTTACAATAGTGCAAAAAATTTGATATCGATACAAGGAAATCAAAATTTGACTTGCATCCATTCATATTTCTTTCAGTCTACGGTTTCGCTTTAACTGGAAACAACTATTGCTTTTTAGTCTTTCATGCCAACGTCCAAAGAGTCTGAGCTCCAGGACCATGGATTAGTTTTAAAGCTTTCATTACATCCGAGCAACGCCAGGCTATACTGCTAGTATATATATATATATATATATATATATATATATATATATATATATATATACGGCAACTGAAAAGCTATCAAGTTTCAGTGCTCAATGCCCTATCATCAGGCAGTGAAATAGGGTTTCGTTACGGAGTCATATATATATATATATATATATATATATATATATATATATATATATACTGTTAAATCTAAGAGACAATGAATGTCTATTATGTTTAATCATAAGCCGTTCTAAACATCGTATTTTGGCATTAATTTAAGTTGAAAATAAAGACAAAAATTCTCCAACATTTGGATAATTTTTTATTAAGTTGGTTCTGAACTTTCGGCTGACATGAGTCATCTTCAGAGAGGTGATAAGAACGGTAACACAAAAGCATCCGCCATCAGCGACGATTTTATCTTGTGTTGACATAAAACTCTGCTAAGCAACGGTAATAGTTCCCAAAAATAACAAACGCAGTTCGCAAATTTGCAATGTGGTTCTATGACCTCACACCGCATGATAGCGCGAAATGATAACAGAACCATATATTCAAATGCAATGTAATGTGCTATGAACAGATTTAAACATGATTTTATTAAGTGTGAGTTGTTTGGATTTAATGTAGGTGGCCTCCAATATCTAAAGGTTCTTTTAGTGAGGATTATTGTATTGTTGACTAAAATCTGTTTGATAATACCTACATGGTTATGTTTTTTCTGAGAAATGTAGCTTAATTGTACTCTGATCAGTTATAGTATCTGTAAGTCATCTATTTTGTAGAGGACATTTGTTTGGGTTACGACAGTGCCAAATATTAGTGTTATTTTCGTTATTTATAAGTGGGGGAGACTGATTGCTAATCTTGCTATACTGTTTTAGGATTTTATTACGTTTTTTTATTTTCATCTGAAGATTATCTGTATAGCTATAACTAAGCTTCAGTGTATTCTTTTTAAAATTTTGCTGAAGGGGTATTAGTAGGAAAGTTTTTGTGAACTAGTTTATTGCCTTACTTAGTACTACCCATTTGGCTAAATGGTGCTGTGTACAAAATTATTTTTCTATTCCTATTGTTTGGTATTTTTTTTTCATTCATAGTATTTAATGCCATTGAATTTATAGCCGCTGTTTTTAGGGCAGTATTGTAATATTGACTGTGTTCAAGAGAGAATGGTGTGTGCTTAATAACAGAAGGTGGGTGATTAAATTTAGTATGTACGAAAATAGGGTTAGCATTATATTTTTCTTAGAATGAGTATGCGTTATTAGCTTAATACAGAGTTACACGTAGAAAGTCCACATTTTAGGTTAGTTTGTACTATTACTTAAAGACTAAAGTTTTCCATTAGTCTATGTATTAATGTACGAATTCTATCTATTTTAGAGATTGCAGTATGATGAACAATCATTAGACCACAGTCTCTATATAAGCAATGTCAGCTATATCAACATCAAGATGTGCAGTTAGATTGTACAAAATAAATAGACCTACGAGATCCGATGATTGTACGGAATTCAATGATCCCATAGTAATGTCGAATAGGTCATTGGAATTTGTCTTTGTCCACTGTTCATTGTTGTGAATGAGAACTGATTTTTTTGGAGTTTAATATTTTTCCTTCCTTATTTGTGAGGTTTGAATATTCCATGGCAAAATCCAGAGTTAAAGTGAACAAGTTTTGATTTTTTTTTAATTGAAGGGTAATAATCCATTATATCCAACTGGATGAACGATTAATATGGTTAAACTAATTAAATACATTAGTAGTGTTACTCCACTGGGTTTTATTTGTAAGTTGAGTCTATCAAGTATGCCTTTGCTCATTTTTTTTTTCAGTTTCTGTACAAGTTAGACTAATAATTCTGGTGGGGCAGTTTCAAAATCTGGTTTGTGGTCTTTTTCAAAATCTGGTTTGTGGTCTTTTTCAAAATCTGGTTTGTGGTCTTTTTCAAAATCTGGTTTGTGGTCTTTAATTGTAATGTAAGCTTCGATGAAGTTGAGTTTACTGACGGTAATTTTTAATTTGTCAGTTATTGTTTTATTAGTGAGGTTAAGATTATTTACTAAATTATTTATGTGTAGATAGATTTTTTAAATATTTTTTAGTTAGGTTCATTTTTTTTTTAATCGTATCACCCCGAGCAAGGCGGTAACGCCATTGATATGCAGGGGGCTACGTAAGAGTAAAAAGATTGGAAAAGAGAAAGCTGGAAACCACATCCTAAACAGGGAACAAGGGGTGAGCCTCTACACATGTTCAGTAGATGTGGGTAGAGTGTGAACCGGCGATAGTTCAGTCTATCTACTCCAAATGAGAAAAAATACAATAAAATAAAATAAATTAGAGAGTTTTAGTTGTGCGAAATAGTCTTGTAGTAATTATAAGTTTTGTCAGAAGGCAAGAAGATTTTATCTGATATATTGGTTTCTTTTACAATAGAATCAAGTTTTTTTTAACATAATATGTGGTAATGATTTGAAACAAATCATTTTCAAATCCTACTCATTTTTTAATGTGTGGTGCATTTAAATCCATAGATATTATTATTTTTAATCATAGATATTATTATTTTTAATCATATCACCCCGAGCGGAAACGCCACTGATATGAAGGGGGCTACATATGAGTAAAAAAAGAAAAGAGTGAAAAGATTGGAAAAGAGAAAGCCGGAAACCACATCCTAAACAGGGAACAAGGGATGAGCCTCTTCACCGGTTCAATAGACGTGGGTGGAGTGTGAACCGGGCGATAGATAGATCTATCTACTCCAATTGAAAAAAAAAACAAAGTGAGAAGATTGGAAAAGAGAAAGCCGGAAACCACATCCGAAACAGGGAACAAGGGATGAGCCTCTTCAACTGTTCAATAGACGTGGGTGGAGTGTGAACCGGGATTCATCGAAAATTTATAGAACATACGACCGGAAAATATCAAGCTGTTTAAAATTAACCAAAATACTTCCTCATGGTGTGCTTTTCATTTCTAAAGCAAAATCCTTTTTTGGGTTAGCCATTAAATGTCATGTCTCGTCTCGTCTCGTCTCGTCCTCTTTCATTTCGTCTATAGTGTTTCGAGAGTAAAATTTTGTTCTTGGAAAAGATCAAAACTCGCTAGAAATCATATCTGAAGATAACATATGTCAGATGACGCGATGTTTTTCACCCCTATCTGGCCCTAATAAAAAAAAATTCCTGCACAAAGATGAAGACTCAGTTTGTACACATAGGAAACTAGTTAGGACTTGACAGAAACTCTTAGGTATTACAGTGGCTGTAGTGTTTGTTGCATTGGTGTAAAGAATATTGTGGTATATTTGAATCAGTAATCCGTGACTCGCTAAATTTAAGATGAGACAGACTGAAGACCAGCTTTCCCTCTTCGCCTTTTGGCCTTGTGTCATACTTTTTTTTATTTTTCAAAATGAATATCACTCTCCTTGTACGTCATTGATTATTCAGTAACGTCACACTGTATAATAACGCATGCAGAGTAACATCTCGTCTTATCGGTTCCCTAGTTACAACAGGGTCGCGCAACCGGTCTTCGGGGTATTTATACTGGATGAGCCCATCCTAGAAAGACGAACAGTATATTACATAATATGCAACAACGTATGTAGATCTACAGTCTAATTTTTCTGTTTTTCTCTCCCGACAAGAGTAAAACTGATACGTGAAAATCCTGGTATAAATTCTTTCACCGATAATTTGTCTTTATAGAATCCTATACAAACAAATTCCATCCCAAACATCTCACTAGACATTTGAGCAGGAACAAAACGACTGAATGTTTAAATAATAAAAATACCCACTTAAGCCGACTTTTAAAAGCAGACATTCCCTTGCATTTTTTTCTCTCTTATTTTGACAACAACTTACACTAACTGCTTATTTACTGGAATTCTTACTTGAATATACATTCAGTTTATCAACAACTTACTCTCTTGATATATAAACATACGTACATTCACCTACATACGTTTTTGTATGGTGCGTATGTACTGACGTCAGTTCGATGCAAAGTCAAATGAAGCTGAAAATCAGTAAAGAAATTCGAGTCGAACCAATCACCTTAAGGCGTTGGCAATGGCCAACCAAACTCTTCTAAAAAAACAACAACAAATGCTTAGTACTAAACAGGAATACGTACAGGGTGTGATTGCTGAATTGTCGTCTAAATGACGCCGAAATGTAAATAATACTGACATCTCATTTTCAGAGATATATTGACCATAATTTTAAAAAAAATATATCTTGACATACTACAGAGTAAATTTATTCAATAAAATCGCCATTTAAATCAAACACAACCTCCAGACGACTTCAGAATCTTCTACGTCTTTTCTGGACGGTCTCCTTGTTTATGTAAGTAAACGCTGCCATAATCTTTGACTTCAGTTCATCTTTGATATTACAAGCAGTTTTGTTAGTTTAAACACGTAATAATCAAGGTGTTTGTTGACTGGGAAATTAGGTGGTCAGATGTAAGGGGTGATGTGGTTGCAGAAATTATCTGACAGCCATGGCTGGTTTTTCTTGCTTGTGTGGCATGGTGCAGTGTCCTGTTGCCAGACAAAGGATCTTTCAACAGCCACTCTCTTGACCCAGGGCAGCACTACCTATTCAAGCCACTTGATATAGTTTTCCCTGTTGAGTTTGAGGTCCTGTTAGAAGATAAATGGAGGCATCACTATTGATCACTCTAAGCACCTTTATTAATCATCATTAAACTCTTTCCGAATACTCTGCACTGTCCTCAGATTGACACTTAGACACTCAGAAATGTTCGTATTATTGATTCCGGCGCGAGTGCCAAGCAGTACAGCATGCTGTTTTTAAATTTCTGGCAGAATTAATTGAGTCATGGTGCCCTTTTTTCTCAAAGACGGTGCCCAACTGACCCTACTATTTTGTGCAGTTGACGAAAACAAACAGCACGCATTCACGGAATTGAAGATATGAAGTGGCGACAATTTACCCATCGCACCCTACAACCTCCAGGAATTTAAATGCGATGTCAATACTCATCTCTTAAGCACTTGACGCTAGTTGACTTTAGTTCTTTCTACACCACCCTGTATATCTTTTCCTTTCTCTCCATCTTTGCAACTGTCATCACACCTGTATTCCCATCCTTCTCTTGCTCCTTTCTAACTCTTCATTATTTCCTATCTAATCCTTTTACTCTTATGTAGCCCCCTGCACATCAGTGGCGTTCCTGCTTTGCTCGGGGTGATACGATTAAAAAAAAAAAAAAAAAGCAAATAAATACACGCGGGCATGCAATTAACACACGCGCATACGCACACACACACAAACACAGACAGATACACATACACATATAAACACACACACACTCATATATATATATATATATATTCTAAACATATGCCATTAAATATAAGAGACAATGAATGTCTATTATGTTTAATCATGAGCCGTTCTAAACGTCGTATTTTTGCTTTAATTTCAGTTGAAAATAAAGACAAAAATTCTCCAACATTTGGATAATTATTTATTGGTTTTCTTCTAAGCTTTCGGCTCACATGAGCCATCTTCAGAGAGGTTGTTTAAACTGAAATATTATAAAATCCACCATCGCCGACGATTTTATTTGGTGTTGACATAAAACTCCGCTTGGCAACGGAAATAGTTATCAAATATATACATATACATATATATATATATATATTCTATTAAATATAAGAGACAATGAATGTCTATTATGTTTAATCATGAGCCGTTCTAAACGTCATATTTTTGCTTTAATTTCAGTTGAAAATAAAGACAAAAATTCTCCAACATTTGGATAATTATTTATTGGTTTTCTTCTAAGCTTTCGGCTCACATGAGCCATCTTCAGAGAGGTAGTTTAAACTGAAATATTATAAAATCCACCATCACCGACGATTTTATTTTGTGTTGACATAAAACTCCGCTTGGCAACGGCAATAGTTACCAAAAATAATAAACGCAGTTCTTAAGTTTGCGATGCGGTTTTATGACGTCACACCGCGGGATAGCGCGAAATGACAACAAAACCATCTAGTCAAATGCAATGTAATATGTTATTTCCTGTTTTAAAGTTGATTTTATTGAGTGTTGGTTGTTTTGATTTGATGTACATGGCCTCCAATATCTGCAGGTTCCTCTTACTGTGTGTATGAGTAAGGATCAGAAACTAAATTCCAAAAACACCTGGTCAAGTCGGTCAAAACTCATGTCATCCCCTTTGATATAGACAGTATAATTACGCCGCCTGGCTCTATCCGTTCACGCCTATATTGGTTACATAAATCTCATGAGGCAGTTATTCCGTTAAGACCTATTTTTACAATGGTGGGGTCAGTTCAACATAAGGTTGCTAAATGGATCACTACACAGTTATTACCTGTATTGGAACACGGCAGTAAGCAAATATTAAATATTCTTTTTCTTTTGCAAAATGTATGCAACAAACAAATAAATTTACTAATAAATTTATGTGTCCCTATGATATTAGTAACCTATAGACATGTACATAATTTGTATCCATATCTTGGATACTATTAATATCTGCTTATATATATTCTTTTATATCATAGCCAGGTATCTTCTCCAAACATTCCTAAGAATATTTTAGAGACCTAATGAGATTTGCCGTCATGTCGGTTAAATTTAGTTTCAACGTGGTAAATAGATGGGGTCTCGATGGGTTCAGTTCTGGGACCTGCCATGGCAAATATTTTTGTAGGTGTCTATGAAAACCAATTGTCATATGCTACCATGAAACCGTTAGTCTATTACCATTTTGCTTCTTTGTAAACCAATAGAGGCCAATACATTTTTCCTGATCTAATGACTAGCAGTATAGCCCGGAGTTGCTCGGGTGCAATGAAAGCTTTAAAACTAATCCATGGTCCTGGAGCTCAGACTCTTTGGAGGTTGGCACGAAAGACTAAAAAGCAGTAGTTGTTTCCAGTTAAAGCGAAACCGTAGTCTGAAAGAAAAATGAATGGATGTAAGTCAAATTTTGATTTCCTGGTATCAATATCAAATAAGTTTTTTCGTCGTAAACTGAATTTTGAAGTCTAAATAAGTCCTCTGAGTAAATGGTATCATGGCTGAGACTAAGAACTACAATTATACCTACTTAGAGCCAAACCCGAAACAAAAACTAAAATAAAAGGGCCGAAGAAAAATACAGACATACAGGCAGATAAACAGACACGCACACAAACATCTTGCCTTTTATATATAAATATATTATCAATTTTCTACACTATTGTAAGAATTGCAACCTTGAAACTTCTGAATGTCTTTGTCTATAAGTGTATCAAATTTGATTAAAATCAGACCACTCCTTCTATAACCCGAGTTTTTCGATTATCGATTTTCGATATTTATCGAGGGTACCTCGACACAAAACCTAGCTAAGAACACACGCAGACGCTTATAGTACAATTGTGTAAATTTTCAAGAAAATCGGTTCAGCCGTTTCGGAGTCTAAGATAACGGACACACACACGCACACAAAGTTCCGTTTATAAATAAGTTTAGATATGCATCCAGCATTAAAATATTCATTGGAAAGAGAAACTAATTCCGCTGTGTCGTTCTTAAATTTATTGGTATTTACCTTAGCTCCCCGACTATAGCGGGATATGACACAAGGTCATTTTTTAAGTTGGCACCCGACCGCGTACGAACGGGTTCAGGAACAAAAATTCCTCAGTCCCCTCAACCGCCGGTTGAGCTGGCCCCGGTGACGAACGCCTGGTCCATCTCTGTGCTGCAATGGGGTGGCGCAGCCGCGAGACACAGTTCTCCGGGACCGGGCGTATGTTCACTGTAAATTTCCTTAGTTGCGACCCTGCCTTCGCAGACGAAGCCACAACTGAGTTGGACACTCTCTTCGAGGACAGAGACGCAACTGAGAGATGATTCTGTTGGGGAGTCCCCCTTTTTCACACACTCTATGGACTCTTCCATGTTATACAAATAATCCTGCCTACAGAGAACAGTAGCTGAATCGTTGTTGTTGTTAGAGTTGGTGTTTGTGAGAGCAGTTGAGCCGCCGCTCGTTGGTCAACAAGAATATGGAATTATTACTCGGACTTACTTCTTTGTATATATTTCACACCTACTAACAAGTATTCCTGAATCTACTAACCGTGTACAGGTTGTATATCTTTATTTCAATATATTTACATTTTTCCTCTCATATCTGTTTTTGTTATTATTATATTGTGTGGTTTTCTAAACAAGAATCAACTACAGAGTCAGTGCCCACCCGACACAAAAAGGTACTTAGATGTATTGGTAACCGAAACTTTCATATTATCTTACATCGATTTACCGTAAACCAACGTTCACTGGTTTATATATTCGGTAGGAAGCATTTTACCCTGACAAGCGGAAAATTGATTTAATTGGGACTCTAACACATAAAGTCTTAATGATGGGTTCAAAATCCAAAGTAGATGAAGAAATAAAATAGATCAGTAAAACTTTATCTAATAATGTATATCCTTTAGATATGATTAGGTGTGTTATCAATAAGAAAATTTCGTATTTTTCTGAAAATAAACCTATTGCTGCTATATCTGGTCGGGTGCTCCTGCTTCTCTCCTTGGGCTTCTTGACAAAATACAAAGGAGGATCTGTAACGTGGTTGATACTAACTTGGCAGACCGGCTGCAACCACTCTCTCACTGGCGTGATGTGGTTTCCCTGTGCCTCTTCTACAAGTACTTTCATGGCTTCTGCTCCGATGAACTTAGAGCACTGGTGCCGCCTAAGCAGGAATTTACACGAGATACTAGATTAGCAACTAGGTCCCACCCTTTTACAGTTAAACAGATAAGATGTAACTGTAAATTCTACTCCAACAGCTTCTTTTCTCGCGCTTCCCGCCTGTGGAACTCCCTTCCACAAGTCTGCTTTCCCGACAGCTACAATCTCCAGGTGTTTAAATGTAGGGTCAATAGACACCTCCTATCACTCTAACTCCCAATTATTCTCAGAACACTCTCATCTACCCAACCCTCATTTTCGGTATCCTTACCCGCCTATCACCCACCCTCTGACGTTTCCTATATTTAACCATTCTCGACATCCTTACCCGCCTATCACCCACCCTCTGACATTTCCTATATTTAACCATTCTCGGTATCCCTACCCGCCTATCACCCACCCTCTGACATTTTCTATATTTAACGATTCTCGGTATCTCTACCCGCCTATCACCCACCCTCTGACATTTCCTATATTTAACCATACTCGGTATCCTTACCCGCCTATCACCCACCCTCTGACGTTTCATATATTTAACCATTCTCGGTATCCTTACCCACCTATCACCCACCCTCTGACATTTCCTATATTTAACCATTCTCGGTATCCCTACCCGCCTATCACCCACCCTCTGACATTTCCTATATTTAACCATTCTCGGTATCCCTACCCGCCTATCACCCACCCTCTGACATTTTCTATATTTAACCATTCTCGGTATCCTTACCTGCCTATCACCCACCCTCTGACATTTCCTATATTTAACCATTCTCGGTATCCCTACCCGCCTATCACCCACCCTCTGACATTTCCTATATTTAACCATTCTTGGTATCCTTACCTGCCTATCACCCACCCTCTGACATTTCCTATATTTAACCATTCTCGGTATCCCTACCCGCCTATCACCCACCCTCTGACATTTCCTATATTTAACCATTCTCGGTATCCTTACCTGCCTATCACCCACCCTCTGACGTTTCCTATATTTAATCATCCTTTCTCCACTCTATGTAGCCCCTGCGCAGTAGTGGCAGTGACATGCCATGGTCGGGGTGAAACGCTTATAAAATATATATATATATATATATATATATATATATATATATAGTTAATAAATATCCAATTTATTTCCGTTTAACAATGTCAGAAATTTGCCAACCAAACAGCCTTTGCGTTAGCGCATTATTATTACTCTTCGGGTGTGCATGTTGTGTTTCCTACCCGAAAGGATGTTCCACCCGCCTCATCATATCAATAATGTTACTTATCGTTTCAATGTAGTTGCAGTGATGACTAGACGCGAGAAAACAGCAGCATATACCTAGAAAAATCAGGAATAGAATATCACGACTAAAAGACGTTCTGAACAACACATATGGTTCCTCCATCGCAGAGTCAGTCAGTTAAGTGCCATACGTGATACACGCTTGCGTGATCATGTCTCGAAAGAGACATGACTGACTGGGCAGAAGACTATCCCGCAGTAGGTTGCCATTGTTTTCTGCGGTAGACTGGTTGCCGACCAAGGCTATAGAACCCAATCTGTTCTGTTATTTAACCCATAACTGGAAGGAAGAGACAGATTAATACCTTTCCCAAGGGTATTTGTGCGTAAGTGAATACAATGGATTCAACTGGTATTCGAACTCGGCACTCTGATTTCTCGTTCCAAGTCGATATGCTCTGCACCACAATAAATTCATAAAGGAGGGTTCATTAAAACAAGTATTTATAGAAAAGGTACAGGAAAGTTACATTGCGAATGTAGGAAAGTGACTGATTCCGAGATGTCAGGTCAGGAACAATAACATTGCAGATTCTTCTTTAGATTTTATTAAAGCTTACTTAATGTATAACAGGAACACCAGATCATATGTGGCAGTAATATTATAAGCATAGTTTATTGGATGTTCCACCCTGCTTTTTGCTTACAATATGCCATATGACTCTGTTTACATTGACTATTGTTTTCAGATTTATTGCTATTATTACAACGTTTCGGCCGTTGTACACTCCGGCGTTCTTCAGATACTAGGAATTTCGAACCGAACCCTTTATTACGATCACTGGGGTATATCATCCTTATTCTATGTGCAATGCTTCTTCTGGTAACCATGTAGTTATCTCCCTTTAAGTTAACTCTCTAAGTTATTTGTTCTCCATTGCAGTAGCTTTGTATTGAACTTACAACTCTTTGGGTCAAGTCACAGGGTCACAGGAACTAACCAACATCTATATCCGCTGGGCCACGTGTCCTTAAGTAACAATATAAATAGTGTAAATACTACCCCATCTCAGAAGTACAGACAAGCATGTCATATGAATGTTGAATTCTTTAATTACACTTTTATATTTACTTGTGTTACTAGGATGCATTTACATAAAAAATAATATTAATAATTTCTAAAAAGTTATAGTAAGAGATTCTATTGAGCTCGACTTGTTATTACAAAAAAGTTTAAATTAAGTAGTTGTTAAATAGAGAAATTAGGAATAAAACGTTTTGGAAGATTGTAGAATATTACAGTAAAATCGAGAGAATGCGAAATGATTTTAGAAATATGCAAATTAGGTGTTAGCCCCGATAAAAATAGGTTTTGGGAAGAGAGTAGTTAGTTGTTAAAAAGATTTGCTGACATTATCCACTCCGGTTCGATTCAGGATTTGTATGTTCAGCCGAAAGAATCTCTACTAAAAGTTGCCGACCAACTAAAATCTAAAAAAGAACCTCATGGAACTAAATGAATAAATAGATTTTTTAATTCTTTCATTGACCAAACTTATAATTGTTCTTTATATACACATTTGAGGATTTCCAAAAAGTATAGCACTTAGGCTACTTCGCTAGATTTACTGGATAAAGATATTTGACTCACCTTCCTTCCTCTTTGTAACACTTACCCGTAACACTTGCTAGAAGTAAGCTCTAGGTATCTGTTTTGAATGCAAAAAAATTGTAAATTTTATATATATTTTATTTTGTGTTTTTCGTACATTTAATATTTGTCTGTAATTTAGCTCCGAGTTTTGGTTAATCATTTTTCTTCTTTTGTTACAACATAACACGTAAGACTTGTAGATACTTTAACTGTGTCTTTGTAACTGTAATTTTCTTCTCTTGCTTTTCCTGTCTTCTTCAAGATTTCCTTATTGGTCACATATTTTGCCCATGCTATTCTTATCGTTTGTCGACAGAACCATATCAGTGTTGTTTCATGTCGCTTTCTCATCTTTGACAAAATGGTCCAGCCTTCATTGGCATATAGGAGATTCGATATTGTATAACGATATTTTCCTATTTTTCTTAATATTTCGCTTAGTTCCTGGAAAAAACATTTTGATATAAATGTCTCCAGATTTCTATGTCACACTAACCCTACACTGACCAGATAGTTATATGCCTGTCAGTCAGTCAGTGATACACGCTTTAGGCGATCATGTCTCTTTCGAGACATGACTGACTGGACAAAAGATTATCCCGCAGTAGGTTGACATTGCTTTCTGCGGTTGTCTGGTTGCCAGCCAAGGCTATAGATCCCAATCTGTCCTTCATAGCTGAAGGGAGAAGAGATAGATTATATTACATTATTATACTAAGTATAATTAGTGGGGGATCAGTTTATTACTTCATGACAATACAAAACTGATCCCCCACTTTATGCCGAGTACAAGTTTTAATTATGTTTCTAACTTTTTTTTTTTTTTTTTTTTTTTTTTAATCATCTCACCCCAAGCAAGGCATTCCACTGCCACTATTGCGCATGGGGCTACATAGGGGAAGGTAAAGAGAAGGAGTGGATAGACATAGGGAATGTCAGGAGAAAGGTGATAGATGAGTAAGGATAGCGAGGATGAGTGTCGGGCAGATGGGAAGAGTGTTTGATAGAATGGGAGCAGGTTAGTGTGTTAGGAGGTGTCTATTGACCTTACATTTAAACTCCTGGAGATTGTAGCCGTCGGGGAAGCAATCGTTTGGAAGAGAATTCCACAGTCGGGAAGTGCGAGGAAAGAAACTGTTGGAGTAGAAGTTACGGCTGCATTTTATCGATTTCACTGTAAAAGGGTGGGATCTAGTTGCTAATCTAGTATCTCGTGCAAATTCGTATTTAGGGGGCACGAGTGATCTAAGTTCATCGGAGCAGAAGCCGTGAAAGTATTTATAGAAGAGACACAGCGAAGCCACGTCTCGCCGGTGGGAGAGAGACTGCAGGCGGTCTGCCAAGTCGGTATCTATCACATTACAGACCCTCCTCTGAACCTTATCGAGAAGCCCGAGGAGAACAGCAGGGGCACCCGACCAGATATGGCAGCAGTATTCAATGCACGGGCGGATGGTAGATTTGTAAATGTGCAGGATAGATTTAGACGGAAAAAACTTCCGGGCCCTACACAGAGAACCGACTTTCATAGCAGCGGATTTAGCAATGGATTCGATATAGTCATTCCATTTGAGGTCCGCTGAAAGTGTGAGACCAAGGAGGCGTAGTGTTTTACTCTCTGGGAGGCAAGCCTGGTCCATGCTAATGGGAGGTAGGTGAGATTGTCGATGATGGTTAATTGACAGTAGCTTCGTTTTAGAAGCATTAAAATTTACTAGCCATTTCTTACCCCAGTCCAATATGGATTGGAGGTCTTTTTCAATCTCGGCTGCAAGTTTAGCTTTGACGCCTACACCAGATTTTTGTTGGAGGCGAGAGTAAACTGTGGTGTCATCGGCGTACAAACCTATTTGGGTTCTTATGGAATCAGGGAGATCATTAATATATATCAGGAAGAGTGTAGGACCTAAGATGGAGCCTTGGGGGACACCTGCGTTTGTATGGTAGTTCTGAGAGGCATGTCCGTTTAATACCACTTTCATTGTGCGGTTAGAGAGGAATGACTGAATTAGTTCAAACAAATGTCCAGTTATACCATAGCTCCGCAGTTTACATAGAAGGCCAGCATGCCAAACTCTGTCGAACGCCTTAGATATATCCAATGCAACGGTTCGAGCTTCGCCATTCCTGTCGAGTGCCTGGTATATGTACTCGGTGATGGTCGTTAGCATATCAGCAGTAGACCTGGTGAAGCGGAAACCATATTGCTTGTCCGAGAGGAGCCTGTGTGCTGTGAGATGCTGAACCACCTCGGCGTTGATAATGGCTTCGAACACTTTGCCAAAGATCGAAAGAAGGCTGATAGGGCGGTAATTTGCAGGGTCAGAGGGTTCTCCAGTGTTTTTAAATATAGGAACTATAGAGGAAGATTTCCAACAGGCAGGAAAGCAGGAAGCAGATAGGCAGAGGTTGTAGAGCTTAGAAAGGATAGAGGAGAGTTCAGGGGCACATTTCTTTAAGACTATGGTTGGGATTCCGTCACCACCGCTCGCTTTGTGAGGGTCAAGTTTTAAGATAATCTTAGAGACAAGCGAAGGTGTAATGTGGACATCATTCAGTTGTGCCTCGGTTCTAGGTGAGAAGTCGGGTGTAAAAACTCCAGACGAGTCCAGACTCGAATTGTTCGAGAATCTGCGGGCAAAACATTCAGCCTTATCTGCTGGGGAGGTGAGGACCTCAAATTTGTTGATTAGCGGGGGTATTGTGGACTTGCTCTTGTTAAGTACTCTTTTACAGAGTCGCCAGTAGTCTTTAGAGCCGAATTTAGAGCATGCTATGCGTTGCTTCATTCTGGCAGCAAACAACATCTTAGCTTCGTTAAGTATCTTTTTACACTTATTACGAGCTGAAGTGAAAAGGCGCCTGTTTTGTTCCGACGCATAGTTACGATAAAGTCGGAAGAAATGATTCCGGTGGGCAATGGCAGCCGAACAAGCGGGTGAGAACCATGGAGACGAATGAAATTTAAGCTGGAATTTCCTAGCAGGGATGAAGGCATCAATGCCAGCCTTAACCCAGGAGGAGACCTCGGATGCACATTCTTCGATGGGAAGACTAAAGACGTTGTTCCAAGGGATGTCACAGAGGAAGTCTCGGAACGAATCCCAGTCTGCTCTTTGATAGCAGTATGATATTCTACTTATCTGTGTTTCATGGGTCGGGCGGGAGTGGAGTGAAATATTGACGGACACTACAGTGTCTTTATTTAGTGGCAGTAGTGCCTTGTTTGGGGTTAAATGATTATGAAAATAACAAAAATATTGTTGATTTGTTTAGGATGGAATGATCTGTTATGTCAGTCAGTCAGTTAAGCGCCATACGTGATACACGCTTTGGGCGATCATGTCTCAAAAGAGTCATGACTGACTGGGCATAAGATTATCTCGCAGTAGTTTGCCATTGCTTTCTGCGGTTGACTGGTTGCCAGCCAAGGCTCTAGAACTCAGTCTGTCCTGTTATTTAACCCATAACTGGAGGGAAGAGACGGATTATTACCTTTCCCAAGGATATTTGTGCGTAAGTGAATGCAAGGAATTCAACTGGAATTCGAACTCGGCTTTCCGATTTGTCGTTCCGAGCCGGTATCCACTGCACCACATCACACAATATCTGTACCTGGTTTTTTTCAACGTCCCCGATATGCAGCTTAAATTTCGATACATAATTTCGTTTCACAAGTGACTTAAATCGTTCTGGTATATAGAGGATACTTGCTGCTAAATGATCTCATTGATTAAATGAAAGCAAAATTGCATATACTAATCCATAAGGAGCATTTTAGTGGGCCTAGCGTAGACACGATATGGGAACCGTTAATAAAGTATGAAAAACAAATGACAGCAACGCTTCAACAGCAAAACTAGTAGTAGCAAGACTAGTAGAAATGAAAAGACGCCGTGCATGCAATCAAATATGATTAGCCGAGGCAACAACAGCAACAATAGCAACCTTATTGACATGTAGATTAGATTTAAGCCTTTACGTTCTACACTCAAAATTATACTGTTGGTTCAGGAATTTGGTGACATGGTAACTGTGAGTTCTGGGCTGAGCAGTGCAGACTTGGATCCAATGCAAATGAGACGACCAATAACTGAGCAGCTTTAAATCAGAACTAGACGTGTTATCCCTAGAATGGTCAGCGTAACGAGAAGAATCCACTCCCGTTGATAAAGGGTTTGGTTTGAAATTTCCTGAAGTTTATCCGGATTGATAAGACCTGAAGAAGGCCACGAGCACAACGACTGAAATGTTGTCATAACAAAAAAGTGTGAAAAATTACAATATGAGCTCTGGTAAAAAATACTAGTGAAAACCATTAACATACAAAATTGCAATATGAGCTCTGGTAAAAAATACTAGTGAAAACCATTAAGATAAAAAAAATTGCAATATGAGCTCTGGTAAAAAATACTAGTGAAAACCATTAACATAAAAAAATTGCAATGTGAGCTCTGGTAAAAAAATACTAGAGAAAACCATTAACATAAAAAATTGCAATATGAGCTCTGGTAAAAAATACTAGTGAAAACCATTAACATAAAAAATTGCAATATGAGCTCTGGTAAAAAATACTAGTGAAAACCATTAACATAAAAAAAGTGCAATGTGAGCTCTGGTAAAAAATACTAGAGAAAACCATTAACATAAAAAATTGCAATATGAGCTCTGGTAAAAAATACTAGTGAAAACCATTAACATAAAGAATTGCAATATGAGCTCTGGTAAAAAATACTAGTGAAAACCATTAACATAAAAAAATTGCAATATGAACTCTGGTAAAAAAAGGTTTGCTGAACATCAGGTTTTAAGTCTCAAAAATTTCAGTTGTTCTGAAGGACACATGGAGATAGACGTTGGTTAGTTCTTGTTTGTGAGTTCAATACCAGGCTACAGCAGTGGTGAACAAGTAACTTACAGGGTTAAAGGAAGATAGCTCATGATTACCAAAAAAGGCACTACTTTACAAGGAATGGTGTTCATATACCCCAGTGATTGTAATAAAGGGTTCGGTTCGAAATTCCTGAAGAAGGCCGGGGCGTGCAACGGCCGAAACATCCTACAAATGGCAACAATGATGAGGACAATAGTCCGAATAATGTAAATACTGTAAACATTACCTCATCTCAGAAATATACACAAAGTATTTATAAAGTATTACATTGTATTGGGAATTATAAATATTATTTTTTATACTACAGTTCAATCCATATTATATCCCGGTTGGGGATAAACAGAGAAAGAATAGTGCAAGAAATAATTCTTAACACTGAGGATACAGGAATAGAGATTTATTATACCTCAGTACAATAAACCGAATACACGTACACCAACGAACAGTTAACAAGAATAACAATCAAGAAGGCAATGTCTCTGTATAGGACGTATGCGTTCGTCTTGTGCAGAATGCTTCCGTCTAGTGACGTCTAACTCTCGTCGAAGGCCGATGGCTTTCGTATAAAGTCGATGACTCTCGTATAGTCACGAACACTCTCGTTTACTCTCTGTAGTTCGTTCTAGTCTCGGTCTTTTATAACCCGGGCCATACCCATTCCTGGGTAGGACAGGATATTTCAGTACAACACAAAAACAAATAAGAGGATGGATGATAGTTCGTAGGTAAATAGGGTAAAATAAAATGATAATTCTTCATGTCAAAAAATCAGACAGAAATTATAATTTGAATAATGATAAAAAAACGTGCTGAATTATTGGCGAGAACCTCCAGCCACTAGACGTGTAAAGGCTGCGACCACGTCAAGTTGTAACAACGGTTCCCGTACGAACTTGGATGTGGGTGTCGGAATGGCTTGGAATGATTAATCGGGGAACCACGTTCCAATTCGCGTTCGATTTGTTAAACCCGCTTACACGCAAATACTCTTGGGAAAAGTTAAGAATCCGCATCTTCTCCCACTAGCTATGGGTTAATTAGTAAGACTTTTCGCTCTAAATCACTATTATCTCCCTCACAAAGGTTTCTTACAATCTAAGAAATATTCCTGGCATTAAATAACCTTCAAAGGGTTGATAAGCCGTAGAAAAAGAATCAATCAATCAGTAAGCTCAGTGATTAAAATAATGGTGAATACCGAAAAATATTCTAAAATAGTGAAGAGATTTGCTGCCACTTGATCTCGGTGTGGTTTTGAATAATAATAATAATAATAATAATAATAATAATGCATCTAATCCGCTAGAAGTTTTGCTGTGACTCTTACCAGCTGTGATTTTTTTGTTATTTTTGTTCGTTTTATTAGGCATTTGGTTTCTTGGTTTTCGCTGATATTTTTTCCCTAGCTAAGTGTCCCCACCCACAACTACCAGCTCTTACCGGATTTCGTGGCCATTTTCTTGCGAATAAAAATCTAATGGGCTTCTAGAAGTTAGAATTAAATTAAGCAAATAACCTTTCCCATGCGAGCCAGGGGACCGCACTTTCTACACACCTCAATGCCTTGATGATCCATCTCCACCCCCGATTCAACATTCTTTTTATTTTCTTTCTATTTCTCTTCGTTTTCTTGCTTAGCTTTTTTTTATTTCATTTTTCCCTCTGCTAGGGAGCAAAGATGAGCTCTACCATGAAGACACAATCAATGATGCACTAAGCTATACAATTACCATATTGCATATTTTAGTCGTCGGTCAGGTTTACATCACTCACACTCATAAGATGACAGCTGGCTTATTTAAAAAATAATTAAAAAAATATATTAGATTCTACTTATGGTTAAATTATTTTAACCCCATAACACCGTTAATGATTAATCCATTCGTCGGCTTCAGCCTATACATCCAGATTTTAAAACCTTATAGTTTTCGAAAAGAAGTAAAAATGAACAATATATTGCTGAAACTGCTAACGTTTTTTTTTTATGGCGTCAGCTTAAAATTTGGTTTTCCGTCTGTCATGAAAATTTTGATTTTTTTTTTTCGAGCCCTTCAAGACGTGTCTCTTATAACTTCTTCTCCTTTTTAGATTGGTAAATTACCATCTATGTTATGACTTCCATTCCCTGTTCTGCCAACATTTTTATAATCTTATTAGGTAAGTTATATGCTGCTCTCCTATTGCATACTTGCGTTCAAGACGTCCTGTGAGTATCAACTTTTCTAAGCCTTCTTTCTTCTTTATGCACGCTAGAAATTTCAACTCGTTCTTTCTTATATTAAGTATAAATATCTCTTTCTCTAAAACTTCGACACGCTCACATATTCAGGTCATAGCATTCTCAGTATCCTCCAGTAAAACCACGTTTCTGTTGCTTCAAGTCTCTACTTCAGCTGTAACAAGATTGTCCAGTAGTTGGGTAAGGTTAAGTATGTTTTCTGTTGTTTCCTTCTGTTCATCTTTCTTTCAGTCTATCTTGTGAGTATCAAATTTTCCATACCCTCTTTCCTCATTATGTGCCCCGAAAATTTCAACTGTCTCTTTCTGATATGAAATATAAGTGTTGTTTATGTTTCCGTTTTGTTTGAAGTCGTTGCTTACATGTTCAGTTCATAGAATCCTTAGCATCATTCTGTAGAGCAACATTTCTGCTGCTTTAAGTCCCTTTTCCATCTGAATTTGTGGCTGGTTTGAATGAGTATATCGTATCAAACAAAATCATAATGAGAGTGGATAGGAGTTCAAATTTTAAGTAGGTCCATATTTTTCTAATTAATGCTGTTTGTTCAACTGTTGCAGAAGATACAATGGCACCAACATTGCCACAGAAAGCAACAATAATATGAACAAAATCTTCTTCTATGTTTCTTGACAGTTCAAGATGAAGGCGATTATGATTCTCCACAACCTCCTGTTCTTCCTAACGCTAAGTAAAGTTTGTCTTTTTGCAATCTCTCCAAATCCCTATACTGCCGACCATTTACACGGGCTCAGTAGCTAGGTTATGAACTACTTCCCTCTGTACATATTACCTTCAATATGCCCTGTGAGTATCAATTTTCTAAACTCTCTTTCCTCGTTATGTTTCTTAGAAATTTAAGTTGTCTCTTTCTGATGTTAAGTATAACTGACATTTTTGTTTCAATTTTCCCTAAAATTTCGTATATCTGCACAATATTGTAGAACCTGATTTCTGTTACTTCATGTTTCTTCATCATGTCCATCCTGGGTGTGACGATAAACTATGTAAGACCTCTGATTGGGAGATTGGAGGATCGTGTTACCACCCTTTTAAATGTTGCCGTTCTCAAGTACACCCTGACCCGGGGTGGTAGCACCTGTTAGCTACAACATTAGCCATCCCAAAATCAGGTCTTCATCCTAAGAAAGTCATGCTGTGCACCTGCGGGGATTGGAAAGGAATTCTGTACTATGAACTTTTGCCAAGTAACCAGTCAATTGATTCTGAAAAGTGCTTCTCGCAACTGAAGGAAAAAAAAAACATAACAGACTGATTGAATATAATTGCTGGAAACATAATTAAAACTTCTACTGAACATAAAGTTGGGGCTCGGTTTTCTGTTGTTATGAAGTAATAAACTCATCCCCCACTAATTATACTTAATATAATAATGTAATATAATCTATCACTTCTTCCTCCAACTATGAGTTAAATGGCAGGATAGATTGGGTTCTATAGCCTTAGATGGCAACCAGTCTACCGCAGAAAGCAATGGCAACCTACTGCGGAATAATCTTCTGCCCAGTCAGTCATGCCACTTTCGAGACATGATCTGCCAAGCGTGTATCACGTATGGCACTTAACTGACTGACTGAATAATCTAATAAAAAGGGGTTCTGTGCATGACTGTAAACTGCATCTGGTAGCAAGGCCTCTGATTGGGAGGTTGTGAGGAACATGGAACCACCTCTTAATTGTTGTGGTCCTGGGCATGACGGTAAATTGCATCTGGCAGCAAGGTTGTGAGGAGCATGGAACCACCTCTTAATTGTTGTGGTCCTGGGCATGACGGTAAATTGCATCTGGCAACAAGGTTGTGAGGAGCATGGAACCACCTCTTAATTGTTGTGGTTCTGGGCATGACAGTAAATTGCATCTGGCAGCAAGGCCTCTAATTGGGAGGTTGTGAGGTGCATGAAACCACTTCTTAATTGCTGTTGTTCCCAGGTCCGCCCTGACCCGGAGTGGTAGCACCTGTTAAGATCCCAGCTATTGGCAAATAGTTAACCCCCAAAACACTATGAAAGTATAAAAATATACTTTTATAGAAATATATACATAAAAATAGACTTTCATAGGAAAATATATACATTATACCGGCAAAATATATTTGAATACAAAACTAGAAGACATCTTCAGTTTCCTAAAATAAAAAAGAATTTTTCATCAAAATCTGACTAACACTTTTCACTAGAAGTGAACAGTAAAAAAACTTTAAACCCCTCCTTTTTGGCTTTAAATAACTTACAGTGCTTGATATGCTGTTAAATAAAACTTAAACTCTAATAAGAAGATGAATAATACGTTTATGGCATCTAAGACACCCCACTATTTACATTTAATATTAAAATACATTGTGAACCTAGACTAGAGACAAGTACCGGTTGCCTATAAATTCTCGGTAAAGTTTAGTCTGCTTGTTCTCTCGAACTTGCATATATTCTCGATAGGTATTTTAGTCATATTGAAGGAAGAAGCAGACGATTTCTATGTTGTCAAATACTGTAATATTATTTGTTATGAGTGAAAGAAAAGAGAATATTCAGTCGCTTACATTGAAAAGAAAGAAAGGAGACAAAAAAAAGGAAAAGAATTGCACTGAAAAGATTGAATGAATCAATGAATCAAATAAAAAAAATAGTTAAAGAAAAAAGTAAAAAGAAACTTGTTAAAAACATGGCTGAGTTTCAAATAGACGAGCAGAGACGATTATAGTGATCTGGTGAAAAATACGCAGGGGACGTTATTAATTTTAATTTCGGTTGGGAGCATTCGAGGAACAAATGGTCCTCCATTAATGAAAATTGTAACAGATTATGTAAATTGTAAAAGATAATTTATAAAATTGAAGCCACCTCTTTTAATCCAACCGCCCCGTCTCTTTGAAACACAAGTGAAGATAGATAGATAGATAGATAGATAGATAGATAGATAGATAGATAGATAGATAGATAGATAGATGCGAAGAAACTTAGATAGATAGATAGATAGATAGATAGATAGATAGATAGATAGATAGATAGATGTGAAGAAACTTAGATAGATAGATAGATAGATAGATAGATAGATAGATAGATAGATAGATATGAAGAAACTGAGATAGATAGATAGATAGATAGATAGATAGATAGATAGATAGATAGATAGATAGATGTAAGAAACGAGATAGATAGATAGATAGATAGATAGATAGATAGATAGATAGATAGATAGATAGATAGATAAAGAAAGTGAGGAAAATATTGAAATAGAAAAGAAAAAGAGTCTTATCAAAAAGCACAATCTTTGCAGAGAGAAATAAAAATGGAAATGTAAGAAAAAAAAATGGCTGACGGACTGTTAGGTTAGTAAAATAAGAAAAAACAGTTTATGAAATAAAGAAAATAAAGAAGAAAAAGAATATGTAGAAAGAAAAGAAACCTTTCCGAGATCTGTAAGGGGAGACAATTCATGAAAATAAAAAATATGGCAAATAAAAAGGATAAAAAAAAAAAATAAACAGATGAATAAAAACAAACTTAGAAAAAATAGGAGAAAAACAATCATGAAATTAAAAAGATGGAAGTCGAAATAGCGAATATAATAGGTCGCTGTATTTTGTTTTGTTTAAACGAGAGAGAAAGAGAGATAAAGAGATAAAGAGAGAGAGAGAGAGAATAGAGAAGAAATAGGAAGGCATATAATATTTCTAAATTTTCTCTCGTCTCGCGCTTTCATTTATTTTGCCATTTTGCCTGATTCTATATCTTGTTTTATCCCACACCACAAACCGACTGTACTACCCTGTCAACCCATCCATCGTTAGGAATGACTCCACCCAATTTCCCTCATCCCCCAAGAGGGTCAACTGCCACGTGTGCTGAACAACCCACGTCTCGTCCCTTCTCGT
The DNA here is from genome assembly GCA_037127315.1 of Ascarosepion bandense. Lineage (NCBI taxonomy): Eukaryota > Metazoa > Mollusca > Cephalopoda > Sepiida > Sepiidae > Ascarosepion > Ascarosepion bandense. Next base: position 225,360 of record JBBBDQ010002500.1, read on the forward strand.
TCAGGACTCCACCTCCTCGAAATCCCCTTCCCGCTTCTCTGCCACCACACTTCTTGTGTGACGCGAATGGCCCGACTGGACCGGTCCGACTAACGAGACCAGATGGCCCTGGAACCTTCTGACGAGCTGATGTGACGCACGTTCTTGGGATGGAAACGACACGCAGGGGCACGGGAAGAATATCTCTTTCTCTCACTCTCACTTTCTCTCGCTCTCTTTCTTTCTTTCTCCCTCTCTCTTTCTTTCTCTCTCTTTTTTTATGTAGACCTTCTTCTCATAAAAAAAAACAAAAAAACTTTCGTTCCTCTGACTCCAAAGTTTCCTGTTCATTATTCTCCCTTCAATTTTAGACGCCATTTTTACAAAACGTCATTTGTGGCTTTGCTTTCTTGTCGTTTTTTCCCAACTACAAAATAGATTTCAAATTTCATCTTTTTTTTTCCCTAATATTTTTGTCATTTATTTTATTTATTTATTTACCCAACCTAATTTTTCCCCTCCTTCCCTCCCACAAAAAAAAAAAATTATGATTTATTTGCGACTTTTCGTCTTTTTACTTTCTGTTACGATTCATTTTTCATTTCTTCCGCATACAGGAGGCAGGTTCATTTCATTTTTATTCGCTTATGTAAGGAAAAAAAAAACTCGCTTGTAAAAAGAAGACAAATTTAAAGTTGCATAACTAAATAAATGGCTAGGCAAAAAAATTTTTTTCTTGCTTTTTTCCCGCTACTAGATGACATTAGGAGCGTTCTTCAAGATGCAATAGGAGCGTTCCACTAGATGACATTAGGAGCGTTCTTCAAGATGCAATATCTCTTCAAGAGGTTGGCAATCATGACCCTCAACAATTACCTGCCCTTCATACCTCTTAATATATTCTGGCTTTTTGTTATTTTTCTAAACCTTGTCCCGCCGTCCATTTACACAAACTCCCTAAACAAGTTATGCATTGTTTCGTCCGTTCCTCTTGCTTTCAGCCTGTCCTGTGAGTATCAAAGTTTCTATTCCATCTTTCCTCATTATGTGCCCTAGAAATTTCAGCTATCTCTTCCTCATGCTATGTACAGTACTGTGCAAAAGTATTGGGACAAGAACTGTTTTATATTTTATGAGGTGTATTGACAGAAAATAAACAATTTAATTAAATAATTTTATTTGATTTACTCGACAAATGTTTTAACAAGAAAAGATACTTGTTAGAAAATAAATTTAATATTTAGTATAATAGCCTTTTGCTTTGATCACAGCCTTCATTCTGTCAGGCATTGACATCACTAGCTTCTTCAATGTATCTAATAGTATCTCCTACCAAGCAGCTTATATTTGTTCCCAAACTGTGTCTTGCGAAGTAACATTAGATTTATCAAGTTTTTTATCCAAAATATTCCATAGATGTTCAATAGGATTGAGATCAGGGCTTTGTAGGGGGCCAATTCAAATTCTGAAGACTTCCTTCCTCTTCCTTTTAGTTAAATAATTCTTACAAATGTTTGGCTTTTCACCCTGTATTTGAATTTCAGTGAGGTTTTTAGGAAAATCACTCTTGTCCTAATACTTTCCGGCTTTCTCTTTTCACTTATCTTTTCCTTTTTTTTTCTTTTCAATTGGAGTAGATAGACTGAACTATCGCCCAGTTCACACTCCACCCACGTCTATTGAACAGGTTAAGAGGCTCACCCCTTGTTCCTTGTTTAGGATGTGGTTTCCGGCTTTCTCTTTTCCAATCTTTTCACTTATCTTTTTCATTTTTTTTTCAATTGGAGTAGATAGACTAAACTATCGCCCGGTTCACACTCCACCTATGTCTATTGTACAGGTGTAGACGCTCATCCCTTGTTCCCTGTTCAGGATGTGGTTTCCGGCTTTCTCTTTTCCAATCTTTTCACTTATCTTTTCCTTTTTTTTCTTTCTTCTCAATTGGAGTAGATAGACTAAACTATCGCCCGGTTCACACTCCACCCACGTCTATTGTACAGGTGTAGAGGCTCATCCCTTGTTCCCTGTTTAGGATGTGGTTTCCGGCTTTCTCTTTTCCAGTCTTTTCACTCTTACGTAGCCCCCTGCACATCAGTGGCGTTACCGCCTTGCTCGGGGTGAAATTACTTTTGCACACTATCGGTAGTGATTTTAAAGTTTATTTTGATTCCTCATAAAATATAAAATAGTTCTTGTCCTAATACTTTTGCACAGTACTGTACAACTGTCCTTTTTGTTTTCATTTTCTCTAAAACTCTGCCGTTGCTTCCATGTTCGATTTATGATATTCTCAACATCCTCATGTAGAACCACATTTCTGGCTCTTCAAGTCTCCTCTTCATCTGTGAGAAGATTCTCCAACATCCATTGACATACAGGAAGATTCATATTATCTAACAGTTCAGTACTCTTTTCTTTATTTCTACCGAAATTTTGGTTTTTTATACTTTGCTTAACTTTCACAAAGCATCTTTCACTGTTTTAATATGATTTCGGGTTTCAATGTCGCACTCACCGTTCTCTCTTTAAACATTTCGCCGATATTTAATTTTTCTACTTGCTTGATTTTGATATCACCAATTTGTAATGGACATGTGAGGCTCTTCCTTTTGATAATAACCATGCATTCTGTCGTCCTGCAGTTGATATTTAGTCCTTTCTTCTTGCTTTCCTTCACTACCTTCTGTAAAAGTTATTGTTGTTTCCTTTCGGCATCTGCTATCAACACCACTTCATCTGCATATTTCATTTTGGTAAGATTGTGGCCACCAATAGAGAGAACTTTTCAATTCTCGCAGAATCGCCTCATTGTATAGGTTGAACAAGTCCCGTAAGAAGTTACATTCTTCTCTTAATATTTCTTTTCTTTTTTTTTTTTTTATATTTGCTGACTTTTTTCTGTTTGAATGCAAGATGAGCGTTTAGTCTATAAAAAAAAGTATTTTTAAAATTCTTTTGTGCTAGAATTCATATTAAAGAATATCCGGCGTGATGTGGCTTCCCTGTGCCTCTTCTACAAGTACTTTCATGGCATCTGCTCCGATGAGCTTAGATCACTAGTGCCGCCTAAGCACGAATTTACACGAGATACTGGATTAGCAACTAGGTCCTACCCTTTTACAGTTAAACAAATAAGATGTAACCGTAAATTCTACTCCAACAGCTTCTTTTCTCGTGCTTCCCGCCTGTGGAACTCCCTTCCACAAGTCTGCTTTCCCGACAGTTACAATCTCCAGGTGTTTAAATGTAGGGTCAATAGACACCTCCTATCACACTAACTCCCAACTATTCTCACAACACTCTCATCTACCCAACCCTCATTCTCGGTATCCTTTCCCGCCTATCACCCACCCTCTGTCATTTCCTATATTTAATCAGCCTTTCTCCACTCTACGTAGCCCCCTGCACAGTAGTGGCAGTGACATGCCTTGCTCGGGGTGAAACGCTTATAAAAAAAAAATCATATTGTCTTTGTTTACATTTCTGATTCTCATTATGTTGTCGAGTACTTTTCGCACTGAAGATTCTAATCGTGCTAGGTCACTTGCTAATCGACTTAACGTACCTAAAATGTTAGGAAGTTGGTAATCTTCCAATGAAAGCTGACTCCTTAGTATTCGACTAACTGCCGACGAATATCAACTACATAGTAGTTTTACTGAACTCCAATAGAACTCTAAAGAACTCCTTTGAACTTTTCAAGAACTTTCTGTTAACTCTTATTAATATAGGAAGGAGAGTCCATTATCTGAGGAATAGGTGTGTTTTTTCCCATAACACATTACATCGTAAATTACTACGTCTGCTGCTAGCAATTCTGACAAAAAAAATCATAAATTTTCATTCGAGAATTCATTCTGAAGGACACATGGCCTAGTGGATAAAATCGTCGGTTTGGCGTGCAACAGCAGTGACATCCAAAACTTAAAGTGTTGAGTTAAATGGCGATAACTAAGTGTTATGATGAAACACACCTATTTCTATAGTGAATAGACTCTCCCACCTAATTTAAGTAGGAGTAGTAAGAGGAACGAGGGTCAGTCGATGTTGGACGATAGTAGTCGACATATTTCCTGTAAAAAAAGAAAAGAAAGAAAACTGTTTTACTTTTAGGGAGTTTAATATTTTAGAAGGGGCGTGTTATGGTGAAACATGCTTATTTCTATAGTGAATAGACTCTCCCATCTAATTTAAGTAAGAGTAGTAAGAGAAACGAGGGTCAGTCGATGTTGGATGATAGAAGTCGACATATTTCCTGAAAAAATTTAAAAAATAAAGAAAAATGTTTTACTCCTACGGAGTAAAGTTTTAGGATGTGGGTGTTATGGTGAAACACACCTATTTCTATGGTGAATAGACTCTCCTACGTAATTTAAGTTAGAGTAGTAAGAGGAACGAGAGTCAGTAGATGTTGGACGAGAGTAGTCGGTAGTAAATCGAATACGAAAGTAGTCAGCGACCTGGCAAGATTACACTGAGAAATGAATATTATATCAAGTTGCTAACATTTTGCACGTCAAACCTATTAAAACCGACTTTAGCACAAGTGGTGCAACAGATATCGGCTCGGAACGAGAAATCAGGAAGCCGAGTTCGAATTCCAGTCGAATACCTTGCATTCACTTACGCACAAATACCCTTGGGAAAGGTATTAATCTGTCTCTTCCCTCCAATTATGGGTTAAATAATAGGACAGATTGGGTTCTATAGTTTTGGTTGGCAACCAGTCTACCGCAGAAAGCAATGGCAACCTACTGCGGGATAATCTTCTGCCCAGTCAGTCATGTCTCTTTCGAGACATGATCGCCCGAGCGTGTATCACGTATGGCACAACTGACTGACTAGCCTCCACTGCGAAAATAACTCCACTACACTAAAGCATTCGGAAGTTGCATAACTCATGGAATGAGAACAATCTACCTCAGTGATCGAAATAAAGAGTTCAGTTCAAAATTTCAATCCCCTGAAGAAAGTTAAAGCGTACAACGATCGAAACATCATGAATATGACAATAAAGATTAGGACGGAAGTCCAAACAATGCAAATAATGCAAGGGTGAATCTTCGATTTCTGTATCAATGTTGAGACTGAAATTTTTATTTCGTTCTGTTATACATGCTGATAATGCTAACCCCTTTTCAATTTAAGAAATTGCAGCCATCTTTTACATCTAGGCGCTTAGGCTCTCCCCAACTAAAGATCTCAGCAATGTTTGTTTTGTTACCACCTCCCCGCCGAATCTATGTCCAGCCATCAATTTGCACAAGCTTGTTAAGTAAGTCTCTTGCTAGTTTATTCATTCCTTCTTACCTTCAATATGTTCATTAAGTGTCAAATTTTTCAAGTGCTCTTTCCTCATTATGTAACCCAACAATTTAGACTGTACACTTATCCTTAAATATCTTCGTTGTTCAAATATTTTGTCGATGGTATACCTTGCCTTCTTCTGTACGGTCACATCTCTGTTGCCTTAGGTCTCTATGAGAAAACTGTTCAGCTCTTACTGCCATATTTATGAAGTGAGAATACGGAGGACGCGTTCCAGAAGCTGAGTAGATTATTAAGAGACAGGAAAATTTCGCTAGAAACAAAGAAGAGAGTACTGGATTGCTATGTGTTGTCAGTTCTTCAATATGGCAGTGAATGTTGGAGAATATCATCAAAGATGAAGAAAAAATTTGAAGCAGCTGAAATGTGGTTCTACAGAAGGATGTTGGATATAAAGTGGGGGATCAATTCCATATTACAATAAATATATAAACTGACCCCTCACTTTGTGGTCACAGCAGTTTCTATACATTTATATTCCTGATATCCAAAAGCACAAGGATGCATTCCAAGAGCTGAGTAGAGTATTAAGAGACAGGAAAATTTCACTAGAAACAAGTACAGTATTGCTATGTGAGTTCTTCAATATGGCAGTGAATGCTGGATATCATCAAAGATAAAGAATGAAATTGAAATGTGGTTCTACAGAAGGACGCTGCGGATATCATGGATCGAGCATGTGAACAATGATGAGGTTTTGGAAAGGATGGAGACGAAAAGGAAATTAATATTGAGCATCAAGAAGCGATAGCTGAAGTTCCTGAGACATGAAATGAGGAAAAAGGGCTTGGAGAACCTGATAGAGGGGAAAAGAGACTGGGGAAAGCAGCGGATAACATGTTTGAAGGGCCTGAGAAAATATTGAAATATAATTAATAAAAAGTTTTTCCCCATTTAAAGTAGTTCCAAGGTCTCCTGATTTATTCTTTCAAGCCTCGAATTATTTTTCGTCATTTTGAATGATGCCAAACGCGTTTTTGAACTGGCCTCAAGTTTGAAATTATCTCCCAAAATATATAAACACACCAAGTGTAATTATGAAATATTTAATACTAGCAGTATAGCCCGGCATTGCTTGCGTGTAATAAAAGCTTTAAAACTAATCCATGGTCCTGGAGCTCAGACTCCGCCGAAAGAATATTTGTGTGAAGTTTGTTGAGAATCAGATAAAAATTGTTGATTTGTATAAAGGACATACAGGCAGATAAACAGACACACACACACAAACATCTTGCCTTATATATATATATTTGATACACTCATTGATAAAGACATAAGAAACGATATTCAGAAGTTTCAAGGCTGCAGTTCTTACAATAGTGCAGAAAAACGATAATATATATATATATATATTGTAAGAATTGCAGCCTTGAAACTTCTGAATATCGTTTCTTATGTCTTTATCAATGAGTGTATCAAATTTGATTAAAATCGGACCACTCCTTCTATAACCCGATTTTTTCGATTATCGATTTTCGATATTTATCGAGGGGACCTCGACACAAAATCTAGCTAAGAACACTCGCAGACGCTTATAGTACAACTGTGTAAATTTTCAAGAAAATCAGTTCAGCCGTTTCTGAGTCTATAGGTAACGGACACAGACACACAGACACACAGACACAGACACACAGACACAGACACACACACACACACAGACAAAGTTCCATTTATAAATAAGTTTAGATAGATTTGCCCACCTTTGAACAGCGCGTTGGAAGACACCTGACTTTATTTTCTGAAATTTGCTACTGTCAGACTCTAATGCAATAAAATAAAATTGTCACGAAAGCAGATAAGCATAATCTTTTACAAGCGTTACTGATAGACAAACGAGCCATATAAAAACATTTCAAATATTATTTTACACACGTGGTTATATTTATTTATAATGGTTTGCAATAAACAAAAGAATAATAGATTTATTTTCATAATCAAGGGTAAATATACAAATATAAAAGACGTCAACTTCTCGGTGTAGCCATTTTTATGTTGTAGGAATATGCTACGTTCTAACTTTTTTTCTTTGCTCATAAGTGTTTGGAACTTGAAATTCCTCAACCCATAATGTCTATGGATGTTATGGCTAGTACTGCTGGGTTGGTTCTAAACATCCAAAACTTGTTGAACAGCTTTCGTCGCTGACATTAATAGGCAAAGAGAAAAGGAAAGATACAGAGACACTAGCGGGGCAGTTTGGACTCTGATTTTATTTTTGGGGTTCCAATGACCTCTTGTTGGGGAAATTCCTTTCCGAAGAGTTGGCATGTCTTTACCAGTCAAAGTCCAACAGAAAAAAGAGAGAGAGTTTATTTTTGGCGCCAGGAAGCCTCGCTTTTTGCACATGCGTAAATTGTCTTTCCTGTCAGAGGACTCCTAGGAGATTTTTATGCTTATATTATTTTGTACTTTTATTTTATTTTGTATTTTTTATTTCGTAGTTTTTATCTTATTTTGTATTTTTATTTTATTTAGTGTTTTTTTTTAAATTTTATTTCGTATTTTATTCAGTCCCTTCAACAGGAACAACACGGAGAAGATTTTCTTTCATGTTACGTCAGAATTAGAGATTATTGTAAAACTAGACGAAGTTGATTGAATTTGCAAATCACCAAAACAAGGATTGCATAATCTGAACAGAAGATTAAAAATCGCGCTTGAAGATGATCTAATGAATACTCTGAATGAATAATCTGACTTCGGATAATCGAAAGGAATGGATAAATAAAGACGTTAGTATATTAGGTTGTCCCAAAAGTTCGTAAACACTTGCAAAAAATTGAAATTTTACTCGCTAAAACAACAAAAATTATTGCTCAAAATAAAGACCATCATTTTCCAAGACTTTCTGCCATCGATCTGCAAGCTTTCGGATCTGGTTAAAGTACCATTCAGCCGGCTTCGAATCAAAGAATTCTTGACACGCTTCCTCGACTTCATCAAACGTGTCGAATCGGCGGCCCTTCAGAAAGTGTTGCATTGAGCAGAAAAGGCCATAATCTGATGGAGCACAGTTAGGACTGTAGGTTGGATGTCGTAGAACCTCAACGCTGTCCAGCTCTTCAAACTTGTCTTTGGTCTTCCTGGCGGTGTGTGGCTTGGCATTGTCCTGCTGCATCAAAGCGCGCTTTCGGTTGATCAGAGCCGGGTACTTTTGCTTCAACTTTTCGTAGATCCGCTCAAGTTGCTGACAGTAAAGTTCGGCACTGATGGCACTAAACGCACAACATGACTTTCTTACCGAATCGATCTTTTTTTTGAACCGACGGTGTCTCTTTCCCTTTCTGAACCCATCGCTTGTCTCAATTGTGCTGGACCAGATAGACCCATTTCGCAAGTGTTTACGAACTTTTGGGACAACCTAATATTACAAAATAATTCAACGGTAAAATCGCTTCAAAATGATTGAGATTGTCAGGAAATAGAGCCAGCACCAAATTCTTCCGATAATGGTGCAAATATAACGGATGATCAAAATAAGAGGGATTCAGAATACAAAAGTATTGATGATGTCATCATAGAGAAAAACAGGATCGACAAATGTACTTAATTTGCAGAAATGTCTTACTTTAAAAAAAAATGAAAGGAGGAAAAGTAAGTGAAAATAAATAAGAAAGACGATTGAGAAAAAAGATTACTGAGTATTAAACATCGCAAATTTTGATTTACTTCATGGGACACTTAATTGTTCATCTATTGCAAAAAGTTCGTGTGTTTTGTGAAGGCATAGTATTACTGTACCCGCCACATTGTATCCGAATCCATCCTCTTATCCGAATCCATCCTCTTATCCGAACTACTCTGAAGTTCGGATATAAGGACTTCTACTGTACAACATTTTTCTTTACAGTAAGGTTCACCCTGTACAAGGCCTGGGAGCCACTCTTGGTAGAGGGTTAGGTTAAAGGGTAGTTTATATATATAGAAAGAGAAGATAATGGTTAACTCTTGACTTGACCAGGTTAAGAGTGTAGTGATCAGAAAACATTCCGTTGAGAGACTGTTCCACAGTTCATTAGATTTTGAGTGAAACATACTCCTAACTAATGGGATACGGTGTTTTTGTTTTTTGTTGTTTTTTTTTTTTGTTTTTTTTTTTTTGCTACATTGTGAGTGGCATGCCGTCAAAGTCAGGCCTGGTGTAACCAAGGAATGTAGTTCATCCGAGTATTTTTCGCAGTAGTAGCGATAGAGCACATAGAGACTCGCCACATTCCACCTGCGGGAGAGACAATGGTGTGTAGAAAATAATTTGTCGCCTAGAAGGATTCTAGACTCTATCGAGATTGGAGAGTTGGACCTGGGCGGCTCGCACCCAAGTATGACAACAGGACCCCATTTTAGATCTGATCTGGCTCTTGTGAAGCTAAAGGATAACATGTAATCTAAATCCTTTACAAAGATGTATTACTTTCATATATGAATCCTTTAGATGAGGAATTATTGTTTTCTGTGTTAGACTGGTTGCCAACCAAGGCTATAGAAGCCAATCTGTCCTGTTATTTAACTTATAGCTGGAGGGAGAAGAGATAGATTATATTACATTATTATATTAATTATAATTAGTGGGGGATCAGTTTATTACTTCATAAAACTAGAAAACTGATCCCCCATTTTATGCCCATTAGAAGCCTTAATCATTTTTCCAACTATTATATTCAGTCAGTCAGTTAATTGCCATACGTGATACACGCTTTGGGTGATCATGTCTCAAAAGAGACATGACTAATTGGGCAGAAGATTATCCCGCAGTAGGTTGCCATTGCTTTCTGCGGTAGATTGGTTGCCGACCAAGGCTATAGAACCCAATCTATCCTGCAATTTAACTCATAGCTGGAGGAAGAAAAGATAGATTATATTTCATTATTATATTAAGTATAATTAGTGGGGGATCAGTTTATTACTTCATAAAAATAAAAAACCGATCCTCCATTTAAGGCCCAGTAGAAGTTTTAAATATGTTTCCAACTATGATATTCAGTCAGTCAGTTAAGTGCCATACGTTCCATGGTCATTATTTCGCGTGAAGCTATTTGAGTGGAACTTACTTCTCATTAATGGAAAGCGGTGGGGGTTTAATACAGTGTGAGAGGCATGACGTGTCCTAGCCGTGAAAGTCAAACCTGGTGTAACCAAGGAATGTAGTTCGTCCGAGCACTTTCCACAGTAATAGCGATAGAGCAGTTAGAGACTCACCACATCCGGCCTGTGAGAAAGACGATGGTGGGTGGGAAAAAAAGAAAAGCTCGGAGACGCTTTTCAGCACTACCAATTCTGGAAAATGTGGTTTGAGTGGCTAAAGATGGCACAGTGCACCATTTTTGATCTGGCTTTTATAATCGTAGAGGATATCATGAGGAACCAGGTACTTACTGCAGCGGTATTTTACCTACATCTTTAGCGATGGATCGTATATAGGTTTTCCGTTTGAGGTTAGGTGTGAGTTTTAGGCCCATTATCCTCCCAAGGATACGATATCCACTGCACCACAACAAGGGATGTGCGTTGTGGTGCAGTGGATATCGGTTCAGAACGAGAAATCGGGGAGCCGAGTTCGAATTCGAGCTGAATCTAATGCATTCACTTACGCACAAATACCCTTGGAAAAGGTATTAATCCGTCTCTTCCCTCCAGTTATGGGGTAAATGGCAGGACAGATTGGGTTCTATAGTCTTGGTCGGCAACCAGTCTACCGCAGAAAGCAATGGCAACCTACTGCGGGATAATCTTCTGCCCAGTCAGCCATGTCTCTTTCGAGACATGATTGCTCAAAGTGTGTATCACGTATAGCACTTAACTGACTGACTGAATATAATAGTTGGAATTATGATTAAAGCTTCTACTGGTCATAAAGTGGGGGATCGGTTTTCTATTGTTATTAAGTAATAAACTGATCCCCCACTAATTACTACTTAATGATATAATACATCTCTTCCCACTCTAGCTATGAGTCAAATAACAGGACAGATTGGGTTCTATAGCCTTGGTCCGCAACCAGTCTACCGCAGAAAGCAATGACAACCTACTGCGTGATAATCTTCTGCCCAGTCAGTCATGTCTCTTTCGAGACATGATTGCTTAAAGCGTGTATCACGTATGGCACTTAACTGAATGATTGACTAGATTGGTGGTTAGGTCTCATCAATTCACAGTTGAATTGGCTAGATGTAATCATAAGTTCTAAGCCAACGGTTTCTTTTCTCGCCATCCTCGATAGTGGAATCGCTTCCAGCTTCTTGTTTTCAAATTAAGCATGATCTTCCAAAATTTAAAAAGAATGTCAATCGTTATCTTGTTAATGTCTTCTTTTTATTATTCTCCTTCTTTAATAATATTTTTCTCATAGTCATTCACACTCAGTAATCCTATGCACGTCAAAGACGTTGTCGCCTTGCTTAATCTTGATAATTTTTTGCCAAGTCAGTCATGACTATTTCGAGGCATAATCGCCCAAGCGTGTTTCACGTATGGCACTTAACTAACTGTCTGATCCTCTCAAGGTACGGTGCCTCCTCGAGGGGACATTCTTTCTTCATGACTTGCGGTAGTTTGGTAGTCTGATCGGCAGTGATGGAATGTAACTTTTTTTTTATTTTTGAGGCATGAGAGAGACAAATGTAAAGAATATTTGGGGGTAGAAGCAGTAAGATTTGCTTATGTGTTGCCAAAATTAACAGATAAATATAACGAATATTATAACAAAGTGATCGTAAAACGAAAACGTCTGTTTCAAAGAAAAATCAAACTCATGTATTTATTATCCGCTTCAATTTTTCTGTGTACCTGCGAATCTTGGACATCAACATCTGATGCACAACCAAAAATCCAAATATTAAAATTCAGAGATTGCAAAACTATCCTCGACTTCACCTCTGTAGACGGCCTTAAGATTTACAGAGTACGAGACACCATCAAGTAAGAAACAGTCCCGTTGGTAAAATGTTATAAGAGAAAATGGAAATGATATAGAAACGTCATGAAACCCAACTATTTCTCCACTGCCAGGATTAGACATGCTCGCTTATCGTCCAGTTCAAACTCCTCCCCCACTTTTTAACAGCACCAGAGGTTTATTCCTTGTTTCTTGTTCAGGTTTGAGTTTCTGGTTCCTTCTAATGTCTAATTCCACAATAAATTTCAATATGTCCGCCTAATCTCTGAAAGGACGTGCGTTTTCGTGCAGTGGATATCGGCTCGAAATAAAAAAGTTCTGGTTTTACAAAAGGACCAGCTACTGTGTCGAGGCCATCATCACGACTTACAACCCAATGGCGGCATCACATCACCCTCTGTAGCTGGTTCATCTTTTACTTCATTCTCCTCCTGCCTAAAACTTTATCTCTCTTTTGTAGTCCCCTGCACATCAGTGGTGGTACCGCCTTGCATGGGATGAAATGATTAAAAAAAGTGATTCATTGGGTTAATTTTCTTCTTGGGTCGATGTTTTCTGCTGATATGATGTGGAAAGATTAATTTGCTTGGTCTTTGCTAGAAAAATTGGTTTGCTGAATCATGTTCAATCACTTTCTTTTTGCCAGAATTTATTTTATATATTTATAATTTTATCATTTATCTATGCATTGAAACATATGACCTATATATTTAGAGATTCTTGATAAAATCCAAAAAAGAATCTTCAATCTCAATGATCCTGACCAAACATCAAGGCTTAAGTCACTTTCCCACTGCCATAATGTAATTTACCTTTTTGATAAATACATTTCTGGTAATTGTTTGGACTAACTTTCCTCCATGGTACCTAGACTATGAATTTAAGCACAGTATAGAAAGTGCGACATGAGGATCCAAAGATACATTGGCATTTCAGAAGCTAACCAGAGTACAGGAATGCAGGAAACTCTCATTAGAAACAAAGAAAAGAGTGCTGGATTGCTATGTGATATCTGTCCTTCTGTATGGAAGTGAATGATGGACGATTTCATCAAGGATGAAGGAGAGGTTTGAGGCAGCAGAAATGTGGTTTTACAGAAGGATGCTGAGGATACCATGGACAGAGCTCGTGTACTGACAGACAGGAAAATCTCATTAGAAACAAAGAAAAGTGTGCTGGATTGCTATGTGATATCTGTCCTTCTGTATGGAAGTGAATGATGGACGATTTCATCAAGGATGAAGGAGAGGTTTGAGGCAGCAGAAATGTGGTTTTACAGAAGGATGCTAAGGATACCATAGACGGATGGAAGTGAATGTTGGACGATCTCATCAAAGATGAAGGAGAGGCTTGGGGCAGCAGAAAGCTAACCAGAGTACAGAAATGCAGGAAACTCTCATTAGAAACAAAGAAAAGAGTGCTGGATTGCTATGTGATATCTGTCCTTCTGTATGGAAGTGAATGCTGGACGATTTCATCAAGGATGAAAGAGAGGCTTGAGGCAGCAGAAATGTGGTTCTACAAAAAGGATGCTGAGGATACCATGGACGGAGCATGTGTGCTGAAAGACTGGAAAATCTTATTAGAAACAAAGATAAGAGTGCTGGATTGCTATGTGATATCTGTCCTTCTGTATGGAAGTGAATGCTGGACGATTTCATCAAGGATGAAAGAGAGGCTTGAGGCAGCAGAAATGTGGTTCTACAAAAAGGATGCTGAGGATACCATGGACGGAGCATGTGTGCTGAAAGACTGGAAAATCTTATTAGAAACAAAGATAAGAGTGCTGGATTGCTATGTGATATCTGTCCTTCTGTATGGAAGTGAATGTTGGATGATTTCATCAAGGATGAAAGAGAGGCTTGAGGCAGCAGAAATGTGGTTCTACAAAAAGGATGCTGAGGATACCATGGACGGAGCATGTGTGCTGAAAGACTGGAAAATCTTATTAGAAACAAAGATAAGAGTGCTGGATTGCTATGTGATATCTGTCCTTCTGTATAGAAATGCATGTTGGATGATCTCATCAAGGATGAAGGAGAGGTTTGAGGCAGCAGAAATGTGGTTTTACAGAAGGATGCTGAGGATACCATGGACAGAGCTCGTGTACTGACAGACAGGAAAATCTCATTAGAAACAAAGAAAAGTGTGCTGGATTGCTATGTGATATCTGTCCTTCTGTATGGAAGTGAATGATGGACGATTTCATCAAGGATGAAGGAGAGGTTTGAGGCAGCAGAAATGTGGTTTTACAGAAGGATGCTAAGGATACCATAGACGGATGGAAGTGAATGTTGGACGATCTCATCAAAGATGAAGGAGAGGCTTGGGGCAGCAGAAAGCTAACCAGAGTACAGAAATGCAGGAAACTCTCATTAGAAACAAAGAAAAGAGTGCTGGATTGCTATGTGATATCTGTCCTTCTGTATGGAAGTGAATGCTGGACGATTTCATCAAGGATGAAAGAGAGGCTTGAGGCAGCAGAAATGTGGTTCTACAAAAAGGATGCTGAGGATACCATGGACGGAGCATGTGTGCTGAAAGACTGGAAAATCTTATTAGAAACAAAGATAAGAGTGCTGGATTGCTATGTGATATCTGTCCTTCTGTATGGAAGTGAATGTTGGATGATTTCATCAAGGATGAAAGAGAGGCTTGAGGCAGCAGAAATGTGGTTCTACAAAAAGGATGCTGAGGATACCATGGACGGAGCATGTGTGCTGAAAGACTGGAAAATCTTATTAGAAACAAAGATAAGAGTGCTGGATTGCTATGTGATATCTGTCCTTCTGTATAGAAATGCATGTTGGATGATCTCATCAAGGATGAAGGAGAGGTTTGAGGCAGCAGAAATGTGGTTTTACAGAAGGATGCTGAGGATACCATGGACGGGGCATGGGTGCAACAATGAGGTGTTGGAAAGGATGCAAACTAGAAGAAGACTCATACTAAATATCAGGAAGAGACAAATGAGGTTACTTGAACACGTAATGAGGAAAGAGAGCCTGGAGAACTTTATACTCACAGGCTGGATAAATGAAATAAGAAACATGGGAAAGCAGCTCGAGACGTATTTGTTAGGACTGAGCAAATGGTTGACAGAGCGGGGCTTAGAAGAGATACCAAGAGAAAAATTATTGAAAGCGACAAGAGACAGAGTCAAGTGGAAGTCCATGATTTCTGCTGCCTCAAGCCTCTCTTTCATCTTTGATGAAATTGTCCAGCATTCACTTCCACACAGAAGAACAGATATCACATATCAATCCACCACTCTTTTCTTTGTTTCTAATGAGATGTTCCTGTTTTTCAGTTTTCTGGCTAGCTTCAGAAATGCGTCTTTGGCCATGCAGATGTGACTTTGTATCTCTGTGTCGCATTTTCCATCCTCTGTCAAAAGACTTGCCAGGTATCACCGACTTGTAATTGACATTTTGGGTTTCCCTTTTTGTAGATGATCACGCATTCAGTTTTCTTGTTGGTCAGGGTTAGTCCTTTCTTCTCGCTTTCTGTCGCAACATTCTGTGAAGGCTAATGGCGTAAAAGAAACAGAAATAAGAGCAAGGTTTCAACAGCAGCAGCGGTAAAAAAAAGTGTTACTTCGGTGAATGCAGTCAACTGTGACAATCAGCATTACCAGCTACAGATATCTCAACAGGCCGATAAGGTGTAAAGCTCCAAGGCTCCAAGTTTCAAATGCCAAGCGTTGGTTAGTGAAATTGGTGACATAATAATCATGGGTTCTATCTATGTGTTGGCTAGTAGGAGTTATTCGAAATATGGCGAGCGATAACTGAGTTCTACTGAATAAGAGATAAAAGAAATAAATGAAATGTGCCGTTCGAAATTCCTTGGCTGGAAAAACATCTTATGACGGCCGGAGATTGCAATGGGTGAAACGTTGTCATAATAACATAGATGTGGATAGTAATGTGAGTGTTGAATTTTGAATGCTGAATTGTAGAAAGTTTTTTCTTCTTCCAAGCAATATTCTTACGTCTTGGATTATCATGATTAATCAATTATACAAAATTTACCTTGATAAAATGTAAGAGATAGATAGATAGATAGATAGATAGATAGATAGATAGATAGATAGATAGATATGAACAGGCTGGGATAGATAGATAGATAGATAGATAGATAGATAGATAGATAGATAGATAGATAGATAGATGTGAACAGGCTGGTATAGATAGATAGATAGATAGATAGATAGATAGATAGATAGATAGATAGATAGATAGATGTGAACAGAGTGGTATAGATAGATAGATAGATGTGAACAGACTGGTATAGATAGATAGATAGATAGATAGATAGATAGATAGATAGATAGATAGATAGATAGATGTGAACAGACTGGTATAGATAGATAGATAGATAGATAGATAGATAGATAGATAGATAGATGTGAACAGACTGGTATAGATAGATAGATAGATAGATAGATAGATAGATAGATAGATAGATAGATAGATAGATGTGAACAGACTGGTATAGATAGATAGATAGATAGATAGATAGATAGATAGATAGATAGATATGCATTACTCTTATGTTTCTGTTTATTTCAATACTATTAAAATACCCCACTCTGACCATTATTCAATCTTCCTCACCATTACCTCCTCTTGTTTCCCTTTTTTTCGCTTTTTCCTCCCATTTCTCCAAACTCCATAAATCTTTACCATCCTCCTGACACTATATTCTCTGAAAGTTGTTCAAAACGCCACACTTAATGGCTTCATCTGTGGTTCCCGAAAATACGGTGCTACGCTAGACAACATAATACCAAGTTATTGTCTAATTGGTAAAATTAGGTTCTAATATTCTTCATGATCGTGTGATTATTGGGGAGAGTTTCAAGTGGCACGTGCTACTAGGATGTCAGATAGAACAATACCATTTTTTCGCCCTTAAATGTACTTTTGAATTAAAATGATTTTTTCTGTTTCTAACATAATGAATTTCTTTCAAAAATACTCCCTATTTTAATAATCATTTAAAAAGTTATTTTTACCTTGATAAGTCAGGCATTGTATTGTGAAGATGACTCACTCCGAAAAAAAATATGTCTGCAAAATATCCGACTAAAAAATAGGAGTCATCATTAACCTTTTCAATATTGTAATATTTACAAAATTTAAGATATATATATATATATATATATATTTATTTATTTATTTATTTATTTAATCATATTTGGTTTCATCTGATTGGTTCGTTTTCTACGGTTTATCACATCTTTTCAGATTTTTTAAAGTCAGGAAATATTTTTTTTTTAAAGTCAGGAAATATTTTTAGATTGTAAGATCTTTTGGAGACAGTCGTAATTTAGTAATACAAGTAAATACAAGTAATACAAGTAAATACAAGTAATACAAGTAAATACAAGTAATACAAGTAATACAAGTAATACAAGTAAATACAAGTAATACAAGTAATACAAGTAAATACAAGTAAATACAAGTAATACAAGTAAATACAAGTAATACAAGCAAATACAAGTAAATACAAGTTAGTAATACAAGTAAATACAAGTAATACAAGTAAATACAAGTAATACAAGTAAATACAAGTAATACAAGTAAATACAAGTAATACAAGTAATACAAGTAAATACAAGTAATACAAGTAAATACAAGTAATACAAGTAAATACAAGTAATACAAGTAAATACAAGTAATACAAGCAAATACAAGTAAATACAAGTAATACAAGTAAATACAAGTAATACAAGTAAATACAAGTAATACAAGTAAATACAAGTAATACAAGTAATACAAGTAATACAAGTAAATACAAGTAATACAAGTAATACAAGTAATACAAGTAAATACAAGTAATACAAGCAAATACAAGTAAATACAAGTAATACAAGTAAATACAAGTAATACAAGTAAATACAAGTAATACAAGTAAATACAAGTAATACAAGTAATACAAGTAATACAAGTAAATACAAGTAATACAAGTAAATACAAGTAAATACAGTAATACAAGTAAATACAAGTAATACAAGCAAATACAAGTAAATACAAGTAATACAAGTAAATACAAGTAATACAAGTAATACAAGTAAATACAAGTTAATACAAGTAATACAAGTAAATACAAGTAAATACAAGTAATACAAGTAAATACAAGTAATACAAGCAAATACAAGTAAATACAAGTAATACAAGTAAATACAAGTAATACAAGTAAATACAAGTAATACAAGTAATACAAGTAAATACAAGTAATACAAGTAATTACAAGTAAATACAAGTAATACAAAGTAAATACAAGTAATACAAGCAAATACAAGTAAATACAAGTAATACAAGTAAATACAAGTAATACAAGTAATACAAGTAAATACAAGTAATACAAGCAAAAGAAGTAATACAAGTAAATACAAGTAATACAAGCAAATACAAGTAAATACAAGTAATACAAGTAATACAAGCAAATACAAGTAAATAAGTAATACAAGTAATACAAGTAAATACAAGTAATACAAGTAAATACAAGTAAATACAAGTAATACAAGTAAATACAAGTAATACAAGTAAATACAAGTAAATACAAGTAATACAAGTAAATACAAGTAATACAAGTAAATACAAGTAATACAAGTAAATACAAGTAATACAAGTAATACAAGTAAATACAAGTAATACAAGTAATACAAGTAAATACAAGTAATACAAGTAAATAAAGTAATACAAGTAATACAAGTAATAATAGTAAATACAAGTAATACAAGTAAATACAAGTAATACAAGTAATACAAGTAAATACAAGTAATACAAGTAAATACAAGTAAATACAAGTAATACAAGTAATACAAGTAAATACAAGCAATACAAGTAATACAAGTAAATACAAGTAATACAAGTAATACAAGTAAATACAAGTAATACAAGTAATACAAGTAAATACAAGTAATACAAGTAATACAAGTAAATACAAGTAATACAAGTAATACAAGTAAATACAAGTAATACAAGTAAATACAAGTAATACAAGTAATACAAGTAAATACAAGTAATACAAGTAATACAAGTAAATACAAGTAATACAAGTAATACAAGTAAATACAAGTAATACAAGTAATACAAGTAAATACAAGTAATACAAGTAATACAAGTAAATACAAGTAATACAAGTAAATACAAGTAATACAAGTAATACAAGTAAATACAAGTAATACAAGTAAATACAAGTAATACAAGTAAATACAAGTAATACAAGTAATACAAGTAAATACAAGTAATACAAGTAAATACAAGTAATACAAGTAATACAAGTAATACAAGTAAATACAAGTAATACAAGTAATACAAGTAAATACAAGTAATACAAGTAATACAAGTAAATACAAGTAATACAAGTAAATACAAGTAATACAAGTAATACAAGTAATACAAGTAAATACAAGTAATACAAGTAAATACAAGTAATACAAGTAAATACAAGTAATACAAGTAATACAAGTAAATACAAGTAATACAAGTAAATACAAGTAATACAAGTAATACAAGTAAATACAAGTAATACAAGTAAATACAAGTAATACAAGTAATACAAGTAAATACAAGTAATACAAGTATAAATACAAGTAATACAAGTAAATACAAGCAATACAAATTTTACTAATTAACTCATAGCTGAAAGAGAGATCCGAGGTGAAAGTTCATTGAAGAAAAGACAATTTCGACACTGTTTTGGAGAGAATATTTACTGTACAAAGAGGCTTGTTAAAGACGTGCCTTCAAAGTTATTTTAAAAGAAGTGAATTATGTTTGAAACTGGTGGAGTTTGTAGACAGCTTGCTGCTTGGAGATGATATGATGCCCTGGGAAACATTACAGTTATCTCTGTTAAATGCTAAAAGTACCCGATGTGTTGAAATGCAAATGCTTATTTATCGTATATCTGTCTCCGATGATTTGAATCTGCTGGGCCAATAGATGCATTGGCCTGATCTTGTGTGGTTGGTATGATTCCTTGGGTCGATCTGTGGTGAGAGATTGTAGTTTTGTAGTTTGTTTTGATGAATCGATATTAGCTGGTTTGATTCTGCTAATCGATACGTTGTTTGTACATCTATTTCATTGAATGACGAAATATTTCTCTACCTTATCGATTACTCAGAATAGGCCATCATATACCGGTTGAAGTAGGTTTATTTTACACTGCCTCTTCTCACAAAAAAGTTCTTCGAGAAAATATCTTTAAGGAAATCACTGAATAATCAGTTTGATGAGACACTTTATAAAACTGATCGTTCACATCCTGATGAATAGAGCGAGAAGGAGAATCAGGCCAGAGATAGGACAAGAACTTGCGGGTTTATCGAAGACACTAGAAAAAGGAATGCCATATATATGATTCGGATGCTATCTGAAAGGGCAATTCAATACATGTACCTATGTTTTATCGATTATGCGAAGGCGTTCGACAAAATACGCCACAAATAATTGATGGAGATCCCCAGCAGCCTCGATATATTTGGGAAAGTCATATGAGTAATCAAGAATCTCTACTGGCAGTAAACCGCCTGCATACCGACAGGTAACAAATTCAGCAGGTATACAAAGGTAGAAAGGGCGTAAGACATGGGTGTGTCTTTTCACCGGATCTATTCAACTTTTACAGCGAGACTATTCTGAGGACCCAGGATGTTATGCCAGGATTTGTCATCGGAGACCACAATTTGAACAACATTAGGTATACAGATGATACAGTGCTGATGGCGGGCACGGAAACAAAACTACAAGAATTCCGACAGAATATAGCTAAAGAGAGTGACAAAAAAGGACTACAAACAAATAAACTAAAAGAAAACCGAATGTATGGTCATCAGCAAAAAGAGCAGCCGAAAATGACAAATACAGATGGGGTATACTAAAAAATCAAGCAAGTTCAAAAATTGAAATACCTGGGAAGTTTTCTAACTAAAGTTGGAAAGTGCGACACAGAGATCTGAAGGAGAATTGGCATAGAGAAGGAAGCATTCCAGAAGCAGAGGGGAGCATGTTTTTCTTTTTTTGTTTTTCTCAACCCATATATTTTTACTTAATCGAAATTAACTTCAATATTCCTTATCGCTCTCTCTCTCTCTTTATCTCCCACACACACA
Source organism: Ascarosepion bandense (assembly GCA_037127315.1). Classification (NCBI taxonomy): domain Eukaryota; kingdom Metazoa; phylum Mollusca; class Cephalopoda; order Sepiida; family Sepiidae; genus Ascarosepion; species Ascarosepion bandense. The sequence continues at coordinate 246,689 of JBBBDQ010002500.1, forward strand.
CACACACACACACACACACACACACACACACACACACACACACACACACACAGACAGATAGATAGATAGATAGATAGATAGATAGATAGATAGATAGATAGATAGATAGATATGTGATAACATACTAAGAACTTCAAAATCAAAACGTAGGTTTCCCTACCTTTACAGATAGATAGATAGATAGATAGATAGATATCTCAGATAGATAATGAACATACTGGGACAGACAGACAGACAGATAGATAGATAGATAGATAGATAGATAGATAGATATAAGATAGATAGATAGATAGATAGATAGATAGATAGATAGATAGATAGATAGATAGATAGATAGATAGATATACTTGTAAATGTGTGGATATCTCGTGTTTGTTCGTACATAATTAAAAATATTTACATGCGTATATACACACACACACACACACACACACACATATATATATATATATATGCATATTCACACACACATACATATATAAAGATGTTTTTAATTTTTAATTTATTAATCTGACAGATTTTATTCTTCAAACGTTATATAAATAAAAGTATTTAAATATATACATATATGTGTGAAATGTGCATTATATATATATATATATATATATATATATATTCATGTATATATATATGTATACGCATAAAAATATATAAACATACATATGTATATATAAATATACATATGTATGTTTGTGTATATATATATGTATGTGAATGTATTTATTATATATATCCATATATATATATATATATATATATATGATACAGCGAAACAGATCTGTCTGCGGATATATATATGGCTATGCTTGTATATATTTGTGTGTATAAGAGTTCAGATATAACTAAAAAATATATTCATATATATATGTGCGTGTGCAAATGTGAACGTTCATATATATGAGGATTTTTACATATATATATATATGTGTGTGTGTGTGTGTGTGTGTGTGTGTGTGTGTGTGTGTGTGTATACATTTATATGTATATGTATGGAAACATTCATATATACGTATATGAACCTTTATTTTCCTCTTCGCTTTGTTTGCCATCAGGCTGTGTGACTCCAGTTCGTCTAGACAACTTATATATGCCCAATGGTCAGTGTCGATATTATCTCTGTATACTCCATAGAAAACTGGGTTAGCTGACACTAACAGCTTTCTCCGTCCCTCGGAGGGTAGCCGAGATGAACTGAGGTTGGTGTGGCGTGTGAGAAAGAAGAGAGAATAAAGAACAATTGATGAATCCGCAGAAAAGGAAGGTGTACTGAGAATCTAATTTGAAAAAATCTTGAATAATAAACTGTTGCTTGGATGTTGAACCATATCGGTGTAAAAAAGACACAGATAAAGATAGAGACACACAAAGAGAATGAAAGAATAGAGTGAGGGCGAAAACGAAGAGGAGAGACAAGGACTGAAGAAGTGAAAGGAAAGAAGATAGAAATAAAAACAGAATAGAGACGGGGAGAGTAAGAAAATGCAAGGACCAATGCAAATGCAAATGGAAGAGGGGTGTGGGAGATAAGAGGCTATCTCATGACAACGTCGGTTACCTCCATATATGTCTGTATAATACTTTTGTGGTTATATTGGACTTGAGTAATGATTTATGGAATTAAGCAGCGTTAAAAATACAAAATAAATATTTATCCACCACAATATAATAATAAATAATAATACAGTATTTCAGGTGTAAAAGTCCTGGCGCATGTTTGAGAGAAAAGTTATATATATATATATATATATATATATATATATATATATAAGCATGCGGTGTAGATATAGAAGAATCCAGTACTGTGCAAAAGTATTAGGACAAGAACTATTTTATCTTTTATGAGGCATATTGACAGAAAATAAACAATTTAATTAAAGTAATTTTACTTGATTTACTCAGCAAATTTTTTAACAAGAAAAAATACATGTTACAAAATAAATTTAATATTTAGTATAATAGCCTTTTGCTTTGAAATAATAAAATAATTTACCAATCGCACCTCGTGTATATATACATTGCCATGCGCCGATGGCGTAGAGACTCCGACTGACACCAAATCGGTCGAGTTTCGATCCCGGCCAGAACAAGTGGATATGTCTAGCACTGATGAGCTGAGATACAACGAAACGGGCTTGTATGTGGATGACTAATATATATATAGCTCTTCAGTTATTTTCCATCTGTTTATATACACATCTATAGATTCAATTTGTAAAAGTCACTCACTTTTCATTGGTCAAAAGCTTTCTAATGGTTGGTTGAACTGTCTATTTTTACAGATGATGTAATTTTTGTCCCTTTGCTATTATTTGTTGGTTTATTTTCTTACATCTTGATTGTGAAAGCCTGCTGCTTGTTGATTGAACTATGGTTTTATTGCCTGGCGACTTTTATTATTCGTCTATTTTTTGAGATGGTGAAATTACGGTTTCTTGTTTATTATTTTTATTTGTTTATTTCTCTATCACTCTAAGAAAAAGGATATGTTAAGTTAACAGAAAGAAAGAAAGCAAAGTTAAAGAAAAGAAAAAAAAACAGAAGAAAGAAACTAAGAAGGGAACAGAAAATAAATATAGAAAGAAAGAAGAAGTAAATAAGGAACAAAAATAAATGAATGAAGTATAATAAATTAGAAAAAAAAGAAATTCATTCACAAGAGAGAATGAAAGAACCAGTAAAAAATACAAAAATATCCAATTAAAAAGATAAACAAAAAGTGAAGATTATTGAAGAATGGTTGAAAACATTCATTAAAAAGAACTAAAATTTTATTAATAACATGGAGATTTTTTTAATCGTTTCACCCCAAGCAAGGCGGTACTACCACTGATGTGTAGGGGCTACATAAGAGAGTAAAAGTTTCGGCAGGAGGAGAGTGAGGCGAAAGACGAACTAGTTACAGGGGGTGAAAGAGAAAGGGCAAGAGAAGGATGGGAACACAGGAGTGAAGACAGTTGTGAAGGTAGAGAGAAAGGAAAAGAACAAGATACACCGGGTGATGTAGAAAGAGCTGGAGTTAAGTGGATAAGAGATGGGAACTGACTTTGCATTTAAATTCCTGGAGGTTGTAGCCGTCAGGAAAGCAAGTATATGGAAGGGAGTTCCATGGGCTGGAAGTGCGAGACAAGAAACTGATGGAGCAGAATTGTCACCTGCATTTGGTTGATTAATAGGTGGGACCTTGTTGCCAGTCAGGTTGCAGAAGTAAATTCTTGTGGAGGGCTCACCAGTGACCTAAGTTTATCGGAGCAGACGCCATGAAAATATTTGTAGGAGAGACGAAAATGACAGCAATTAAAATATACCTGGAAAATTCATCCAGGTAAAAGAAGTCAAGATATTTTTGGAATTGCACAACATTTTCCTGCTTGTTATTTTCTTCATTTTTGTTTGTTTGTCTTCTTTTTTATAACCATTTCATCCCAAGCACTGGTGCGCAAGGTGTTGTATAAGAGTAGAGTGATGAGTAAGAGAAACAAGGTACAGCGGGTGTCAGAAAATGGGTAAGAGAAGGATGAGAACACTGGTGTGAAGAGAGCTGCATGAGAGTAGAGTGAACGAGGAAAAGAACATGACACAAGGGTTGTCAGGGAAAGGATGCGAGTCAAGGAGACAGAAGATGGAAATTGACATTACATTTAAATTCTTGGAGATTGTAGTTATCGGGGAAGCAAGTGTACGGAAAGGAATTCCACAGGCGGGAGGTGTGAGAAAAGAAGCTGTAGAGTAGAAGCTGAGGTTACATTTGATTGGTTTCACTGTAAAAGGGTGGGACCTAATTGACAGTCTAGTAGCTCGGCTAAATTCAGGCGGAGGGGGCAACAGAGAGCTAAGCTCATTGGAGCAGAAGCCATGAAAATATTTGTAGATGAGATAGAGAGAAGCCACATTACGTTGGTGAGAAAGTGATTAAAGCTGAGCTACCAGGTGCGGATTGATCACATTGAGGATCCTCCATTAGATTTTGTCAAGAAGCCCAGGATAAATGACAGGGACACCCGACCATATGTGACAGCAATATTCAATGCACAGACTGATGTTAGATTTATATATGTTCAGGATGGATTCAGACAGGAAAAACTTCCTGGCGCTACACAGTGAACCGATCTTCCTAGCAGCAGATTTAGCTATGGATTTGATATAGTTATTCCACTTGAGCTCGGCTGAGAGAGTGAGGCCGAGGAGGCACAGTGTTTTGCTTTCAGGGAGACCAATACAAAGAAAAAATTGGACAAGGAAATTCAAAATGGGATTCACTAAAGGAAGCGATGGTGACATCAGCAAACAACGTTGTCCCAAAAGAAATCCGACGCAGAAGAAAAAACGAGTGGATGACTGAAGAGATTCTTGACATGATGCAAAGGAGACGGAAAATGATGCCAAGACATGGAAGAGAATACAAGAAACTGCACAAGGAAATAAAAGAACAAATGCAGACAGGCAAAAGAGGAATGGCTCAACGACTAATGTGCAGAGGTGGAGAGACTGAGCGAGACAAATAAAGCAGATATGCATAAGAAGATAAGGAAACTGGGAGGACAAAAAACCTGCTCCTCAACAGAATGTATAAAAGCTAAGGATGGAACGATAATACTGGAGAAAAAGGAAATACACAAGCGATGGGAAGAATATCTAGAAGATCTTTTCCACGACAAGAGAGTGGAACAGAGAATACACAAAGATGAGGACGGACCGAAAATATTAAAGTCCAAAGTGGAAGCATCAATGTCCAAACTGAATAGAAACTGTCGAGTCTCAAAGGTGGAACGAAAATGTGGAAGATCTGTATGACACATTTCAGCTACAGATGCCTCAGGGGCAAGAAGTAAATAGTAGAAAATCCACCAGAAAAAGGAAAGCAACGCACAGTGGATCCGAAAAGGAAAAAGTATGACTGACAGCAAAAGTCTTAGGAGTGGAGTGTTGGGACGCCCGCGCCTATTCGGCTATAATGGACTATTCCATTACTATGTAAAGTAATGGTGGCATCTACGTAGGAGAGTATGCCGAGCAGCCGATCGACAAGTCAGTCGTAGACTTCCGGTGACGACCCGGAAGTACCCATTGCTCATACTACGTCTTACGACGGTTGAGACGATTAACCTTTATTCTTGTATTGGATACTAATAACCTTTGTAAATACTATTTTCACGGAATACAACAATTCCTGTTGTTGAGTTATTTATTCTTACTCACGACACAACAGATACTTTATGCTTATATGACGTTTCGGCCAGTGCAAAGAATTTCGAAATTCCTAGTACCTGAAGATGACCGGAGCGTACAACGGCCGAAACGCCGTACACATTGCAACAAAGATGAAGACAATAGTCCGAATAATGTATAAACTGAAAATAAATATACTGATACTGACCCTTCAGTTCTCTTATTTCTGAACTGAAGGGTCAGTAATAAAAAAAAAAGAACTGACAGGACAGAAAACCTGCTCCTCAACAGGATGTATAAAATCCAAGGATGGAACGATAATATTGAAGAAAGAGGAAATACTCCAGCGATGGGGAAAATATATAAACGATCTTTTCCACGACAAGAGAAAGCAACCGATAATACACAAAGATGTGGACGGACCGGGAATATTAAAGTCCGAAGTGGAAGCTGCAAGGGTCAAACTGAATAGAAACAAAGCAGCTGGTCCAGACGGTATTGTAATAGAGCTGCTGTTAGTTACGGAAACAATAAATGAAATTTATAACAGTGGTGTAATACCAGACGACCTAAGCACGTCGATTTTCATAACACTGCCTAAGAAGACAGGTGCAAATGAGTGAGAACTCCACAGAACCATCAGCTTAATGAGTCATATTACAAAACTAATCATCCAAATACTGATGAATAGAGCAAGAAGCAGAATCAGGCCAGAGATAGGACAAAAACGGTGCGGGTTTGTCAAAGACACTGGGACAAGGAATGCCATATTTATGATTAGGATGCTCTCCGAAAGGGCAATAGAAACAAAGAAAGACTTATATCTGTGCTTTATTGATTTTGCCAAGGCGCCCGACAAAATATGCCACAAAGAAATGATGGAGATGCTCAGCAGCCTCGACATATTTGAGAAAGACATTAAGGTAATTAGGAATCTCTACTGGCAGCAAACTGCCTGCATACGAACAGGTAACGAATTCAGCAGTTATACAAAGATAGAAAGAGGCGTAAGACAGTGATGGGTATTTTCACTGGATCTATTTAACTTGTACAGTGAGAATATTTTGAGGACCCTAGATGTTATGCCAGGATTTGTCATCAGAAGCCACAATCTGAACAACATAAGATACGCAGATGACACAGTGTTGATAGTAGACACGGAAAGGAAACTGCAGGACTTCTTGCACAAGATAGCTGAAGAGAGTGACAAGAATGGACTGCAAATAAACTGCAAGAAGATCGAATGCATGGTCATCAGCAAAAAGAGCTGCCCAAAGTGCCAAATACAGGTGGAGAATGTTAAACTCAAGCAGGTACGAAAATATAAATATATGGGAAGTGTTCTAACTGAAAACGAAAAGTGCTACACAGAGATCCAAAGGCGAATTGTCATGGCGAAGGATGCATTCCAGAATCTGAGTAAAGTCCTAAGAATTGTTCTGTAGAGCTTTCATCTTTGGAGAATAGACTTTATGTATCACTAGTACTAGATTGGCGTCAATTTATCATCATTTATGGGGATGCTCAGCAGCCTCGACATATTTGGGAAAGACATTAAGGTAATTAGGAATCTCTACTGGCAGCAAATACGAACATACGAACAGGTAACAAAGATAGAACATACGAACAGGTAACAAAGATAGAAAGGGGCGTAAGACAGGGATGTGCATTTTCACCGGATCTATTTGACTTGTAGTGAGAATATTTTGAGGACCCCAGATGTTATGCCAGGATTTGTCATCGGAGGTCACAATTTGAACAACATAATATATGCAGATAACACAGTGTTGATTGCAGACATGGAAAGGAAACTACAAGACCGCCTGCAGAAGATAGCTGAAGAGAGTGATAAGAAGAAACTACAAATAATCTGTAAAAAAAACCGAATTCATGGTCATCAGCAAAAAAAAGCAGCCCAAAGTGCTAATGGGGTGGGTAGGACTGATCGTCTATGGTGTTTTGTAGAAATACCAGATTTTACAGAAATATAGTTTTGTAATTTTGTGGAAAATACCAGATTTTTACAGAAATATATGTTTGCTTTGACTGTTATGATGCTACTTGCTTTCTGTGTGTTTTTGATATTATACAGGTACAGGAACTTGTTTTTTTTTTATATGAATGGTATGAGACTTAATTTACCAACAAGTATCATATTTCTGTTCATTTGCCTATTACCTTATATACCAGTGTTGACTGATACAAGATCCCAAGTGGGCATATATGCTGACGACACTACATTTTACTCTCTTTTCGATCAAAAATCTACTGAAGCTGACAAACAAACCTCGCCGCCAAGCTTGAAAGGAGCTCCAATCCATGGTGGACTGGTGTTAGAAATAGCTCGTAAATTTTAATGCTTCCAAAACGAAGCTGCTATCGAATAACCATCACAGACAATCGTTTCTCCCGCCCATTAAGATGGATCAGACTTCTCGCCCTGAAAGTAAAACACTGCGTCTTCTCAGATTAAGTCTCACATCAGACCTCAAGTGAAATAACTATATAGAATCCATAACTAAATCTGCTGCTAAGAAAGTCGGTTCTCTGTGTAGGGCAGGAAGTTTTCCCGTCCGAAACAATCCTGCACATATGCAAATCCACCCGTGCATTGAATATTGCTGCCATATCTGGTCAGGTACTCCTGCTATTCACTTAGGTGTCTTTGATCAAATCCAATGGAGAATCTGTAATGTAATCAATTCCAACTTGGCAGCTAGGATACAGTCGCTTTTTCGTCAGCGCAGTGTGGCTTCCCTGTGTCTCTTCTACAAATACTTTCACGGCTTCTGCTCCGATGAACTTAACTCACTGGTACCCCCTATATACGAATTTCTTCGAGCTACAAGGTTAGCAACAAGGTCTCACCCTTTTACTGTAAAACCAATAAATTATAGAAGCAAATTCTACTCCAACAGCTTCTTTTCTCGCACTAGAATTCCCTTCCACTTACTTACTTTCCCTACAGCTACATTATTCAAGAATTCAAATGTAAAGTCAATAGTTATCTCCTATCTCACTAACTTGCATCCTCTCTCTCATGCTTTTTTCTCCGTCCACCCCACTCACATCAGTATTCTCTTCCTTCTCCTACACTCTTCCTGACACACCCTGCGACCTCTCACACTTTCTCATGACATTCCTTCTATGTAACCCCCTGCACAACAGTGGCAGTAAAATGCCTTGCTTGGGGCGATATGATTATAAAAAAAAAATTCTATACTATTATAATGTGGATATAAAGTGAAGGATTAATTCTGCATTGCAATCAATATATAAACTGATCCCTCACTTTATGGCCATATTCATCCTTCTCTTACCCACTTCCTGACACCCCCTATAACCTGTCACTTTTTCTCATGACATTCCTTCTATGTAACCCCCTGCACAACAGTGGCAGTAAAATGCCTTGCTTGGGGCGAAACGATTATAAAAAAAAGTACAAGTAGGTTTCTTTGTAACTATGTGCAGATGTTGATCTCTGAAAAACAAATTTCAACAATTTTCAATAAATGCATGATGAAATGTACTAAAAGTCTTATTTTCCAAAAAATGTCCCAGTAATTAAAACTTACCTCACTTCTATTAAAAAAAGGAACAATACTACAATTTGTGATAATACTGTCATTGTGACTTCATTTAATGAGAATGTCCTATAAAGGAAAATTTATCATTTTATTTTTGTTTTGTTTTTATTTTTATTTTTTTTATTTTTTGCCTTTTTCCTATATATTCTATGCCAAATTCTGCGTGGCTGTATTAAAGAAGCTGGCAAATAGACTAATTCTCTATCTAATATTGGGAACAAAGGATTCATACCTTTTCTATAAAAAAAAAGGGCGGACTTGAAGGAGACTAGCACCACCTTTAAATTTGTTGTTTATAATTTCTTTTACTTTTTTCAGTGTAGTTTAATCGGTTATTACATAAAGTTTCCGATTATCAAAAACATTTGGAAAAATTTGAATATTTAAACAATTTTAGGGGGCGGCTCAGTTTCTTATACAACATTATAGTAAATTGATCCTCCATTTTGAAACCACTCACGCTGGGGTCGCTTTGTTTTTGTTTTGTTTTTTTTGTTTTTTTTTTGTTTGTTTTTTTTTTGGACAAGTTGTTGCTCTTGTTTTTGTCTTTTACAAGTTTTCTTTAGTTCTTACAATGTCATCTTCCTTGGAAACTCCAAGAATGGCTTTATTAAAAAATTTCGCAAAGGATTCAGTTGTTGAATATGCACAAGCAATAAAGTTAATTGCACAGGATCGATTTACTATAAGATTGTATGAAAAACCCTAAAATTGTTTAAATGTTGAAATTTTTACAATTTTTTTTTTTTTTTTTTGTCAATCGGAAAGTTTAGGGTTTAATCGATAAGATTGCACTGAAAAAAGTAAAAAAAATTCATAATCAACCAATTTACAGGTGGTAGTAATGTCGTACCGGCTAGTAATTCCAAAATGGAGGATCGATTTACTATAACACTGTATGAAAAACTGAGCCCCCCGCCTCAAAAAAAATTGTTTAAATATTGACATTTTTCCAATTTTTTTTATTTTTTTTTGTCAATTGGATAGTTTAGGGTGTAATCAATAAGATTGCACTAAAAAAAGTAAAAAAAAAATGAAAAACAACAAATTTAAAGGTGGTTGTAGTCTCCTTCAGGTCCGCCAAAAAATATAATTCTGTTATAATCTCTCTCTCTCTCTCTCTCTCTCTCTCTCTCTCTCTCTCTTACTCGTTATCTCCCTGCTAAGTCCTTCCAGGTAGTGGATGATCATGGAACGCCACATCTTGTCTTCGGCTACCTTATATCCTTTTCTCGTTTACCTTTCCTCCTCTTTGCAGTCCTTTATCTACGATCCATTCACTCCATGTTTTTCAAGTCGATTGATTTGCAGATTCACCTCTTTTTATTTTACCTTTGAATTTTCCTGAGATGAGTGCTAGATTCTGCAAGGCATTTTACTCATTACCTATCCACAAAATTTCATCTGCCTCTCAATGTTCGTTTATTATTTTACCTTAATCTTAAGATGTCGGTCTACAAACTCTTTTCTCTGCTACATTCCGTTCAAACGAATTGTCAGTGTTCATGTGGCGTCTCTTGATACAACTCAATGTAAAATTGTTCAAAGGAACCTGAAATTTTAAAAAATACACCTGCATCTAATACTACTAATAATATTACTACTATTAATACTACTACTACTACCACTACTACTACTACTGGTACTAGCACTACTAGTACTACTAATATCACTACCATGGCCGTATCTAACTACCGGGCACACCGGGCACGAGTCCGGGCCGATCCGGGCAAGGAAAAAATGTCTTCGTCAGAAATCGAACTAAACAATTCACGAAGAAAGAAAGAAAGAAAGAAAGAAAGAAAGAAAGAAAAACGAAGAAAACATCCGAATGAACGCAGTAAAAATCTGTTTATTTATTAATTTTGGGAGAAAAGACTGGTTATACTCAGAAAGTCCGAACCCGATTTCCTGCTTTCGTTTACGTTCTGTGCCTAACTTCCATTGGAATAGCCGAAAAAATCCGCAAAAATCATAGTTTCTGGAAACGGATGACACTGATGACGTCATCACATTGTCAACTAATAAATCCGGGCAATTTTCTCTGTGCCCGGTGTCTTTTTAGCATCATCTACGGCCCTGATCACTACTAATCCCACTACTACTACTTATAACAATAATTGTACTAATATGACTATATTAATACTTCTACTACTACTACTACTAACACTACTCATAATACTAATAATAATATTACTACTACTATTAATAATCCTACTACTTCTAATAACACTAATATTACTACTACTATTATTAATACTGCTAGTACTACTATTATTAATAATAATTCTACTACTAATACTAATACTATTACTAATACAACTATTATGAAGGCTAGTATTAATCCATCTATCTTTAATGAAAAAATATTTTTATGAAAAAATATATGTTTGGCTTAGTTACAAGATGAAAAGAAAAAAAATTATAATAAGATTAGCAAGAGAAAGAAGCACTCAAAGAGAATTGAAAGAATTGAAAAAAATTCTTCAACCAAAAACTCAAAATAAAGAATTTATAGTATCTATTTGCACGGATGTTAGGTGAGTCTAGTAGATCCCAGTGGGTCGATTTCAGATTCCTAACTAGCCTGGTGTGCGCCTTTTGCATACCAACCAATGTTTTAGAATAGAATTTATCCTGCTATAACACACATTCTCTACTTAATCAATTGATTCAGTCAATCAGTTAAGTGCCATACGTGATACACGCTTGGGCGATCATGTCTCGAAAGAGACATGACTGACTGGGCAGAAGATTATCCCGCAGTAGGTTGCCATTGCTTTCTGCGGTAGACTGGTTGCCGACCAAGGCTATAGAACCCAATCTGTCCTGCAATTTAACTCATAGCAGGAGGAAGAAGAGATAGATTATATTACATTATTATATTAATTATAATTAATGGGGGTTCAGTTTATTACTTCATAGTAATAGAAAACTGATCCCCCACTTTAGGCCCATTAGCAACCTTAATCATATTTCCAACTATTATATTCAGTCAGTCAGTTAATTGCCATACGTGATACACGCTTTGGGCGATCATGTCTCAAAAGAGACATGACTAATTGGGCAGAAGATTATCCCGCAGTAGGTTGCCATTGCTTTCTGCGGTAGACTGGTTGCCGGCCAAGGATATAGAACCCAATCTATCCTGCAATTTAACTCATAGCTGGAGGAAGAAGAGATAGATTATATTACATTATTATATTAATTATAATTAGTGGGGGATCAGTTTATTACTTCATAACAATAGAAAACTGATCCCCTACTTTATGTCCATTAAAAGCCTTAATCATATTTCTAACTATTATATTCAGTCAGTCAGTTAAGTGCCATACGTGATACACGCTTGGGCGATCATGTCTCGAAAGAGACATGACTGACTAGGCAGAAAATTATCCCGCAGTAGGTTGCCATTGCTTTCTGCGGTAGACTAGTTGCCGACCAAGGCTATAGTATCCAATCTGTCCTGTTATTTAACCCATAACTGGAAGGAATAGATGGATGAATACCTTTCCCAAGGGTATTTGCGCGTAAGTGAAGGCAATGAATTCAGCTGGAATTCGAACACGGCTCCCGATTTCTCGTTCCGAGCCGATATCCACTTCACCACAACGCATTACTCAGTACAAAAATACCATTTATATAAAAGCGACATTAGAGATAAAAATGGCTTTATGGCAAAAACCAGGAATTAAGGAAATAATGGCTCGATCCTGAATCTTCTTCAGTTTGTTGATTTAGAGGGAAGTTCTTTCTGTTATGCCAAAATGAATCCTTTATTGTTCAGTGGAGTTAGGAACAGTGAATTGATGAATTCTTCGAATCACGGAATATACGTATTTGTTTATTTCTTAGCAGTGTTTAAACCATTTAGCTGAAATTCTGCTGTTCATCTCAGTGTTCTTGATAGGCTCCAAAGGAGAAGCTGTAATGTGATTGGTTCTGACCTGGCAGCTCAACCTCAGCCACTTCCTCATCGTCGGGATATGGCGTCCCTCTATAAATATTTTCATGGCTTCTGCTCTGACGAACTTAGGTCACAGGTGCCTCCTCCACAAGAATTTACACAAACAGTCAGACTGGCAACAAGGTCTCACACTTTACAATTGGATCAACCAAATGCAGGCAACAATTCTATTCCAGCAGCTTCTTTTCTCATGCTTCGCACCTGTGGAACTTCCTTCCATATACTTGCTTTCCTGACGGCTACGACCTCCAGGAATTTAAATGTAAAGTCAATTTCCATCTCTTATTCACTCAACTCCAGTCCTTCCTACATCAGCCTGTGTATCTTGTTCTTTTCCTTTCTTTCTACCTTCGCAACTGTCTTCACTCCTGTGTTCACATCCTTTTCTCGCCCTTTCTCTGCCACCCCCTGTACATGGTTCATCTTTCGCTTCACTCTCCTCCTGCCTAATACTTCAACTCTCTTATGTAACTCCCTGAACATCAGTGGCATTAACGCCTTGCTTGGGGTGAAATGATTAATAAAGAGAAAATACCCTTAGGAAGAGCCTGAATTCATTCTTTCTCCCTACCTACACTCAATTGGGAGAAAACACAGTAGATTGCTCCTCCTCCTTCTTTGTGCCATTTCCCTTCAGGCTTGAAACAACCAAAATGCGATTGTACAGAAGGATGTTGAGGATTCTATAGACTAAACATGTTAGCAACGACAAGGTTTTGAAGAAGATGGAAACAAAAAGGAAACGGTTGAAATTACTGGGACGTGTAATGAGGAAGGAGGGCTTGGAGAATCTGTTACTCACAGGAGAGATAGTGGAAAAGAGAGACAGGGGGAAAGCAATGTATTATATACTTCATAGGCTTGAGCAAATGGATGTCAGAACAGGGTTTGGAAGAGGTAACAGGAGAAAGTGTATTAAGAGCTACAAGGGATAGGGAAATATAGGAGGCCGTGATCACCTACGTCCTGAAGGGACACGGCACATGAAGAAAAAGAACAAGAGAAAGATTGTTAAGAGCTACAAGGGATAGGGAAATATAGAAGGCCATGATCACCTACGTCCTGAAGGGACACGGCACATGAAGAAAAAGAACAAGAGAAAGGGTATTAAAAGCTACAAGGGATAGGGAGATGTGGAAGGCCATGATCAGCTATGTCTTAAAGAGACAAGGCAAATAGAGGAAGAAGCTTATATTGAATAGATCTGGTGAGAAGACACATCCATGTCTTACACCCCTTTCTGTCCGTGTATATCTAGTGAACTCATTTCCTGTCGGTATGCAGGCTGTTTACTGCCAGTACAGGTTCTTGATTATTCTAATGTCTTTCCCGAATATGTTAAGGTTGCTGATCATCTCTATCAAATCATTGTGACGTACTTTGCCAAATGCCTTTGCGTCATCTATGAAACAGAGGTACACATCCTTCTGCATCTTTATTGCCCTTTCTGATAACTTGCTGAGTTGTTTCCATACAGGAAACATATTATGTTCATAGAACGAACAGGTAGTTTTACTGTTGGTTGAAATTAATATCATATTTTGCTTGAAAAAGATTTCCAGGAAATTAGGCATATAAATCCCACTAACTGTTATAGCTCTTTCTCTTGCTGCAGAGTGATTTCTTCCTAATCTGGTTTTATAATTAGTGTGAAAGCGAGTGTGCATTGTGGTGCAGTGGATATTGGCTCAGAACACGAATTTGGAGAGCTGTGTTCGAATTACAGTTGAATTCGTTGCTTTTACTTACACACAAATATCCGGTATTAATCCGTCCCTTTTCAGGTATGGATTAAATAACAGAACAGAATTGGGTCCTATAGCTAGCCTTCTTTGGCAAGGAGTCTACTGCAGAAAATAATAGCAACCTACTGCCCAGTCAGTCATGTCTCTTTCGAGACATGATCGCCCAAGTGTGTATCACATATGGCACTTACAAGAGAAGAATGGAAAGTTAAGATATTGATCATATCATTGTTCTTTTTATAATTGCAAGCATTACTTTTTCAGTTTCATTTGTTGTTATTGTTGAAAATGTTCAAGTCATGTGGTTTCTTTATTTGGTAATGTTATTTGGGATTTTGCGGGACCAGTCTATTGGGTTTTTGATGAAAGATTGTCTTCTTTAAGACCAAAAGGATTCATTCACTTTAAACTATTCACATCACTGATCTGAGTAAATAGTTATATATAATTTTAGTGCAAAAGACTTGTCACATTAACTGAGCAGCTTCATGCCGACTTCAAAGTTTTGTAAGGACAACGGTTATGATGCCTTCACTCATAAGGGCTGGCTTTCTTGCAAGAAAGACATCATAACAGTTTCATCACGAAACTTTGAAGTCAGCATGAACCTGCTCAGTTAAAATGACAAATATTTTTCACTAAAACTATCAATGTTCTATCTCCTCCTCGATATTGAGCACTTTATGATAAAAAAACCTGCCGACCAAAATACCTTTTATTAGTAAAACTACGGAAAAAACATCAAACTTTGGCACGAAACATTATCAACAGTATATATATAAATCAATAAATCATCCTCATACAGGCCTGTTTCGCTGTGTCACAGCTCATCACTGTGGCTAGATTAACTGTTCGCTTCAAGCCGGCATTCAGATGTATCTTAGAATAACCTTCTCATATTTTCATCTCGATTTTTCTTCCAGTAAATCTGGGTGTCTTAAACAACAGACCTCGTGAAAGATTCTACCTTATGTGGAATGGAACTGAGTGGATCAAAGCCATCGGCATGACTGTAGCATTCATACGATGAGGGGATAGGGACAGAAACTGTGATTACTTCTTTTCATTGAGATAGTCATGAGGGTCACATGATGGCCGGTGAATGACGTCAAGCGATAGAGTGGTGAAGGGCAGTTGCAATATAGAGCCCTGACAAGAAGGACATCTCTGTTTTTACGTTATTCAGACTATTGTCCTCATCTTTGTTGCCATTTGTACGACGTTTCGGCCGTTGTACACTCTAGCCTTCTTCAGGTGCTTTGTTACAATCACTGGGTATGTGAACACCATTCCTTGCATATTAGTGTCTTTTTTTGGTAGTCATGAGTTATCCCATTATCTCCCTCTTAACCTGTAAGTTACTTTGTTCACCACTGTTGAAGCCTAGTATTGAACTCCAAACTCTTTGGGTCAAGTCACAGGAACTAATTTTTGGATATTGTAGCTATCAGGGGAACAAGTAAATGAAAGGAATTCAACAGGCAGGAAGTATGAGAAAACCTATTAGAGTAGATGAGAAGGTTACAATTAACTATTTCAACAGGAAAAGAGTGGGACCTAAGTGCCAATCTAGTAGCATGCTTAAAAATTCATGTGGTTGGAGCACTAAGGGAAAAAGCAGTTTCCATGAAAATATTTGTAGAAAAGATAAAGAAGCCACTTCATATTGGTAATAAAGTGACTGCCAAGTCAGGATCGATTATATTGCAGATTCTTCTTTAGATTTTTGTCGAGAACCTATATATAAATCAACGTGAGTAGCTATAGATCCGATATATTCATTTCACTTCAGGTTGCTTGAGAAAGTTAGACCAAGGAGGCACAGTGTGTTGCTTTCTAGGAGATTAGCATCATCCCTACTCTTTTTATACTCCTTATACCACATACAAATCATTTCCATACTCTTCGTATTCCATTGCTAAGAATGAATTTCCATTCCGACAGCTTCTTCCCAAGTATCGTTACTTTGTGAAACAAACTCCCGAGAGAATGCTTCCCCTATCACAACATTATAGGGCCAACCGTTATAAACTTTTAAACTCATTGAGTAACCTTGTACATTCATTGATAATTCGACCTTATGTTGAATGAACAACAGTAAAAGAAAAAATATTCTGTGAATAGAGGACCAAATAATTTTTTTATTGCTACCCAGTGTAATCAATCACAACCAGAAATTAATTCAACAATTCTAAGTAAATAACCATTACACCACTTGAATTATTATTTTTTGTTTTTATTTTCTTGAATGATCATGGCTCTCCGCAAATATTTTTCTCTTGAGTTACCACGACATTTTGGGAAAGATAATGGTGTGATTTCCAGCTGCTTTTGATCTCAGATTTATCTTTCTATTAGGCTGACTGACAACCAAGGCTAGAGAGTTAATTCTACTCTGTTGTGTAAGATATGGCTTGATGAGTGGAGGAGATGATTTCATGCCTTCCGTGTGAAAGTGATTGCAAGAAACTAGACCACACTGAACTCGGTTTGGCAATTATACGTTATGTGCCGATAACAGTTACAGAAAAGAAATGGGTCGAAAAAGAAATAACATTCAGTAAGAGAGAAAAATCATGTAACTCTCTAATGTATTAAAAATGCATTTAAAATTTGTAAACAATTTTAAAATTCATGCATTTTCCCCAATGGAATTTTTTTCACGTACGCACACAAGTGCAACCACATGCACACAGTCATGCAAATACATGTAAGCACATACGCATACACACAGGGAAGCCATCATGCACTTATTCACATATATATGCATTGATGCAAATGCATGTGCACAAACATATGCATGCATACATGTGCATGAATAAACACACACACACACATACACACACCAAATCTCTCTTCCTCTGACCTGCTTTGTTTCTATACATGCAACTACAAATAGACACACACTCGCACACAAAATCACTTTCTATCTTTCGTTCATGTGCTATTTCTTTATAAACACACATATACACACACACATACACCATATCTCTCTCTCTCTCTTTCTCTTTCTCTCAGTTTTGTTTTTTCCGTACACGCACCTGCAAATGAACACACACACTTACTCTCTCTCTTTATCTATCACACTATTTCTCTCTCTTTATGTCCTGATTTTCTTTCCATATATGCACACACATCAAATCTCTCTCTCTCTCTCTCTCTCTCTCTGTATTTCTCTCTCTGCCTTCTTTCCATACATGTACACTCACACACACAGAAACATACCCACACACCAAATCTTTCTCTGTCTCTCGTACACTGTCCTGTTTTTTTCTTTCCCTCATATAAAATTTACACACATACACACACACACACATACATCATATCTCTCTCTCTCTCTCTCTCTCTCTCTCTCTCTTTCTCTCAGTTTTGTTCTCTTTCCGTACACGCATCTGCAAATGAACACACACTTACTCTCTCTCTCTTTATCTATCTCACTATCTCTCTCTCTCTGTCCTGATTTTCTTCTCATATATGCACACATATCAAATCTCTCTCTGTCTCTCTCTCTCTCTCTGTCTCTCTCTCTCTCTCTATTTCTTTCTCTGTTCTGGCTTTTTCCGTACACATACACTCACACGCACAAAAACATACCCACACACCAAATCTTTCCCTGTCTCTCGCACACTGCCCTGTTTTTTTTTCCTTTCCCTCATATAAAACTTTGGCGCAATATGAATGAAATGAAGACCTATAAATATTCATGAGACCCTTTGATGTTTCTTCGATTTTTTTTCTTCATTTTTTCCTTGAACCATTTTTTTTATTATTTTGCATGAATGAAGAAATTATTTGATTTTTTATTAAGTTTGATTTTCAGGACTGTTTACCAATTCCATAATCCTCATCAAATATAAATAACAAAGTATTTGAAAAAATTGCCGGGTGTGGTGAGGGGTGTCTTAAAACATAATCTTTTTTCGAAATTCTGAAAATCTAAACCTCACAAAACCGATTTTTTTCCTCGTGAAGGTCATTTGCATACAGAAGTTTACATTCGGAACTAAAAATGGACCCGTTGCTACCCACATTGAAATTTCACGATAGCAATAATGACCACAAACTAAAGAGACATAAGAAAACATTGTAATTTTTTTAAAATTAAGATCTTGACCGTGTACAGAGTGTTTTACACACATAGTGACCAAACTTTATTGTATACTAGCAGTATAGCCCGGCGTTGCTCGGGTGTAATGAAAGCTTTAAAACTAATCCATGGTCCTGGAGCTCAGACTCAGCCTAAAGAATATTTGTGTGAAGTTTGGTGAGAATCGGATAAAAATTGTGGATTTGTATAAAGGACATACAGACAGATAAACAGATATACAAACATCTTGCCTTTTATATGTATGTATATATATAATATCGATTTTCTGCACTATTATAAGAACAGCAACCTTGAAACTTCTGAATATCGTTTCTTATGTCTTTGTCTATGAGTGTATCAAATTTGATTAAAATCAGACCACTCCTTGTAGAACCCAATTTTGTCGATTATCGATTTTCAATATTTATCGGGAGTACCTCGACACAAAACCTAGCTAAGAACACTCGCAGACGCTTATAGTACAACTGTGTAAATTTTCAAGAAAATCGGTTCAGCCGTTTCGGAGTCTATAGGTTACGGAAAAACACACACACACACACACACACACACACACACACACACACACAGACAAAGTTCCATTTATAAATAAGTTTAGATACACTGATATATCATCTAGAAACTGCTCAACGGGACATCAATTCCACAAGCGGTCACTCTTGTATTATCAAAAGATTCTCTGGGGCTTGAATTGGTGTTCAGTGAACTATGGTCGTTGCTTCACAATGTGTTGTATGGATTGTCTTTAACTCAATACCCCAGAAAAGCAAAAAAATCTTATCGTCAGGTGAATGTTTTTTTTTTGCTATAGTAAATGGCACAACCAAAAGAAAAACTATTGAGAACGACAAGAGACAGAGCCAAGTAGAAGTCCATGATTGCCTACATATGAAAAGACACAGCACATAAAGAAGAAATGGCACAAGGCAATAGGCTCTGTATTAGCCAATTTCAATTTCTCCAACAAAGAAATTTTACTGAC
Source organism: Ascarosepion bandense (assembly GCA_037127315.1). Classification (NCBI taxonomy): domain Eukaryota; kingdom Metazoa; phylum Mollusca; class Cephalopoda; order Sepiida; family Sepiidae; genus Ascarosepion; species Ascarosepion bandense. The sequence continues at coordinate 266,241 of JBBBDQ010002500.1, forward strand.
TACTTGTCAGTGATGGAGAATGTACAACGAGCGATTGAACATCCCTACCAACTATCTGCTCTTTCTTCTTCTACATCTGCCATATGCCTTAAGAACGTAGGCGATCATGGACTTCCACTTGCCCCTGTCTCTTGTCATTCTTAATACTTTTTCTTTTGGTATTTCTCCTGAACCGAGCTGTGCCATCCATTTGCTCAACCCCATCAAATATGTCTTGTACTGCTTTCCCATGTTTCTCTTTCCCCTCTCTCTATCCTGTGAGTATCAGATTCTCCAAACCCTTTTTCCTCATTAGGTGTTTTAGAAACCTCAGCTGTCTCTTCCTGATGTTAAGTATAATTTTTTCCCATTTGCATCCAATCTATCTTGCTATTTAAGTCATACCCGGAGAAGAAGAAAAGATAGATTAATACTTTTCCCAAGGATGTTTGCGTGTAAGTGAATGCAACAAAATTAACTTGAATTTGAGTCTCTGATTTCTCATTCAGATTTTATATCAATTGTACAACAATACACATCGCTTCATAAACTCTAATTATTGTCATAGATTCCAACGTTATTGTGGTCCTAATCAACCCACATTTATCTTTTAACTAAACTGCTTAGTAGATACAAATACTCCACGGTCCTGGGTATGACAACAAACTACATCCGGCAGCAAGGCCTCTGATTAGGAGGCTGTGAGGAGCATGGAACTACCTCTTAATTGCTGTTGTTCCCAGGTCCATCTTGAGCTGGGGTGGTAGCACATGTTTGGGTCCCAACTATGGGCAAATAGTTAACATAAAAAACTGAGATTAAAACACTATGAAAGTATAAAAATAGACATTTATTTAAAAAATATACATTTCTGAAAGAAAAATTTTACCAACAATACATTTTTGAAGGAAAAATAATTAATACCAGCAATACATTTTTAATATAAAACTAGAAGACATCTTCAATTTTCTAAAATAAAAAATAATTATAATAAAATCTTTTTATCAAAACATGACTAAATTAATCTTCTTACGATAACCAAACATTGAAAAAAAATCTTAAAACCCCACCTTTTTGGCATCAAATAACCCACAGAGGTGTTGATATGCCATTAAACAAAACTCAAACTCAAACAAATACGCCATGTATTCATGTGGAGAGATGGTTAACAAGCTGACCTTACAAGCCGTTACTGTTGTTGTAGGTCAAATTTTCAAAGGATGCTCGTAGTCTTGTGCCAGACTAAACTAAATATATTTTAACAAATGTCTGAGGTAGACTTATGATGAAGACACATGAATATTTTCTAGCGGTCAGTGTTCTACTTAAGAATTCAAGTTCAGATTTTTAAGGCAAGAATATCTTTCTCACTTAGAGGGCTGATGCAACATAATCTTCCCCCACCCAAAAAAAGACAGAAAATACAAATAAAAACAAAAAAAGAAAGGAAGAAAATCTTTTGTGAGAAAGAAGTCAATAAGAAAGAAACAGAGACTGAAAAGTAAAAAAGGGGAAGAAAGAAAAGAAGGAAGAACAAAGAAATTAGTGGAGGAAGGGAAGAATCAAAGAAGAAAGAAAGGAGAGGGAAAACAGAAAAGTACAAAATAAGAAAGAAAGAAAAAAGTCACAATTGAAGGATAGAAAGAAGGAAGAACAAAGAAATTAGTGGAGGAAGGGAAGAATCAAAGAAGAAAGAAAGGAGAGGGAAAACAGAAAAGTATAAAATAAGAAAGAAAGAAAAAAGTCACAATTGAAGGATAGAAAGAAGGAAGAACAAAGAAATTAGTGGAGGAAGGGAAGAATCAAAGAAGAAAGAAAGGAGAGGGAAAACAGAAAAGTATAAAATAAGAAAGAAAGAAAAAAGTCACAATTGAAGGATAGAAAGAAGGAAGAACAAAGAAATTAGTGGAGGAAGGGAAGAATCAAAGAAGAAAGAAAGGAGAGGGAAAACAGAAAAGTATAAAATAAGAAAGAAAGAAAAAAGTCACAATTGAAGGATAGAAAGAAGGAAGAACAAAGAAATTAGTGGAGGAAGGGAAGAATCAAAGAAGAAAGAAAGGAGAGGGAAAACAGAAAAGTACAAAATAAGAAAGAAAGAAAAAAGTCACAATTGAAGGATAGAAAGAAGGAAGAACAAAGAAATTCGTGGAGGAAGGGAAGAATCAAAGAAGAAAGAAAGGAGAGGGAAAACAGAAAAGTATAAAATAGGAAAGAAAGAAAAAAGTCACAATTGAAGGATAGAAAGAAGGAAGAACAAAGAAATTCGTGGAGGAAGGGAAGAATCAAAGAAGAAAGAAAGGAGAGGGAAAACAGAAAAGTACAAAATAAGAAAGAAAGAAAAAAGTCACAATTGAAGGATAGAAAGTAGGAAGAACAAAGAAATTAGTGGAGGAAGGGAAGAATCAAAGAAGAAAGAAAGGAGAGGGAAAACAGAAAAGTACAAAATAAGAAAGAAAGAAAAAAGTCACAATTGAAGGATAGAAAGAAGGAAGAACAAAGAAATTCGTGGAGGAAGGGAAGAATCAAAGAAGAAAGAAAGGAGAGGGAAAACAGAAAAGTACAAAATAAGAAAGAAAGAAAAAAGTCACAATTGAAGGATAGAAAGAAGGAAGAAAAAACAGTGAGAAAAGAAAAGGTAGAATAAAAAGGAGCATACTAAAGAAGAAAGAAAAACTGAATGAAAGAAGAAAACAAAAGGGAATGAAAAATGCAAAAAATGAAAGAAAAGATAAACAAAAATATTTTTAAAAATTATAAAAGAAAGAAAAATGAAAACAATAACAAAAAAGAAAGAAAATGAACTTGCCTTATTTTGTTCTGAAATATGATTCTCTTAATTAAATGAGCATTTTTATTAGCTTTCAATCTGAATATTTAAATATGTGAAAAGTCCTTGTTTGTTTTATTGACAATTCCCATTTTAGAACAGGGGAGAAGGAAACATTTTAAAATAATAGAACTAATACTGAGGGTTTACAGCTAATCTATTACTGATTATTTATTCAACACCCGTTTCGAAAAAGCAAGAAACATTATAAAAGTAAATTTTCAGAAATTATGGGTTGAGAGCTTCAATGACCCAAAGAACATTATTGATAAACAGGCAATGCAAACAACATGAAGAATTTTTTATTTCACTAAAATATTTTAGGAAGAATATCTTATATCGAATCAGTTCATTTCATTACCTTATGTACTTTCACTACGAACCGAAAATTACAAAAATTCTGAACAAAGTAGTTTTGAATAAAAAAAAATACCATAAGAACTTTGGTCTATATTTCTGAGATGAGGTAGTATTTACAGTATTTACATCATTCCCACTATTGTCCTCATCTTTGTTGCCATTTATCTATATTTCTGAGATGAGGTAGTATTTACAGTATTTACTTCATTCAAACTATTGTCCTTATCTTTGGTGCCATTTCTACAACGTTTAATAATAGATCATTTTATTTGTCTATATTTCTGAGATTATGTAGTATTTACAGTATTTACATTATTCGGACTATTGTCCTCATATTTGTTGCCATTTATACGACGTGTAATAATCGATCATTCGATTTGTCTATATTTCTAAGATGACGTAGTATTTACAGTATTTACATCACTCGGACTATTGTCCTCATCTTTGTTGTCATTTGTACGATGTTTAATAAGAGATCATTCAACTTGTCTATATTTCTAAGATGACGTAGTATTTACAGTATTTGCATCATTCTGACTATTGTCCTCATCTTTGTTGTCATTTGTACGATGTCTCATAATAGATCATTCTATTTGTTTATATTTCTAAGATCAGGTCGTATTTACAGTATTTACATCATTCAGACTATTTCTTTCAAAATATTAATTAACTAGCAGTATAGCCCGGCGTTGCTCAGGTGTAATGAAAGCTTTAAAACTAATCCATGCTCCTGGAGCTCAGACCCTTTGGACGTTGGCCCGAAAGACTAAAAAGCAATAGTTGTTTCTAGTTAAAGCGAAACCGTAGACTGAAAGAAAAATGAATGGATGTAAGTTAAATTTTGATTTCCTGGTATTGATATCAAATTTTCTGCACTATTGTATGAACTGCAATCTTGAAACTTCTGAATATCGTTCCTTGTGTCTTTGTCTATGAGTGTATCAAATTTGATTAAAATCGGACCACTCCTTCTATAACCCGATTTTTTTCGATTATCGCTTTTCGATATTTATTGGGGGTACCTTGACACAAAACCTAGCTAAGAACACTCACAGACGCTTATCGTACAACTGTGTAAACTTTCAAGAAAATCGGTTCTGCCGTTTCGGAGTCTATAGGTAACAGACACACACACACACACACACACACACAATTTCATTTATAAATAAGTTTAGATTCAAATAAAAAATAGTTTTTCTTAAACTTTTTCCTAACTCAATAAAACATACTTATGAATAATTTTTTGCAAAAAATAATCTTGTAGAATTCTTTCTGCTTTCCAGTCAAAAATTGAATGTTAATGATTATTCTCAGAATCTCAATTAATCTACTGCTGAAATGGACTCTGAATTCCAGATGGTGAACTACATCAATAGACTTAGAATCCCGCAAAACATACGGCTAAAAGAGAACTAGAATATCAGATAATCAACTGATAAGATAGACTCAAAATCTCAGATGATCTACAGCTTAAATATAATCAGAATTTCGGAAAATCTACTGCTATGATAGATGTGGAATCACAGAAAAACTACTGCTTAGACTGAATCAAAGATAATCTAAGATGAACTGGGAATCAAAGATAATCTATTGCTACTATAGGTACGGAATCACAAATAATGTGAGTCCTAGCATTATCCTGATGGAAAATAACACCTTACTTTTTTGCCAATTCTGAAGGCTTTTTGTGTATTGCTTCCTTAAGTTCAACCAGTTGCAAGCAGTACTTTTCAGAATCAATTGACTGGTTACTTGGAAGAAGCTCATAGTACAGGATTTCTTTCTAATCCCACCAGATTCACCAGATGACATTCTCAGGGTGAAGACTGGCTATTGGAATAGCTAATTCTATCTCCGGATGTGCGTCGTGGTGCATTGGATATCGGCTCGGAATGAGAAATCGGGGAGCCGAGTTCGAATTCCAACTGAATTCATTGCCTTCACTTACGCGCAAATACCCTTGGGGAAAAGTATTAATGCGTCTATTCCTTCCATTTATGGGTTAAATGACAGGACAGATTGGGTTCTATAGCCTTGGCTGGCAACCAGTCTACCGCAGAAAGCAATGGCAACCTACTGCGGGATAATCATCTGCCCAGTCAGTCATGTCTTTTTCGAGACATGATCGCCCAAGCGTGTATCACTGTCTGACTGAATTCTATCTGATGTCGCTTACCTGAGGATCATTTTTTGCTAGACTTTGTTCTAAGAGATCTATTTCTCATCACCAATCAAGATTGTCTTAAAGAGGGTGCATTTTTATTTCATTTATACAGCATATCACAGACAATAATACAATCCAAATGATTATTTTCACTCAAATCATTTGGTACCCAAACATCCTCGTGATTTTTAGGACACAGGCTTCACTAAATATACTGTTTCTGCCAATTCCCCCAGTAAGTAAGTAACAGGTTATTCTCGATCAATGTTTCAATTTGTTCATCATCTCTTGTGGGGGTGGTCTTCCTGAGTATTTTTTCATTAATAAGGCTACAATCACCAACACCGTACAGTTCTATCAGTTAAAGCATATTCACCGTACACAGCAAATATCTTGGTTGTTGCTTTCAAGGACTTTTGCCTTTAGGGTAATAAAAAGCATCTTCTTCTATGTGTCCTTTCGGGACATAGGCAATCATGGCTTTCCACGTCTCCCTATCCCTGGTGGCTCTTAGCACGTCTTCTCCTGTTACACTTTGCAACCCTCGTTCCATCATCCACCTGAATAGGTCCTTTAAATATGTTATGCACTGATTTTCTCTGTCTCTTTTTCCCTCTATCTGACCTATTAGTATCAGGTTCTCCAGGCCCTCTTTCCTCATTGCATGTCCCAGGAACTTCAGCTGTCTCTTCCTGATGCTCAGTATTAACTTCCTTTTCGTTCCTATCATTTCCAAAACCTCATCATTGTTTACATGCTTGATCCATGATATTCACAGCATGCTTCTGTAGAAGCACATTTCTGCTGCTTCAAGTTTTTCCTTCATCTTTGTTGATATTGTCCAGCATTCACTGCCATATTGAAGAACTGACAACATAGAGCAAGCCAGTACTCTCTTCTTTGTTTCTAGCGAAATTATCCTGTTTCTTAATACTTTACTCAGCACATGGAATGCATTCTTGTGCTTTTTGAATCTCAGGAATATAAATGTATAGAAACTGCTGTGACCACAACGTGAGGGGTCAATTTATATATTGATTGTAATATGGAACTGACCCCCCCCACTTTATGTCCAGTATGCTTTTGTGGGACTACATTTCAGTTGCTTCAAGTTTTTTCTTCATCTTTGATGATATTGTCCAATATTCACTGCCATATTGAAGAACTGACATCACATAACAATCTAGTACTCTCTTCTTTGATTCTAGCGAAATTGTCCTGTTTCTTAATACTTTACTCAACTTCAAATGACTAAAATGCCCCATATAATCTCCTATTTTCATATGGATGCAAAACTGCCATGAATTAAGTAATTTTAAACTTTTTTCTTAAGATATAGCTTGAATAATGCTCTAATCGAAAATGTAAACATAATATATCTGTCAATAAAATTGACGTGTTCTAACATGTTGGAACATGATTGACTAAAAATCAGCATGAACTTTCTGAACAATCCAATATTATTAGATTGTCCCAAAAGTTCATAAACACTTGCAAAAAATTAAAATTTTACTCACAAAAACAACAAAAATTATTGCTCAAAATAAAGACCATCATTTTGCAAGACTTTCTGCCATCGATCTGCAAGCTTTCGGATCTGGTCAAAGTACCATTCAGCCGTCTTCGAATCAAAGAATTCTTGACACGCTTCCTCAACTTCATCAAATGAGTCGAATCGGCGGCCCTTCAGAAAATGTTGCATTGAGTGGAAAAGGCCATAATCTGATGGAACACAGTCAGGACTGTAGGCTGGATGTGGCAGAACCTCAACGCTGTCCAGCTCTTCAAACTTGTCTTTGGTCTTCCTGGTGGTGTGTGGCTTCGCATTGTCCTGCTGCATCAAAGCGTGCTTTCGGTTGATCAGAGCCGGGTACTTTTGCTTCAACTGTTCGTAGACCCGCTCAAGTTGCTGACAGTAAAGTTTGGCACTGATGGCACGACCATTCGGAACCAACTCAAAATGTTCGATTCCTTTAAAGTTCCACCAAATGCACAACATGACTTGCCGAATCGATCTTGTTTTGGAACCGACGGTGTCTCTTGCCCTTTCTGAACCCATCGCTTCTCGATTGTGTTGGACCAGATAGACATATTTTGCAAGTGTTTACGAACTTTTGGGACAACCTAATACTATCTAAACACCAAATTCTTACAATCTAAAAATATTTTCTGGCTTTAAATAACTTGCAAGAGGTTGCAAAGACTAAATTTATAAACTGTATAAAATGACTGAATCAATCAAATACTGATTAGCTACACAGGAATGTTTTTTTAGATTTATACACATTTTCAGGAATATAATGCCTAGAATCTACAGTGGCCACAAAGTGAGGGGTCATATATATGTTGAAATGTATGTTTAAAATGATCCCCTTCTTTATATTTTTAGTTTAATTTCTTGCTAGTTTAGCAAATTCTAATTAGAAATTAATCCACCTTATTCCCCCCAGGGTATGGGTTAATTAGTAAAACTTGTATCATTAAACTACTATTATCTCCAAAATTACAATCAACAAATATTTTCTGGCCATCAAACTTGCAGAGGTTTGATAAGCCATAAAAAATGAAGGAATCCACCAATCTCTTATGCCCTTACAAGAATCTTACTCACCTGGAATGGCTACAGGGTTTTGTATTAAAGCAAAACATTCTTGGTGTTATGAGGATGAATTTATATATATAAAAATAATATTAATAATGTATAAAAAGTTATAATAATGGATTCTATTGAGTCCTACTTGTATTACTGTTATGAGGATGAATTTATATATATAAAAATAATATTAATAATGTATAAAAAGTTATAGTAATGGATTCTATTGAGTCCTACTTGTATTACTGTTACGAGGATGCATTTATATATAAAAATAATATTAATAATGTATAAAAAGTTATAGTAATGAATTCTGTTTAGTCCTACTTATATTACTGTTACGAGGATGCATTTATATATAAAAATAATATTAATAATGTATAAAAAGTTATAGTAATGGATTCTATTGAGTCCTACTTGTATTACTGTTATGAGGATGCATTTATATATAAAAATAATATTAATAATGTATAAAAAGTTATAGTAAGTTATTTTATTGAGTCCTATTTGTTATAACAAAAATGTTTTAATTCATGAAGTAGTTGTTAAAAAGAGAAATTAAAACTAAAACGTTTTGGAAGATTGTGGAATGTTCCAGTAAAATCTAGAGAATTCTAAAGGATTCTAGAATATGCAAATTTAGATGTTAGCCCCTATAAAAATAGGTTTTGGGAAGAGAGTAGTTAGTTTTTAACAGGATTTGCAGGGATTATCAACACCGGCCCGATTCGTGGATCCAGCGGATAAAAATCTATAAGAAATGTTGTCGATCAACTAAAACCTGAAAGAGAATCTCATGGAACAAAAAGGGTAAATACATATTTTTGACCCTTTCATTGATCATACTGGAAATTATTCTTTATATACACATTTAAGGATTTCCAAAAAGTATAACACTTAAACAATTTCGCTAATTTAACTGTGTAAAAATAGTGACCCTATTTTCCCCTTCGTAACACTTCGCCTGCCAGTCGTAAACTCTGTTTTCTGTTTTTAATGCAAAAAATTCTAAATTTTATTATATATATGACTAGCAGGATAGCCCAGCGTTGCTCGGGTGTAATGAAAGTTTTAAAACTAATCCATGGTCCTGGAGCTCAGACTCAGCCTAAAGAATATTTGTGTGAAGTTTGGTGAGAATCGGATAAAAATTGTGGATTTGTATAAAGGACATACAGACAGATAAACAGACACACACAAACATCTTGCCTTTTATATATATATATTTATCGATTTTCTGCACTATTATAAAAACAGCAACCTTGAAACTTCTGAATATCGTTTCTTATGTCTTTGTCTATGAGTGTATCAAATTTGATTAAAATCAGACCACTCCTTGTAGAACCCAATTTTGTCGATTATCGATTTTCAATATTTATCGGGAGTACCTCAACACAAAACCTAGCTAAGAACACTCGCAGACGCTCATAGTACAACTGTGTAAATTTTCAAGAAAATCGGTTCAGCCGTTTCGGAGTCTATAGGTACCTGAAACACACACACACACAGACACACACACACACATAAAGTTCCATTTATAAATAAGTCTAGATAGATTTTGTGTTTATCTTAAATTAAATATTTGTATGTGATTTTAACTCTGAGTTTTGGTCAATCATTTTTTTTCTTTTGTTAAACTTGACAAGTAACAGTTGGTAATTCTCTTCACGTGTCAAGAACCAATTTGCATTCGGCCCATTTAATTTCCCTGAACATGTGAAAAATGACAAAGTCTTAGAGAAAATAAAAACAAAAAGGGAGCTTGTACTTAACATCAGAAAGAATCAGTTGAAAATATCTAGGATGCATATTGAGGAAAGAGGGATTGGAAAATGTGATACTCCCAGGACAGATTGAAAGCAAGAGGAACAGAGGAAGTCAGAGCACAATCTTAGGAGAGAAAACAAAAGGAGAAAATTTATTAAGAGCTACAAACGTTAGTAAATTGTGGAGAGCCATGATCGCCAAAGAGACACGGTACATAGATGAAGAAAAATGAACTCAAGTAAGTGGATGCCGAAACTAGTTTCAGGAAAGATAACATAAAAAAACAAAATTTATCAAATCCTACAAAGATCAGGATATTATGGAGAGCCATGAACGCCTAAGAGACACGGTACATAGAAGAAGAAGAAGAAGGTTGAGTAAATGGATGGCAAAACAGGATTTAGATGACATAAAAAACAAAATTTATTACGAGCTACAAAGGAAGGTTAGGAAATTGTGGAGAGCCATCACCCTAAGGACACTGTACATAGAAGAAGAATGAGCTCGAATAAATGAACGTTGAAACAAAGTTTAGAAAAGATAAATAGACAAAATTTATTAAGAGTGACAAAGGTCAGGAAACTATGGAGATCCATGATCGTCTAAGAACCTCAGAGACATGGTACATAAGAAGAAGAATGTGTTTGAGTAAATGGATGGCGGAACAAGGTTTAGAAAAGAGAACAGAAACAGACAATTTATTAAGATTTCCAGAGGAAAAGAAATTGTGGAGAGTCATGATTGGCTTTATCCCTAAGGGACAAGGTACATAGAAGAAAAATGAGCTCGATTAAATGGATGGTAAAACAAGGTTTAGAAGAGAAAACAAAAAGACTAAATTTATTAAGAGTGACAAAGGACAGGAAATTGTGGAGAGCCATGATTGCCTTCATCCCTAAGGGACAAGGTACATAGAAGAAAAATGAGCTCGATTAAATGGATGGCAAAACAAGGTTTAGAAGAGAAAACAAAAAGACTAAATTTATTAAGAGTGACAAAGGACAGGAAATTGTGGAGAGCCATGATAGCCTTCATCCCTATGGAATAAAGTACATGAACGAAGAATGAGCTTGAGTAAATAGGTGGCAAAACAAGGTTTAGAAATGATAACAGAAAAAGAAAATTTATGAAGATTTACAAAGTAAAGGAAATTGTGAAGAGGTCTGACCGTCAACGTATTAAAGACTGATGATTACTCAGTTTATTATTATGTAGCCCATGTCGGTATGAAGGAAGTGGCAGATATTTCAAGTGTGAGAATCTGTATGCATGCCTTTAAAATCAGTATTAAATATAAAACCTGATTCTACTATCTTTTATTGTCGTGTCAAACAAATGCTGCGAATATCGTAAACCGTTTTGGAAAGAATGGAAACAAAAAGGAAATTGATACTTAGCACCAGGAAGAGACAACTAAAGTTCCTGGATATGCAATGAGGAAGGAAGGCTTGGAGAACCTGATACTAACAGGCCAGATAGAGGGGAAAAGAAACAGAAAAAAGCAGCGGATAACATATTTGAAGGACCTCAGTAGGTAGATTGTGCTCAGAGCCAACAGGAATGGGGAGACGTGGAAGACCATGATCGCCTACGTCCTGAAAGGACAACCCACACAGAAGAAGAAACAAAAATTAAATTCTTAAATTCCTTTCGATATTTTTATCTTTCGCTTTTGATTCTCATGTCTCCATTCTAAATTTATTTATTTGTTGTTTTCATTATTATTTATTTTCTGCTTTTTTTTTTTTTTTTTTTTGCAAAAGCTTCCATTTCTAGTTCTCTTGCATGTTTACTCCCAATCATACTCAGCCGATAGGGCTAGCCCATCCTAACTTGGACCTTGATCCCCATCACCCACTGTCGGGGTCAAGAACTAAGAAAGACAGTTTTGGGATAGAAGGGAGATAATTATGCAACCTAGACTGAAGCACATGACTCAGGAGGGGAAAAAATCTTCCTGCACACCTCCCTAAAGGACTAACAACAACAACAACAACAACAACAACAACAACAACAATAACAACAACAACAGCGTTAAAGGTATTAACAAAAAAATAAAAATGAAAATAATGTCACATAAAGTAGACCCGTTCCTCCTTGTGAGCTTGTGTGACCCGGCCTTTCTTGAACTCTGGACCAGCTAAGAGACAACCGATTCCTGCCCACCTCTATTCTCATTGGCTTCTGCCGACTGTCCCCTGCAACCACCAGCTTGCATTTCCTGCCAAATCCTATCCTTAGATACTCTAAGAAATTGGACAAAGGTACACAGTTGAGGCACTCAAGTGATAAAGCCAGCAGGTCAAACTCAAGGGTCGGTAAACTGCGAATCAAACCATTATGAAGAGTGACAGTTGTAGGTGGGGGGACTAGGACGTTGGGGGTGGTTAGTGGTTGAAAAAGGAAGCGGTCAATCCTGGCGATCCAGATTCCCAACTTTCTGAACAGTGAGTGTATTTCTCTTAAAAGGAAAGAAAGCAGAGAAAATGCTGACATTGACAGAGGCGTAGGGAAGCAGTGAAGAGGGGGAAAAAGACCAAGAACATGAGACATGGAGATAAACAGAAGAAATGGGATTAGTGCTGTGATGGGGGTGATGTTGTTGGTGACGATATTGTCAGCGGAGTAGATACTGCGGTCGTAGTCAGGGTGGGTCTCCTGCTCTAGCCTCGGAGAGACACTTAAACCTGATGAAGCAAGTGTCCTCTGAAACGAAAAATGTCATCTTGGATGTGCCCAGGTGATCAGTTCATTTCCCCCCCCCCTCAACTTTGGAATATAATTTAATTCATTTTCACCGTTGGATTGAAGTAGTAATTCCTCCTCTGCCGACTCCTCTTGACACCACCCATTTTGATTGTCATCTTGCAGGAAGAAGAAGAAGAAGAAGAAGAAGAAGAAGAAGAAGAAGATGTGTCACAGAATTTTAAAAATCTTCTGCTCCAACCCTGCCAATTCTATGTTGTGCTTACAAAAGTAGGGGTGGGTAGAGTATTGGCTCATCAGATAAAACGTCAACTGATTGAAATTAAACCGAACCTCAGTGACAATATCATCATTATTATTGTTTTTATTCATGTACGGAGTGTATCTTCCAGTAGTAACTAGTGGCTTACACTGGAGATTAAGTGACAGCAAGTCTCCTCAACACTCCAGCACTCTCCTCAGTATTCTGCTTTCAATATGTCTGCATCTGTCTGGTTACGACACTTCCTTGAATTTCTGTTTCTTTGAGAAAATTTACTAGAAAATTTTGCATTGTTCCGAAGAAGAATGATTGAACTTTATTAGTTCTCTGGAAAGTCAAGAAATTCTCTAAAATGTATTCTAGCATCGACCACAAGAAAATCCTTGGTATGACGATAAACTATATCTGGTAGCAAGGCCACTGCTCAGGAGACTTAAGGTTTTGAGGAGCATGGAACTACCTATTAAGTGTTGTTGCTCACAAGTTCACTGTTATGGGTCCCACCTATGGGTAAATAGTGAACAACCAAACAAAAAAAATACATTTCTATATAAAAATAACCACAACAACAATTTATATTAGATTTCTCAGCAATACATTTTAAAGTAGAATATATCTTTAAAGCAAAATGATCAGTAATATATTTTATAGGAGAATGACTAACAATACTTGTTATAGAAAAATGGCCACATTTTCTGCAGTTCATAGAATAAAATTGCATTCAAAATATTTATATTTTAGCATTCATCTTCTATGTGCCCTTTTCTTTCAGGACATAGGCAATCATGGCTTTCCACATTTCTCTATCCCTGGTGGCTCTGAGCACGCCTTTTCCTGTTACACCTTGCAACTCTCGTTCCATCATCCACCTGATTAGATCCTTCAAATATGTTATCCATTGCTTTCCTCTGTCTCATTTTCCCTCTATCTGGCTTGTTAGTGTCAGGTTCTCCAAGCCCTCCTTCCTCATTGCATGTCCCAAGAACTTCAGCTGTCTCTTCCTGATGTTCAGTATTAATTTCCTTTTTATATCCATCATTGCTCACATACTTGATCCATGATATTCTCAGCATCCTTCTGTAGAACCACATTTCAAAGTGAGGGGTCAGTTTATATATTGATTGTAATATGAAATTGATCCCCCACTTTATTACCAGTATGCTTCTGTAGAAACTCATTTCAGTTGCTTCAAGTTTTTCCTTCATCTTCGATTATATTGTCCAGCATTCACTGCCATATTGAAGAAAGGACAACACATAGCAATCCAGTATTCTCTTCTTTGTTTCTAACGAAATTGTCCTGTTTCTTAATAGTCTACTCAGCTCATAAAATGCATTCTTGTGTTTTTGGATCTCAGGAATATAAATGTATAGAAACTGCTGTGACCACAAAGTGAGGGGTCAGTTTATATATTGATTGTAATATGAAATTGATCCCCCACTTTATATCCAGTGTGCTTCTGTAGAAACACATTTCAGTTGCTTCAAGTTTTTCCTTCATCTTCGATTATATTGTCCAGCATTCAGTGCCACATTGAAGAACGGACAACACATAGCAATCCAGTACTCTCTTCTTTGTTTCTAGCGAAATTATCCTGTTTCTTAATGCTTTACTCAACTTCTGGAATGCTTCCTTCGTCATGCCAATTCGCCTTCAGATTTCTGTGTCACACTTTCCGTCTTCGGTTATAACACTTCCCGTCTTCGGTTATAACACTTCCCATGTATTTAAAATTTTGTACTTGCTTGATTTTAGTACCCCCCCCCCCACCTGTATTTGGCATTTTGTGTTGCTCTTTTTGCTGATGACCATGCATTCGGTTTTCTTGCAGTTTATTTGTAGTTCTTTATTGTCACTCTCTTCAGCTACCTTCTGTAGGAGGTCTTGTAGTTTCCTTTTTGTGTCTGCTAACATCACTATATCATCTGCATACCTTTTATTGTTTAAATTGTGGCCTCCGAAGACGAATCCTGGCATAACTTCTAGGGTCCTCAGAATAGTCTCACTGTACAAGTATAATAGATAAATAGCCCAGAGAAGTGCTGATATCTCGCTAAACAATTAATCAACCAAATCGAGCATAAGGGAATCGATTATCTAGTATGAATGTTTCTTCTTGTTTAATACTATCAAATCCAGTCTCACGGCTTGTATTTAGATATTCTTTTTCTTTTTTTTATACAAAGATATTCTCCTTGTCAGTCTGTTAAGTGCCATACGTGAGATAATGTCTCGAAAAAGACATGACTAACTGAGCAGAAGATTATCCCGCAGTAGGTTGCCATTACTTTCTGCGGTAGACTGGTTGCCAGTCAATGCTACAGAACCCAATCTGTCCTACCATTTAACTCATAGCTAGAGGGAGAAAAGATAGATTATATTACATTACTATTTTAAGTATAATTAGTGGGGGATCAGTTTATTACTTTATAACAATAGAAAATCGACCCCCACTTTATGTCCAGTACAAGTTTTAATTATGTTTCCAACTATTATATTCAGTCAGTTAGTTGAGAGCCACACATGATACACGCTTAGGCGATCATGTCTCAAATAACTGGAGGGAGGAGACTGATTAATAGCTTTCCCAACTGTATTTCCGCGTAAGTGAATGCAAGGAATTTAACTGAAATTCGGACTCGGCTACCCGATTTCTGGTTCCAAGCCGATATCCACTGCACCACAACGCACATCCCCACTGCACAAGGTCAAATAACCACTAGAAGTAGAGAGTTAGTGTTTATAGAGATATATGCGGAGAAGGTAATGGTTAACCCTAGATGTGAACAGGTTAAGACTATAGTGAAAGAAGAAGCATCATCTTTGGAGTTTGTTCCATACAGCAGTGGTTCACGGGAAGAAGTGGCTAGAGTCTCCCAAGGCAATGCTACCACCTCTGGGCACTTGGTGTGGGTCTATGTGTTGAGAATAAGATTCTCATCAACAAAATCTGGAATTTTTTTTCTTAGCAGAAAGATCAGAGTGAGTATTCCGAGCTGCCGGACATTCATAATCACCATTAGACTCATCTGACTCTTTCCGAGTCCTTTTCACTATCCTCACAGTGACACCCAAACACTTTGAAATGTTTTTTTATTGGTGGAAATACCATGCACTACAGTATACTGTTTCCAAATTTCTGGTAGAGTGAATTGCGTCATGGTGCTCTTTTTCTCACAGACGGTGCCCAACTGACCCTACTATAGTGTTCCGCTTCACAAAATCCAAAACAAACAACGCACATTCACAAAAGAAAAATATAAAATGGCAACAATTTAGCAGAAATTTAAAAACTGTATCTATGAATACGAAAGGAAACTCATACATAACAATTTAACAAATACACTCTAGTCGTACACAGAAATAAATTCGACCTCAGTTTTGATCTAAAAAATGCCACACTCATCAAAAGAGACCGTAATTCACTCAAAAGAAAAAATTCTCTAGAGTGCCGCGATTGAATATCATATGTCCAAATTTATGCTATAACAATCTAATTACAATCTTAACAATATTGATAAAAAAACAAACAAAATCTTGAATAATACAGCCATCTTTATGCTTTGCTAGACTTTAAATTATGACACACTGTATCATCCACGCGCTTTCACTGACCTTTCAACCACCCAATAAATATTTATGAACGTTCTCAAATTTAAAAGCCTTGATAAACCAATGACATCCTTACTTTTGTTTATAAACACGTGCAACAAAATAAATCCTACATTGTCGGCTAAGAATAGCATTTTCTCATATCATTTTTTATCCATATATATATATTGATTATTTAATGACTTAGTTTTTGGTTACAATATAATTAAGCCAGTACACAGTTGTATTAAAAAGTACACAGTTGTATTAAAAAGTGTTCAATACAGTTAGTATTTTCAAACAAAAATGAATTACTGAATGAAAGAACAAAAATTATGAGTAAGTCTAACCATTCCATAAAAATACTTATTAGGATCATACAACCATTAATGAAAACGTATTATAATCCATGGTTGTATGAACTGAATAAGTATTTTTATGGAATGGTTAGTATAAGTTTTTTATTTTTTTTATTTTTTTTTTATTATGAACCTAATAAGTATTTTTTTAATTTTTTTTTTATTTATTTTCTTTTTTTGTCTAATTTTAAAAATTGCACGTTCAAAAATTCTGTTATGTGAGTAAAACCAGTTATTAGAAATTGTCTGAAGACACCACATGGTAGAAACCTAGGTTGCGTAATAACTCGTTTGCTGGGAATTTCGAACCGAAACCTTTATTACGATCACTGGGGTATATCATTCTCATTCGATGTGCGATGCCACTTCTGGTAGCCATGTAGTTATCTCCCTTTAACTCAGCTCGCTAAGTTATTTGTTCCCCACTGCTGTAGCCTGGTATTGAACTCACAACTCTTTGGGACAAGTCACTAGAACTAACCCACGTGGGTCATGTGTCCTTAAGGGTTCGGTTCGAAATTCTTTGCACCTGAAGAACGTCGGAGCGTACAACGGCCGAAACGTCGTAAACATGGCAGCAAATATGAGGACAATAGTCCGGTCAATGTACATCATGTACTACTTCATCCCAGAAGTAGAGACAAATAATACAATCATAAGTTGTACACTAATCGTTTATTATCTTCCATTTTTCATCTGTGGAACGCTTTTTCGGTTTCTTGCTTTTCTGTCACTAATAATCTTTGTTCATTCGACTTGTTAATTTATACTAACATTTGTTTAACAAGTCAAATGCATGAGAAAAACATGATTAACCAATGAAAATCAAACAGCACAGAAGTAAAAATGCCAGAATTTCTTACATCTTTTTTGTCATATCTCATTCTCTGATAAAAAGAGAAACATGTTAGATTGATAAACATTTCCTACTTGTTTACTTTGTAATACGACCAATTACCGATCTAATTTAATTTAAATCTGACCTATAACTATTCAATATACAGTGAGGAAAATTTTAAAAACAGGTTACCACCTCAGCGATTTAAGCCTTACTCTTCACCAATGAACTGACGTGTGTATACACCGCTTGTATATAACACGCTAAAATTTCCCTTCTCCGATGCCAAGCGCCTATGGTCTAGGGGTTAGCGACTCCGGCTGATCTCGGCTAGAAGCAAGTAGATGTCTAGCCACACTGATGAGCTGCGATTCATCGAAACAGGCTTTTATGTGGATGACGAACACACACACACACACACACACACACACACACACACACACACACACACACACACATATATATATATATATATATATCCTGGTGAAGAGAACCAAAACTTTTACAATTTCGAGTTCTCCAGCATGTACTTTAAAAAAAAGTGCTTAATACAACAAATATTGTGGAGCATGAAATAATCAAATTTGTTTTTTTTTATTTTAAATTAATATAGTTTACATTGCGACAGGCAAATGTCTATGTTTCGAGATTTTTACCTCGTCATCAGGCAATGTTAGATCATTGTTGTGAAAATGATGGTCTAACATTGCCTGATGACGAGATAAAAATCTCGAAACATAGACATTTTCGTGTCGCAATGTAAACTATATTAATTTTAAATAAAAACAAATTTATATATATATATATATATATATATATATATATATATACTAGCTGACATAATTATTAGGCCACCACAATTTTTTAAAAAAATAATGTATTTCTTACTATTTTTTAGTATTTATTGCCGCCAAGTAAATTATTATTTAATAATTACCTATATTGCAGTTTCATCAATGAAAGAATGAAGAAAATTTCGGGTGATTCGGACAAGTTCATCTTTGCTTCCTTGTCTTGTAAAATTTTGCAAAGTAATAATAACAAAAGAACCATTCTATTTTCATTTAGAATTATTCACTTGGCAATAAATACTAAAAATAGTCTGAAATATATCATTTTTTTAAAACACTGGGGTGGGCTAATAATTACGGCTGGTAATATATATATATATATATATATATATATATATCTGTAAATTCAATTCGGATAAAACTTAGTGGGGAATTATTCATTTTCATCATGTCATTTTAAGGCATGCATTCTTCGACTCCCTATAAACAGAGAATGAGAACGATATTACTGGGATCCTCCTGGATTATTTACCAACCATAACCCGGAATTTTACCGCCGCTATATATATATATATATATATATATATATATATATATATATATATATATATATATTACTGTTGGAATGGCTATATTTAATCATAAGTTTTATACTAATAGTTTCTTTTCTTTTACTTCTTGCGCGTGAATCTCTCTTCTGACTTCTTGCTTTCCAGCCAATTTTGATCTTCAAAAATTTCAATTCAATTTCAGTCTTTAATATCTTTTTAAATTCTCTTCTCTTTAATGCTTTTCTTTTTCTTATCTTCTCTCACATTCAATAACCCTTTGTGTCGTAGTCGTTTATTGACTTACTTGCAGTGAAATGACAAAAAAACCCAAATATCTTATAATAATTCTGCTTGTTCCTTCCTTAGTTAGTTACTTAGTTCCTCCGTCCTTTACGCCAATGAAGAAAGACAACACACTTACTCTCTACACGAGCTTTTCCTTCCCCTCTCCTCAGCCTTTCTCTTACCTTCGCCAAATGGAAGGGTAGTAAAGAGTGAGAGAGTAGGAGGAGAGAGCCTATAGCATTACCGTATCAGTAGCAGCTTAAGCTTGTGTTTGTAGCAGTAATTGTGTGTGTGTATATGTGTGTGTAGTATACAATATAATAAAAATAGGTAGGTTTGTTGTCGTATCCCGCAACCCAATAACAAAATTTCTGGTCTGTTCAGCCTTGGCCATTACTCAGTTGGTCTTTTCTGTTTACAATGGACACAGGAGCCATGATTTTTAGTAATAAAAAATACATTTTCTCTTTCAAAATCTCTCACAAAATAGCATACAGTATTTTGGTTATGGTCTGTGCATACGCCGTTTAATATAATATAAGATTACAGCAAAGTAGCTTCTATGGACATTACTTTTATAAATATTTTAATAAAGTTACACTCTGTGTTATCGTTATTTTATTATCCAATACTTTTATGTTTGAACACGTTACTATCATTTGTAGTATGACAAATAAGTTTTTTCCAGGATATCATAATTATCCTTTCGTTGAAATTCCGCTAGTAATATAAGATTACAGTAAAGTAGCTTCTATGGACATTACTTTTATAGATATTTTAATAAAATTACACTCTGTGTTATCGTTATTTTATTATCCAATATCTTTATGTTTGAAGACGTTACTATCATTTTTTTATGACAAAGTAAAATTTTTTCCAGGAAATCATAATTATCCTTCCGTGGAAATTCCACGGGTTCCGCTAGTTATTTTATAATTATGCTTGTTCCTCCGTTATTTAGTTAGTTAGTTAGTTAGTTAGACAGCACATTTCTTACTACCTACCATTACCTCAGATAAATAATGACCCAAACAAACTATTATGATTTCCAAAAAAGAAGTTGGGAAAATGTATATCAGAGATACTGCTTGGTTTTAGTTAAATAAAAAATAGAAAGTACATTAGAGAGTGTGAGTGTGAGTTTTATGTAACGACATATCAAGTTCTGTGGGTAATTTAATGCCAAAAAGTGGGGTTTTAAGGTATTTTTTATTTATTTTCAGTTATAGTGAGAAGGTTCATTTAGTCAGATTTTAATGAAATTTTTTTGTTTTTATTCTTTTTTATTTTAGAAAACTGAAAACGTCTTATCATTTTGTATTCAAAAATGTTTTACTGTGAATGTTTTTTCTTCAAAAATGTGTAATGGTAATAATTTTTTCTTCATAAATGTATTGTTGGTAATATTTTTCTTTTTCAAAATATGTTTTTTTATAAAAGTCTAGTTTTATGTACATATTTTTATAAAAGTTTATTTTTATACTTTCATACTGTCTGACCCCCCCCTCCAGTTTCGGAGGTTAACTATTTGCACCTAGCTGGGACCCTAACAGGTACGACCACTCCAGGTCAGTGTTAACCTGAGAACAACAGCAATTAAGAGGTGGTTCCATGCTCCTCACAACCTCCCAATCAGAGACATAAGAGAGAAAGAAGAGTGAAAAAGGTGTCAACCAGAACGAGAGAAAAATTGAGAGAGAGAGAGAGGTAAGAAGAAGGAGTTTCATAATGAGATACAGAATCAGAAAGAAAGAAATAGCAAAGTAGAAAGACGTGGGTAACGAAAAAGAGAACGAAAAGATACAGAGAATAGGTGAAGGAGAAAAATATTTTGATCTCAGCCGGTGATAAGAGAAAGGAAAAATAGTGCTCATGACAACTGACAGTAACTTTTGCATTTAAACGGTTACGGTTTTTATTTATGACGATACTAACAGTATAGCCTGGCGTTGCTCGGGCGTAATGAAAGCTTTAAAACTAATCCATGGTCCTGGAGCTCAGACTCTTTGGACGTTGGCACGAAAGATTAAAAAGCAATAGTTGTTTCCAGTTAAAGCAAAAACATAGACTGAAAGAAAAATGAATGGATGTAAGTCAAATTTTGATTTCCTGGTATCGATATCAAATAAGTTTTTTCGTTGTAAACTGAATTTTGAAGGCTAAATAAGTCCTCTGAGTAAATGGTATCATGACTGAGACTAAGAACTACAATTATACCTACTTAGAGCCAAACCCGAAGCAAAAACTAAAATAAAAGGGCTGAAAAAAATACAGACATACAGGCAGATAAACAGGCACACACACAAACATCTTCCCTTTTATATATATTATCGATTTTCTGCACTATTGTAAGAATTGCAATCTTGAAACTTCTAAATATCATTTCTTATGTCTTTGTCTATGAGTGTATCAAATTTGATTAAAATCGGACCACTCCTTCTATAACCCGATTTTTTCGATTATCGATTTTCGATATTTATCGGGGGTACCTCTACACAAAACCTAGCTAAGAGCACTCGCAGACGCTTATAGTACAACTGTGTAAATTTTCAAGAATACCGGTTCAGCCGTTTCGGAGTCTATAGGTAACGGACACACGCACACACACAAACAAAGTTCCATTTATAAATAAGTTTAGATATAGATATTTCTTGCTGAAGTAACCGAAAGAAGTCTTTTTGCCCATGGATTATATAAGACATTAATATTTATCTGAGGAAAACTTTTACTTAATGAATAAAAACTAGTGTTTGGAAACTACATTAAATAGATAACAATGCTGAATTTGTGGTAGCAATTAATGTACCATACAAATGATTTATTTCTCAACTAGCAGTATAGCCCAGAGTTGCTCGGGTGTAATGAAAGCTTTAATCTAATCCATGGTCCTGGGGCTCAGACTCAGCCTAAAGAATATTTGTGTGAAGTTTGGTGAGAATCGGATAAAAATTGTGGCTTTGTATAAAAGACATACAGACAGATAAACAGACACACGCACAATATATATATATATTATCGATTTTCTGCACTATTGTAAGAACTGCAACCTTGAAACTTCTGAATATCGTTTCTTATGTTTTTGTCTATTAGTGTATCAAATTTGATTAAAATCGGACTACTCCTTCTATAACCTGATTTTTTCGATTATCGATTTTCGATATTCATCGGGGGTACCTCGAGATAAAACCTAGCTAAGAACACTCGCAGACGCTTATAGTACAACTGTATAAATTTTTACGAAAATCGGTTCAGCCGTTTCGGAGTCTATACACACACACAGACACACAGACACACACACACACACACACACACACACACACACAAAGTTCCATTTACAAATAAGTTTAGATCTGCAAGTAAATTTGCTTGTCTGTTAGATATTCAAAGATTAAATCAGTAATTTTCGTGTATTTTAAAAACTCAGCAGAAATACAGTTTCTTTTCATCTTCTTTTACGCACCATTTTATTGAATGCGAATCATTTTAGCGGGAAATGTTGCGTTTATTAATTTTAGCAGGAATGTTTGTGCGTCATATCTTAATATTGTCGGAATTTATGTCGTTTGCTTTAAACATTTCTAATTGATGTTGCACTAATTAGAATTGTTTACATAGCTCATTGTAAAGACGTTTTGAGCACCACATTGACTGTAGCCGCAGTGCAATGATGGATGCGTCTAGGGCAAGATAGCCTGATGAAGCCTATCATTCTTCAGTCTATTTTGAAATTCACACTGGTTCTTCTCCAAGATTGGTTACCTTACAGAGGCTAAAGGACTCATTGTGTTCTAGAATTTCATCCTTTATTAAGAGAAAAGAAGGATTAATGTTTTTTTTTTCCCCTGAGGTATTGGACACAGCTTCAACCGGAATGTGAACTTGGTTTCATTTCCGTGTTAAGGAAATACTACACCAAACACACCACCATGTTTCATTTTAAAGAACTTCGAAAAAGTATTCAAAAAGGATTTGTTTTTTTTTTTAAATATGTCAACTTGCTTATGATTGATGACAGAGATCAAGAAAAAGTAAGATCAATATACAAAGCGTCCCCATAAAAATGACATAATTTAAAATGTGAATATCTAAGTAAATCAGTCAGTTAAGTGCCATACATGATACACGCTTGGGCGATCATGTCTCGAAAGAGACATGACTGACTGGGCAGAAGATTATCCCGCAGTAGGTTGCCATTGCTTTCTGCGGTAGACTGGTTGCTGACCAAGGCTATAGAACCCAATCTGTCCTATTATTTAACCCATAACTGCGCCACAATGCACATCCCCATCTACGTAACTACATATCCCAAACAAACAAAATTAAATAGGCTTCATTCAAAGGGATACAGATTTTTTAACCAATTTCACAACGATTCACAACTGTTCAGTATTCTCATTGCAAGATAAGATGGAAGGAATACGTGTATCAGAGGTACTGTTTTGGTTTATTAAAATCATGACACACGTCAACTTAATAGTCCAGCTCTTGCCAAACACATTGTAGCATGTGTTGCTTAACATTTTCTAACGCCAGAGTGTCGTACGAGGAATCTGGTTTTCCATAGATGCTCTTTTACAGACTTTCTGGTGTCTTACATAAACGTTTCCCGAACTTGACTGATATCTTCCAATACTGTCGGTCATCCGGAACTATTTCCCTGCACAAACAGCCTTCCTCATTTGGATTTGTTGTGTTATGACCAAATCTGCAGACCAGTTGGTGCATTTTTCTTGAATATTTTAAAAACGGCATGATGTATTCTCTTGTTCGACTGCGTTCGAGTATATTCTAACATAAAAAAATTGCCTTTTTATTTCGAGTGAATGTCATTGTTCACCGGATGAAAAAAAAACTGAAACATTTAACTTAGTTTTTGCGCGTTTTGTACAAATTTGGGATCATTTAAGCGAGAATTAGCTAAATAATTCTGTCTAGAATTATGTCTAGAATTTGCTAGAAAATTATATTTTTGGACACCCTCTATTGTTGGTTCCATAACTGATGGCTCTCTTTGAAATTCGTTCTGTATTCTCGTTTAATAGTCTCTTTCTTTTTACTCAAATCTTCAAAGCAATTTCCTTACAACTTATACACTTTTTAATGTTTTTCTAACAACCAAACGTTGTACATCCAGAAGACATTTACACTGGATTCACACAAGATTCTTTTTCCCGCTTTTCTTTTTTCTCTCATTTTGTTTTTCTTTACTTATTCTCTCGGCTTTTTCTTTCTGGAGAAAAGCTTTAATCGCTGTTGTGGTTTTAGCTTTCGAAACATCCTCCATTATTTCTTACTTACCTTCATATCCTTGATAGTATGTTTTTCTTTGAGGTTTTTGAATACTTTGCCTTTGTTTGCAAATGTTTCTATTCTTATTCATAGTGTCTTATTTCCCTGTTCAGTATCCGTTAACTTTTTTTTATTTTCTTCAATATCATTTTTTCTTTTCAATATCATTATATCCATCACTGCTTCAACGATATCTCTGGTTTGATTTCAGATGTGTCAAAAATATCAGGACACAAATTCCATACATAATGTCAGAAATATGATAACTAGTCTCTGGATATTTTTATTCATAGTGTTTTGTCTCCATGTTCAGAATTCGTTTCAATTCTTAATTTTTTTTCTTTTGCTTTCTTCAATATGTTCATATCCATTACTGCTTCAAAGATATCTCTGGTTTGATTTCAGAAATGTCAAATATATCAGGACACGAATTCTACACGTAATATCAGAAATGTGATAACAAGTCTTTGGTATACTTTTATTCAGATTGTTTTATTTCCATGTTCAGAATTTGTTCCTATTCCTTATTTTTTCTTTTGCTTTCTTTAATAGATTTATAGCCATTGCTGCTTCAAAGATATTTCCGGTTTGATTTGAGAAATGTCAAAAATATCAGGACACGAATTCCATAAGTAATGTCAGAAATATGATAAGTCTTTGGATATTTTCGCTATTCTAAATTGTGCAAATTAGAACCATACATTCCTTACGTCAACTGAAAATTATGTCTACTATGACTTACCAATAAATTGAATATTTTACTTATTTTAAAATGCGTAAATGTTGACAATACATTCTGTTATGTCATTCCATATGTAATGTTGAGACTAATTTTATGCGTCTGTATTACAATGTGGCACCTAATATGCAACTCTCACAAGCCATTGTCAGTTACTAAATTTCTGAGTTCCAAGTAAATAGATGGTTTTATTCCCCACTAAATATTAAAAATATTGGGACATTCTTTGACATCAGAATTAAAACCAGATGGTGCATTTATTGAATCAATACGTCTATGTCACATGGACATATTTTTAAAGGAAATTAATTTTCAGTGTCTTGTGAGACGAGTACACTTCTTATTATGCAATTACCAACTGTCATAAATGTTCTTCTCTCACTGTGCTTAAAAACTTTCTGAGATGGAAGGAAGATTTGTACAATGATTAATTAAGTGCAATTCTTAATTAAATTAACTAATAAACAAGTTAATTAGAATTTTCCAGAGTATCTGACAAACCACTTAAGGACATCTTTGACTGATTGTTGGACAGATGGTTTTGGACATTTTCTCTGACCGAAATGACCTTTCCCTGTAAACAACAAAACTTGGAAGACCAAATATTGCTGAAGCCGTCCAGAAATATGTAACCTTGTTTTCCATGTGGCTTTATTTGGTCAGTATCCTCGGGCACTACGTTGACTTGGTGGCATTACGAAGAGTGAATAGTTAATGAAATGACTATAATTAAACGTCTCCATAATCTGACTGCCCAACCTCTACAGAGGCACTGCCTAGTTTGACTACTCAAGCGAATGATTTTGTGAATGCAATATGATGTGTTGGTAGGCAGGATGATATTCTGGCAATTCTTAACTGTTCATATTTTCTTGTTATTTTTTAATATAAAAGAGCCCTTTCTGAAACAATGATTTATATTCTATTGAAGTGTTTATTATGTTAGTTGTACCTGTTAGCCATGTGACAGTAAAATTTCCATCTTTTAATCAACTCCTTTCTCCATCCACTCCACTCTTATCAGTATTCTTCTTCTCTTACCCACTTCCTGACACCCCCTATAACCTCTCACTCTTTCTCATAACTTTCCTCCTATGTAACCCCCTGCAAAACAATGGCAGTAAAACATCTTGCTTGGGGCGAAATGGTTATAAAAAAAGAAGATAGATAGATAGATAGATAGATAGATACGAAAAATATGCCTATTTGAATGTAAAGTCAATAGTCTCGCTGACTTGCTTCTTTTCTCTCATGCTCCTTTCTCCGTCCACTCCACTCTCATCAGTATTCTCATCCTCCTCTTACCCACTTCCTGACACTCCCTATAACCCGTAACTCTTTCTCATAAATTTCTTCCTATGTAACCCCCTTCAAAACAGTGGCAGTAAAACATCTTGCTTGGGGCGAAATGGTTATAAAAAAAAGAAGATATATATATAGATAGATAGATAGATAGATAGATAGATAGATAGATGGATAGATAGATAGATAGATAGATAGATAGATAGATAGATACGAAAAATATGCCTATTTGAATGTAAAGTCAATAGTCTCGCTGACTTGCTTCATTTCTCTCATGCTCCTTTCTTCGTCCACTCCACTCTCATCAGTATTCTCATCCTCCTCTTACCCACTTCCTGACACCCCCTATAACCTCTCACTCTTTCTCATAAATTTCTTCCTATGTAACCCCCTACAAAACAGTGGCAGTAATTACACCTTGCTTGGGGTGATATGATTAAAAAAACAAAAAAAGAAAAAGTTGTAATTTTTGTTGCTGCTTTCAACGAAGTAGTTGTTTCGTTAAATAACTTTTAACACAACGTAGCATACAAAACAGGGGCATTTAATTGGCTATAGAACCCAATCTGTCCTGTTTTTTGACTCATATCTAGAGTGGGAAGATGTAGATTATATTACATTATTAAATTAAGTATAATAAGTGGGGGATCAATTTATGACTTCATAACAAAATAAAACTGATCCCCCACTTTATTCCCAGTAGAAGTTTTAATTACGTTTCCAACTATTATATTCAGTCAGTCAGTTAAGTGCCATACATGATACATGCTTTAGGCGATCATGTCTCAAATGAGACATGACTGACTGGGCAGAAAATTATCCTGCAGTAGGCTGCCATTGCTTTCTGCGATAGACTGGTTACCAGCCAAGGCTATAGAATCCTATCTGTCCTATTATTTGAACCATAACTTGAGGGAAGAGACGGATTAATACCTTTCCCAAGGGTATTTGTACATAAGTGAACGCAAGGAATTAAACTGGAATTCAAAATCAGCACCCCGATCTCTTGTTCTGAGTCAATATCCACTACACCACAACGCACACCCTAAAATGACAAAATGAATGCTTCAAAAATGCAAAGCAAGTAATTTTTTTTAATCGTATCACCCTGAGCTAGGCGGTAATGCCACTGATGTGCAGGGGGTTACATAAGAGTAAAAATATTAGATAGGAGAAGAGTAAAGAGAAAGACAAACCAGTTAAGGATGGTAATACAGTTGTGATGACAGTTGCAAAGGTGGAGAGAAATGAAAAGAATATACAGTGTGCTGTAGAAAGAACTAGAGTCAAGTGGTTAAGAGATGAGTATTGACATTGCATTTAAATTCCTGGAGATTGTAGCCGTCAAGAAAGCAAGTATATGGAAGGGAATTACACAGGCGGGAAGTGCGAGAAAAGAAACTGATGGAGTAGAATTGTCATCTGCATTTGGTTGATCTAATTGTGAATGCGTGAAACCTAGTTGGCAGTCAGGTTGCACAAGTAAACTCTTGTGGCAGGGGCACCAGTGACTTAGGTTCATTGGAGCAGAAGTCATGAAAATATTCATAGAACAGAGGGAAGCCACATCAAGTCGGTGGGGAAGTGGCTGGAGTCAAGCCGCTATCACATTACTGATCCTCCTTTGGAGCCTGTCAAGAACACCGAGATTAACAGTGAATGTACCTGACCATATGTGACAACAGTACTCCATGTACGGACAGATGGTTGATTTGTATATATATGCAGGATGGATTCAGGCGGAAAAAGCATCCTGGCCAGACACAGTGACCCAAACTTCCTAGCAATGGATTTAGCTATTGACTCAATGTAATGGTTCCATTTGAGATCGCAAGAGAGGGTAAGGCCGAGGAGGCACAATTGTTTGTGAATATTGTTTAATAGATTTATTGTAAAATATTATTGCTCTTACTTGTACTCTGTGAACAAATATTGCTGCGGAGTTTTTTTGTTTTTTTTTATAAGCGTTTCACCCTGAGCAAGGCATGTCACTGCCACTACTGCACAGGGGGCTACATAGAGTGGAGAAAGGATGATTAAATATAGGAAATGTCAGAGAGTGGGTGATAGGCGGTGAGGATACCGAGAATGGTTAAATATAGAATATGTCGGAGAGGTGGGTGATAGGCCGGGTAGGGATACCACGAATAGTTAAATATATGTGAAACGTCAGAGGGGGTGGGTGATAGGCAGGTAGGGATACCGAGAATGGTTAAATATAGGATATGTCAGAGGGTGGGTGATAGGCGGGTAAGGATACCGAAATGGTTAAATAGGAAACGTCGAAGAGGTGGGTGATAGGCGGGTAGGGATACCGAGAATGGTTAAATATAGGATATGTCGAAGGGTGGGTGATAGGCGGGTGGGGATACCGAGAATGGTTAAATATAGGAAACGTCAGAGGGTGGGTGATAGGCGGGTAGGGATACCGAGAATGGTTAAATATATGAAACGTCAGAGGGTGGGTGATAGGCAGGTAGGGATACCGAGAATGGTTAAATATAGGAAACGTCAGAGGGTGGGTGATAGGCAGTAGGGATACGAGAATGTTTAAATGTAGGAAATGTGAGAAGGTGGGTGATAGGCAGGTAGGGATACCGAGAATGGTTAACTATAGGAAACGTCAGAGGGTGGGTGATAGGCAGGTAGGGATACCGAGAATGGCTAAATATAGGAAACGTCAGAGGGTGCGGTGATGGGCGGGTAAGGATACCGAGAATAGTTAAATATAGGATATACTCAGAGAGTAGGTGATAGGCGGGTAGGGATAGGAATGGTTAAATATATGAAACGTCAGAGGGTGGGTGATAGGCAGGTAGGGATACCGAGAATGGTTAAATATATGAAACGTCAGAGGGTGGGTGATAGGCGGGTAAGGATACCGAGAATGGTTCAATATAGGAAATGTCAGAGGTGGGTGATATGCAGGTAGGGATGCAAAGATGGTTAAATATAGAAATGTCTGAGATTGGGTGATAGGCAGGTAGGGATACCGAGAATGTTTAAATATAGGAAATGTGAGAGGGTGGGTGATAGGCGGGTAGGATACCGAGAATGGTTAACTATAGAAACGTCCAGGGGGGGGGTGGGTGATAGGCAGGTAGGGATACCGAGAATGGCTAAATAGGGGCAGTCAGAGGGTGGGTGATAGGCGGGTAAGGATACCGAGAATGGTAAATATAGGATATGTCAGAGAGTAGGTGATAGGCGGGTAAGGATACCGAGAATGGTTAAATATAGGAAATGTCAGAGGGGAGTGGGTGATGATAGGCGGGTAAGGATACAAGAATGGTTAAATATGGGAAACGTCAGAGGGTGGGTGATAGGCGGGTAAGGATACCGAGAATGGTTAAATATAGGAAATGTCAGAGGGTGGGTGATAGGCAGTTGAGATGCAAGAATGGTTAAATATAGGATATGTCAGAGGGTGGGTGATAGGCGGGTAGGGATACCGAGAATGGTTAAATATGTAAAACATCAGAGGGTGGGTGATAGGCAGGTAGGGATACCGAGAATGGTTAAATATAGGAAACGTCCAGAGGGTGGGTGATAGGCAGGTAGGGATACCGAGAATGGTTAAATACCCGTATGAAACGTCAGAGGGTGGGTGACGGGTAAGGATACCGAGAATGGTTCAATATAGGAAATGTCAGAGGTGGGTGATATGCAGGTAGGGATACCGAGAATGGTTAAATATGAGAATGTCACAGGGTGGGTGATAGGCGGGTAGGGATACGAGAATGTTCAAATATAGGAAATGTGAGAGGGTGGGTGATAGGCGGGTAGGGATACCAAGATGGTTAACTATAGAGAACGTCAGAGGTGGGTGAATGAGCGGGTAGGGATACCGAGAATGGCTAAATATAGGGAAACGTCAGAGGGTGGGTGATAGGCAGGTAAGGATACAAGAATAGTTAAATATAGGATATGTCAGAGAGTAGGTGATAGGCAGGTAAGGATACCGAGAATGGTTAAATATAGGATATGTCAGAGGGTGGGTGATAGTGGTGGGGATACCGAGAATGGTTAAATATGAGACGTCAGAGGGTGGGTGATAGGCGGGTAAGGATACCGAGAATGAGGTTAAATAGGAAATGTCAGAGGGTGGGTGATGAGCGGGTAAGGATACCGAGAATGGTTAAATATAGGAAACGTCAGAGGTGGGTGATAGGCGCGGGTAAGGATACCGAGAATGGTTAAATATAGGAAATGTCAGAGGGTGGGTGATAGTCGGGTAAGGATACCGAGACTGGTTAAATATAGGAAATGTCAGAGGGTGGGTGATAGGCAGTTGGGGATAACGCGAATAGTTTAAATATAGGAAACGTCAGAGGGTGGGTGATAGGCGGGTAAATAAAGAATAGTTAAATATGGGAAATGTCAGAGGGTGGGTGATAGGCGGGTAGGGATACAAAGATGGTTAAATATAGGAAAAGTCAGAGGGTGGGTGATAGGCGATGGAATACCGGAAATGGTTAAATATAGAAACGTCAGAGGGTGGGTGATAGGCGGGTAGGGATACCGAGAATGGTGAAATATACGTAGGAAACGTCAGAGGGTGGGTGATAGGCGGGTAAGGATACCGAGAATGGTTAAATATAGGAAACGTCCAGAGGGTGGGTGATAGGCGGGTAAGGATACCGAGAATGGTTAAATATAGGAAATGTCAGAGGTGGGTGATAGTCAGGTAAGGATACCGAAAATGGTTAAATATAGGAAATGTCAGAGGGTGGGTAGTAGGCAGTTGGGGATAACGAATGGTTAAATATAGGATATGTCAGAGGGTGGGTGATAGGCAGATGAGATGAGAATGGTTAAATATAGAAATGTCAGAGGGGGTGGTGATAGGCGGTAGGGATACCGAGAATGGTTAAATATGGGAAACGTCAGAGGGTGGGTGATAGGCAGGTAGGGATACCGAGAATGGTTAAATATGGGAAACGTCAGAGGGTGGGTGATAGGCGGGTAAGGATACCGAGAATGGTTAAATATAGGAAACGTCAGGGGGTGGATGATAGGCGGGTAAGGATACCGGGAATAGATTTAAATATGTAAAATGTCAGAAGGTGGTGGTAGTCAAAGATGAGATGCCGAGAATGGTTAAATATAGGAAATGTCAGAGGAGTGGGTGATAGGCGGTTGGGATAACGCGAATGGTTAAATATAGGAAACGTCAGAGGGTGGGTGATAGGCAGGTAAGGATACCGAGAATGGTTAAATATAGGAAATGTCAGAGGGTGGGTGATAGGCGAGTGGGGATACCGAATGGTTAAATATAGGAAACGTCCAGAGGGGGTGGGTGATAGGCGGTAGGGATACCGAGAATGGTTAAATATAGGAAACGTCAGAGGGGTACTTTGGGTGATAGGCGGGTAAGGATACCGAGAATGGTTAAATATAGGAAACGTCAGAGGGGTGGGTGATAGGCGGGTAAGGATACCGAGAATGGTTAAAATATAGAAATGTCGGGGGGTGGGTGATAGTCGGTACGAGATACCGAGAATGGTTAAATGAGAATATCAGAGGGTGGGTGATAGGCGGGTAAGGATACAAGAATGGTTAAATAAGGAAAATGTCAGAGGGTGGGTGATAGGCAGGTAGGGATACCGAGAATGGTTAAATATGAAAATGTCAGAGAGGGTGGGTGATAGGCGGGTAGATACCGAGAATGGTTAAATATAGGAAACGTCAGAGGGTGGGTGATAGGCAGGTAAGGATACCGAGAATGGTTAAATATAGGAATGTCAGAGGGTGGGTGATAGTCGGGTAAGGATACCGACAATGGTTAAAAATGTGGGAAATGTCAGAGGGTGTGTGATAGGCGGTTAGGGATAACGCGAATGGTTAAATATAGGAAACGTCAGAGGGTGGGTGATAGACGGGTAAGGATACCGAGAATGGTTAAATATAGGAAATGTCAGTGGGTCGGTGATAGGCGGGTAGGGATACCGAGAATGGTTAAATATAGGAAATGTCAGAGGGTGGGTGATAGGCGGGTAAGGATACCGAGAATGGTTAAATATAGGAAACGTCAGAGGGTGGGTGATAGGCGGGTAGGGATACCGAGAATGGTTAAATATAGGAAACGTCAGAGGGTGGGTGATAGGCGGGTAAGGATACCGAGAATGGTTAAATATAGGAAATGTCAGAGGGTGGGTGATAAGCGGGTAAGGATACCGAAAATGAGGGTTGGGTAGATGAGAGTGTTCTGAGAATAATTGGGAGTTAGTGTGATATGAGGTGTCTATTGACCCTACATTTAAACACTTGGAGATTAAGGCTGTCGGGAAAGCAGACTTGTGGAAGGGAGTTCCACAGGCGGGAAGCGCGAGAAAAGAAGCTATTGGAGTAGAATTTACTGTTACATCTTATCTATTTAACTGTAAAAGGGTGGGACCTAGTTGCTAATCTAGTATCTCGTGTAATTTCCTGCTTAGGCGGCACCAGGGCTCTAAGTTCATCGATGCAGAAGCCATGAAAGTACTTGTAGAAGAGGCATAGGGAAGCCACATCACGCCGGTGAGAAAGTGGTTGCAGCCGGTCTGCCAAGTCAGTATCAACCACGTTACAGATCCTCCTTTGTATTTTGTCAAGAAGCCCAAAGAGAGCAGCAGGGGAACCCGACCAGATAAGGCAACAATATTCAATACACGGGCGGATGGTAGATTTGTATATGTGCAGAATAGATTCAGGTGGGAAAAACTTCGGGCCCTGCACAGAGAGCCGACTTTCTTAGCGGCAGATTTGACAATGGATTCGATATAGTCATTCCATTTGAGGTCCGCCGAAAGTGTAAGGCCAAGGAGGCGTAGTGTTTTACTCTCTGGGAGTCTAGCCTGTCCCATGCTAATGGAAGGTAGATGCGATTGTCTGTGGTGGTTAGTTGATAACAGCTTCGTTTTAGAAGCATTGAAATTTACTAGCCATTTCCTACCCCAGGCCACTACGGATTGGAGGTCCTTTTCAAGCACGGCAGCGAGGTTCGCTTTGTCGCCCACACCTGGTTTTTGATCGATACGAGAGTAGATTGTTGTGTCATCGGCATACATGCCTACTTGGGATCTAATGGCGTCGGGGAGATCATTAATGTACATCAGAAAGAGCGTGGGACATAGGATAGAACCCTGAGGGACGCCCGCGTTCGTATGGCAGTTTTGGGAGGCATGCCCATTTAATACCACCTTCAATGTGCGGTTAGAGAGGAATGACTGGATGAGGTCAAACAGATGTCCAGTTATCCCGTAGCTTCGCAGTTTGCACAAGAGGCCAGCGTGCCAAACCCTGTCAAATGCTTTGGAGATATCCAAGGCAACGGTTCGGGCTTCGCCATTCTTGTCAAGTGCCCGGTATATGTACTAGGTCATGGTCGTTAGCATATCAACAGTAGACCTGGTGAAGCGAATACCATAAACGGATGGAAGTGAATGCTGGACGATCTCATCAAGGATGAAGGAGAGGTTCGAGGCAGCAGAAATGTGGTTTTACAGAAGGATGCTAAGGATACCATAGACGGATGAAAGTGAATGCTGGACGATCTTATCAAAGATGAAGGAGAGGCTTCGGGCATCAGAAATGTGGTTTTACAGAAGGATGCTAAGGATACCATAAACGGATGGAAGTGAATACTGGACGATCTTATCAAAGATAAAGGACAGGCTTGAGGCAACAGAAATGTGCTTTTACAGAGAGATGCTAAGGATACCATAGACTGATGGCAGTGAATGCTGGACGATCTCATCAAGGATGAAGGAGAGGATTGGGGCAGCAGAAATGTGGTTTTACAGAAGGATGCTAAGGATACCATAGACGGATGGAAGTGAATGCTGGACGATCTCATTAAAGATGAAGGAGAGGCTTCGGGCATCAGAAATGTGGTTTTACAGAGAGATGCTAAGGATACCATAGATGGATGGAAGTGAATGCTGGACGATCTCATCAAAGATGAAGGAGAGGCTTGGGGCAGCACAAATGTGGTTTTACAGAAGGAAGCTAAGAATACCATAAACGGATGGAAGTGAATGCTGGACGATCTCATCAAGGATGAAGGACAGGCTTGAGGCAGCAGAAATGTGGTTTTACATAGAGATGCTAAGGATACCATAGACGGATGGAAGTGAATGCTGGACGATCTCATCAAGGATGAAAGAGAGGCTTGAGGCAGCAGAAATGTGGTTTTACAGAAGGATGCGAAGTGTCCAATAGACGGATGGAAGTGAATGCTGGACGATCTCATCAAGGATGAAGAGAAGCTTGGGGCAGCAGAAATCTACTCTTGCCTTGACCAAAAATCTGGTGTGGGCAACAAAGCGAACCTTGGAGCCGAGCTTGGAAAGGACCTCCAATCCGTCGTGAACTGGGGTAAGAAATGGCTTGTAAATTTTAATACTTCTAAAACGAAGCTGCTATCAATTAATCATCATAAACAATCACACATACCTCCCATTAGCATGGAACAGGCTTGCCTCCCAGAGAGTAAAACACCTTGGCCTCCTTGGTCACATGCTTTCAGCAGGCCTCAAGTGGAATGACTACATCAAATCCATTGCTAAATCCACTGCTATGAAAGTCGGTTCCCTGTGCAGGGCCCGGAAGTTTTTTCCATCTGAATCTATCCTGCACATATATAAATCTACCATCTGCTCGTGTATTGAGTACTGCTGCCACATCTGGTCGGGTGCCCCTGCTATTCTCCTCGGGGTTCTTGAGAAAATACAACGGAGAGTCTGTAATGTGATCGATACCAACTTGGCAAACCGGCTGCAGTCTCTCTCTCACTGGCGTGACGTGGCCTCCCTGTGCCTCTTCTATAAATACTTTCACGGCTTCTGCTCTGATGAACTTTGATCACTGGTGCCCCATAGGTTAGAATTTGCATGAGATACTAGATTAGCAACTAGGTCCCACTTTTTTACAGTGAAACAGATAAAATGTAACCGCAATTCCTATTCCAACAGCTTCTTTTCTCGCACTTCCCGCCTGCGGAATTCCCTTCCATACACTTGCTTCCCCAACAGCTACAATCTCCAGGCATTTAAATGTAAGGTCAATAGACACCTCCTAACACACTAACTCACATCCATTCTCTCAAACACTCTTCCCATCTACCCAACCCTCAGCCTCAGTATCCTTACCCGTGTATCACCCTCCTTCTGACATTTCCTATATCTAACCACTCTTTCTCTTTACCTTCCCCTATATAACCCTTTGCGCAATAGTGGCAGTGGAATGCCTTGCTTGGGGTGAAATGATTAAATATATATATATATATATATATATATATATATATATACATATTTGCATTTTTAACTTTATATTGTATTATAATTGGTTTGTCGACTGAATAATTAGTATAATTTTTATTATATGGTGGTGTGGTGGTAATTGTATTTAAAACAGATTGATTAATTATTTTTTTCTAAATATTTTTATTTTTCTCAGTTTCTTTAGACTCTAATTTCTTTTCCTTTTCACCGTTAATATATATATATTATCATTCTTATTTTTATTATTATTATTTTCTTAATATTATTTAAGATCCTTTTTTCTTTTTTAATATCATCATCATTATTCTTAGTGTTTAAATATTTTGATATATATATTTATTTTCATTATTATTTTATTATTATTATTTATTACTATTATTTAAGATATTTTTTAAGATTGTATTTTAATATTTTATTTATCTTCTTATTAAGTGTTAGTTATTTTAACTATATTTATAATATATTCCGACTAGTGGTTATATTTTAATTTGTATTAGAAAGTATGATTTATAATTAATTTTTACAGTAAATATATCCCATTGTAGGTATAACTAAATTTAATGTTAAATTTCCATGTCATGGTTTTCTAAGAAAGCAGATAATTGTAATAGACGCTGGTGTCGGTCTAAGACGTTTATTTTAACTTCCTTTTTTTTATACTGTTCGTTCTCTTTCTATTTCTTTTCTTTTTCTTTCTCTATTTTTCGTTTATCATTTTTCACTGTTTTTTCTATTTTTTCTATATTTAATTATAATTTTTGTTTTCTTTTATAATTTTTAATTATTTTAACTGTATTTATAATATAGTACTAAGAGTCGTTATATTTTAATTTGTATTAAAAATTATGATTTACAATTTGTTTCTTAACATAAATATATTCCATTATATTTAAAACTAAATTTTAATGTTAAATTTACATGTCATGTTTTTCCCACCAGGTGAAGTAAAACTCTAATGTGACAACTCAGCTTGACAGTGTTTAATGACGATGACTGGATTTTCATTTTAGCTTCATGCTGTTCTTGCTTAGAGAGTGTGGTAGAACTAGTGCAACATCTTTCTTCATGCACAAGGTTCAGTTCACATCACATATTGCAACAACAAGGTGGCAGCCACACATACACACATACACGCACATACACACATACACACATATATTTATATACATAATAAACCAAACCCCATATATATATATATATATATATATATATATATATATATTCAGATGGATAGGTGTGAGTTTGTGACCATGGGTTTCACGCTCTTGCGATTGTCAGACAAGTGTGTGAAACCCAGGGACACAAACTCACATCTATTGAACTAAATATGTTAGCTCTATCACTGATATTGGGCGCTTTCAAATACGTACCACATATATATAATATAATATATATAATAAAGTGCATATATATATATATATATATATATATATATATATATAAAACAGATGCTGTGTTGATCTATGACGTTAACTTTAATTTCTCTTTGTTTACTGTTCGTTCTCTTTCTCTTTCTATTTCTTTTTTTCTTTCTCTTCTTTCCATTTATCAATTGTCTATATATTTCTTTTTCTTTCTTTCTTTAGTTTTTTTCGGAATGAGCAAGGAATTGTTTTTGCAGATTACCGTTATAAATGTCTATTCTCAATATGGACATGTAAGCGTCTGTGTTATAATGTTCTGGAAAATTTTGAAGATTAACTGTTGTATCATTTGGGTCTGACGAGCTGCAAGGTCAGTGAAGAAATATGTATTACCCATGAAATTGTAGAATATCTAAATTTTTTAAAATTATTTTACTTTGTTAAATTAAATAAATTTAACATTGAGTTCTTTTGAGTTCGTTTCTATCGGAATTTACCTGACTATATATATATATATATATATATATATAGTCATCCGCAGACAGATCTGTTTCGCTGTATCACAGTTCATCAGTACTGCTTAAACTCTGTTCGCTTCCTAACCCAGGACTGAAACCCAACCAAATCGGCGTCAGTCGGATAAACACATTTCATTAAAAATGACCAACTAGGAAGATTTCAATTACTCTTATTTAGTAATTATTGACTGTTTTTTTAATTTTTCTCTTTGAGAGCTCAATGATAATGGGAGCATAATATATTCATCATTCACACACACACACATATATATATATATGTGTGTGAAATGTATATATATATATATATATATATATGCACTTTATTATATATATTATATTATTTATATATTATATATATGTGGTACGTATTTGAAAGCGCCCAATATCAGTGATAGAGCTAACATATTTAGTTCAATAGATGTGAGTTTGTGTCCCTGGGTTTCACACACTTGTCTGACAATCGCAAGAGCGTGAAACCCATGGTCACAAACTCACACCTATCTATCTGAATATATATATATATATATATATATATATATATATATATATATATATATGTGGGGTTTGGTTTATTATGTATATAAATATATGTGTGTATGTGTGTATGTGCGTGTATGTGTGTATGTGTGGCTGCCACCTTGTTGTTGCAATATGTGATGTGAACTGAACCTTGTGCATGAAGAAAGATGTGGCACTAGTTCTAACACACTCTCTAAGCAAGAACAGCACGAAGCTAAAATGAAAATCCAGTCATCGTCATTAAACGCTGTCAAGCTGAGTTGTCACATTAGAGTTTTACTTCACCTGGTGGGATACCTTAACAAAGGTCAAAGGGTCCAAAAACCTCAGTTAGCTTTGCGCCTGCCTGAACACAAACCCAGGTATTTCCGTTTATCCGTGTTTGTGATAGATAGCTGATGATCCAATGAAATGTTTATTCCGACCTTTGAAAAATTTTATTTTTTATATCCTGCTGGGTGTCTAGATGTCCACCACACCATTGACCATCTTCTCATTTTATTGACATTATAAATATGAAGGTAAGTCAAAAATTATCTGCACATATGCCATAACACATCTTATGATTTGTCACACTGACTTCTGCTCTCACACTTTTGGTACTATTGCGCACTTATTGTTGGAACTATTACACACTTACTGTTGATACTATTGCACACTTACTGTTGATACTATTGCACACTTATAGTTGGTACTATTGTACATTTATTGTTGGTACTATTACACACTTATTGTTGGTACTATTGCGCACTCATAGTTGGTACTATTGCACTTTTATAGTTGTACTATCGCACACTTATAGCTGGTACTATTGCACATTTATTGTTGGTACTATTCTGGTTACAGGGTTGAAGATAAAGATTGATTGCATCAGTTTTCTTGTTGCTGTTATTGCACACTTATAGTTGGTACTATTGCACACTTATTGTTGGTACTATTGCACATTTATTGTTGGTACTATTGCACACTTATAGCTGGTACTATTGCACATTTATTGTTGGTACTATTGCGCACTTATAGTTGGTACTATTGAACACTTACTGTTGGTACTATTGCACATTTATTGTTGGTACTATTGCACACTTATTGTTGGTACTATTGCACACTTATTGTTGGTACTATTGCACACTTATTGTTGGTACTATTGCGCACTTATAGTTGGTACTATTGCACACTTATAGTTGGTACTATTGCACATTTATTGTTGGTACTATTGCACACTTATAGTTGGTACTATTGCACACTTATCGTTGGTACTATTGCACACTTATAGTTGGTACTATTGAACACTTACTGTTGGTGCTATTGCACATTTATTGTTGGTACTATTGCACACTTATAGTTGGTACTATTGCACACTTATAGTTGGTACTATTGCACACTTATAGTTGGTACTATTGCACATTTATTGTTGGTACTATTGCACACTTATAGTTGGTACTATTGCACATTTATTGTTGGTACTATTGCACATTTATTGTTGGTACTATTGCACACTTATTGTTGGTACTATTGCACACTTATTGTTGGTACTATTGCGCACTTATAGTTGGTACTATTGCACACTTATAGTTGGTACTATTGCACACTTATAGTTGGTACTATTGCACATTTATTGTTGGTACTATTGCGCACTTATAGTTGGTACTATTGAACACTTACTGTTGGTACTATTGCACATTTATTGTTGGTACTATTGCACACTTATTGTTGGTACTATTGCACACTTATTGTTGGTACTATTGCACACTTATTGTTGGTACTATTGCGCACTTATAGTTGGTACTATTGCACACTTATAGTTGGTACTATTGCACATTTATTGTTGGTACTATTGCACACTTATAGTTGGTACTATTGCACACTTATCGTTGGTACTATTGCATACTTATAGTTGGTACTATTGAACACTTACTGTTGGTACTATTGCACATTTATTGTTGGTACTATTGCACACTTATAGTTGGTACTATTGCACACTTATTGTTGGTACTATTGCACACTTATAGCTGGTACTATTGCACATTTATTGTTGGTACTATTGCGCACTTATAGTTGGTACTATTGCACATTTATTGTTGGTACTATTGCACATTTATTGTTGGTACTATTGCACACTTATTGTTGGTACTATTGCACACTTATTGTTGGTACTATTGCGCACTTATAGTTGGTACTATTGCACACTTAAAGTTGGTACTATTGCACATTTATTGTTGGTACTATTGCACACTTATAGTTGGTACTATTGCACACTTATTGTTGGTACTATTGCACACTTATTGTTGGTAATATTGCGCACTTATAGTTGGTACTATTGCACACTTATAGTTGGTACTATTGCACATTTATTGTTGGTACTATTGCACACTTATAGTTGGTACTATTGCACACTTATTGTTGGTACTATTGCGCACTTATAGTTGGTACTATTGCACACTTATAGTTGGTACTATTGCACACTTATAGTTGGTACTATTGCACATTTATTGTTGGTACTTTTGCACATTTATTGTTGGTACTATTGCACATTTATTTTTGGTACTATTGTGCACTTATAGTTGGTACTATTGAACACTTACTGTTGGTACTATTGCACACTTATAGTTGGTACTATTGCACATTTATTGTTGGTACTATTGCACACTTATTGTTGGTACTATTGCACACTTATTGTTGGTACTATTGCGCACTTATAGTTGGTACTATTGCACATTTATTGTTGGAACTATTGCACACTTATAGCTGGTACTATTGTACATTTATTGTTGGTACTATTGTGGTTACAGGGTTGAAGATAAAGATTGATTGCATCAGTTTTCTTGTTGCTGTTATAGTGTAAACATGGTTGCTGTGGTAGCAGTGAGCACTACAGTGGAACAAAGAGCACCGATTCAATTTTTCTGATCTCAATGCATGCCAGAAGCTGAAATTAATCATAGGATTTTAAAATATAGAAGGATAAGGCACTACCACATAGAAGTGCATATGAGTGGATTGTGAAGTTTAAAAGGGGACGGACAAATGTGACACATAAAGATAGAGCAGGTCAACGTTCAGCCTCCACCAGGGATGAGAAAATTCAGAAAGTTTAAAAGATGGTATAGTGCTGATAGCAGACACAGAAAGTAAACTACAAGGCCTCCTACAGAAGGTAGCTGAAGAGAGTAACAATAAAGAACTACAAATAAACTGCAAGAAAACAAAATACATGGTCATCATTAAAAAGGGCAGTTCAATATGCTAAATACAGGTCGGGATACCAGAACCAAGCAGGTACAGAAATTTAAATACCTGGGAAGTGTTATAACAGAAGATGGAAAGTGCAACACTGAGATCCGAATGCAAATTGGCATGGCAAAGGAAGCATTCCAGAAGTTGAGTAAGATATAAAGAAACAGGAAAATTTTGCTTGAAACAAGGAAGAGAGTACTGGATTGCTATGTGTTGTCAGTTATTCAATATGACAGTAAATTCTGGACAATATCACCAAAGATGAAGGAAAAACTTGAAGCAACTGAAATGTGGTTCTACAGAAGGATGCTGTGAATATCATGGATCGAGCATGTGAGCAATGATGAGGTTTTGGAAATGATGGAAACAAAAAGGAAATTAATACTGAGCATCAGGAAGAGACAGCTGCAGTTCCTGCGACATGCAATGAGGAAGGAGGGCTTGGAAAACCTGATACTAACAGGCCAGATAGA
This sequence comes from Ascarosepion bandense, assembly GCA_037127315.1. NCBI lineage: Eukaryota > Metazoa > Mollusca > Cephalopoda > Sepiida > Sepiidae > Ascarosepion > Ascarosepion bandense. The sequence goes on from JBBBDQ010002500.1 coordinate 308,015, forward strand.
GGGAAGGAGAGACAGGGGAAAACAATGGATAGCATATTTAAAGGACATAATCAGGTGGATGATGGAATGAGGGTTGCATGGTGTAACAGAAGTTGTGCTAAGAGCCAACAGAGATAGGGAGACGTGGAAAACCATGATTACCCACGTTCTAAAGGGACAGGGCACATAAATGAAGATATATGCCAACTGTTTATAAGAAATTATAAAGTGGATATAAAGTGGGGGATCAAATCTATATTATAATCAATATATAAATTGATCCCTCATTTTGTGGCCATGCTAGTTTCTATACATTTATATTCTAGATTTTTGGACTTGAACTAGTGGATGGCAGGATGAGGTTTAGGTGGTGTAACAGGAGAAAGCATGCTAAGAGCCACCAGGGATAGGGAGATGTAGAAAGCCATTATTGCCTACGTCCTGAAAGGACAAGGCACATAGAAGAAGATATATGCCAACTGCTTATAAGAAATTATAATTTGGATATAAAGGGGGGGATCAAATCTACATTATAATCAATATATAAACTGATCCCTGTTATGTGGCCATGCTAGTTTCTATACATTTATATTCTAGATTTAAGGGCTTGAGCTAATAGATGGGAGAGCGGGATCTGGGTGGTGTAACAGGAAAAAGCATGCTAAGAGCCACCAGGGATAGGGAGACGTGGAAAGCTATGATCGTCTACATCATGAAAGGACAGGGCACATAAAAGAAGAAAAGAAATACAGTGAACCAATTGTTGTCATTGCTGTTGTTGGAATCCGAACACTCAGAAAGCAACTAAAACCTGGTTAGACAGATCCAAACAAGGCAACCAGATTCCTCCTTCAAGCATTACTCATTTTACTGAATGTCTGGACGTTCCATCATTTATCCATGAATAGTACTTTCTGGAAATCCAATTTGATATATTTCATTTTATGCATGAATATGCCTGAGCAGCATTGCAGTAGGGATTAGCTATCAGCCCAAGATCATGGAATTACAGAGCATCCTCATTTTACAACAGAGTTAATTACTATGATGTGACATAATGCTCATGGAAGTAGTGAGTATCCTCAGATTACAACAGAGTTCTTTTCTATGATGTGACATAATGCTCATGGAAGTAGAGAGTATCCACAGTTAACAACAGAGTTCTTTCCTATGATGTAACATAATGCTCATGGAATTACAGAGCATCCACAGTTTACAACAGAATTCATTCCTATGATGTGACATAATGCTCATGGAAGTACAGATCATCCTCAGTTTACAACAGAGTTCTTTCCTATGATGCGACATAATGCTCATGGAATAACAGAGCATCCTCAGTTTACAAGAGAGTTCGTTCCTATGATGTGACATAATACTCATGGAAGTAGAGAGTATCCACAATTTACAACAGAGTTCTTTCCTATGATGTAACATAAGGCTCATGGAAGTAGAGAGTATCCTCAGTTTAAAACAGAGTTCTTTCTCATGATGTGACATAATGCTCATTGAAATACAGAGCATCCTAAGTTTGCAACACAGTTCTTTCCTATGATGTGACATAATGCTCATGGAAGTACAGAGCATCCTCAGATTGCAACTGAGTTCTCTCCTATGATGTGACATAATGCACATGGAATTAGAGAGCATCCTCAGTTTACAACACAGTTCATTCCTATGATGTGACATAATGCTCATGGAAGTACAGATAATTCCTCAGTTCACAACAGAGTTCTTTACTATGGTGTGACATAATGCTCATGGAAGTAGAGTGTGTCCTCAGTTTACAACAGAGTTCTTTCCTATGATGTGACATAATGCTCATGGAAGTAGAGAGTATCCTCATTTTACAACAGAGTTCTTTCTTATGATGTGACATAATGCTCATGGAAGTACAGAGCATCCTCAGATTGCAACTGAGTTCTCTCCTATGATGTGACATAATGCTCATGGAATTAGAGAGCATCCTCAGTTTACAACAGAGTTCTTTCCTATGATGTGACATAATGCTCATAGTAGTACAGATCATCCTCAGTTTACAACTGAGTTCTTTCCTATGTTGTGACATAATACTCATGGAAATACAGAGCATCCTTAGTTTACAACAGAGTTCTGTCCTATGATGTGACATAAAGCTCATGGAAGTACAGAGCATCCTCAGTTTCCAACAGAGTTCTTTCCAATGATGTGATATATTGCTCATGGAAGTACACAGTATCCTCATTTTACAACAAAATTCTTTCCAATGATGTGACATATTGTTCATGGAAGTACATATCATCCTCATTTTACAACAGAGGTCTTTCCTATGATGCGACATAATGCTCATGGAAGTAGAGAGTATCCACAGTTTACAACAGAGTTCTTTCTTATGATGTGACATAATGCTCATAGTAGTACAGATCATCCTCAGTTTCCAACAGAGTTCTTTCCAATGATGTGATATATTGCTCATGGAAGTACACAGTATCCTCATTTTACAACAAAATTCTTTCCAATGATGTGACATATTGTTCATGGAAGTACATATCATCCTCATTTTACAACAGAGGTCTTTCCTATGATGCGATATAATGCTCATGGAAGTACAGAGCATCCTCAGTTTACAACAGAGTTCTTTCCTATGATGTGACATAATCCTCATGGTCTTTGAGAGTATCCTCAGTTTACAACTGAGTTCTTTCCTATGATGTGACATAATGCTCATGGAAGTACAGAGCATCCTCAGTTTACAACAGAGGTCTTTCCTATGATGTGACATAAAGCTCATGGAAGTACAGAGCATCCTCAGTTTCCAACAGAGTTCTTTCCAATGATGTGATATATTGCTCATGGAAGTACACAGTATCCTCATTTTACAACAGAATTCTTTCCAATGATGTGACATATTGCTCATGGAAGTACATATCATCCTCATTTTACAACAGAGGTTTTTCCTATGATACGACATAATGCTCATGGAAGTACAGAGCATCATCAGTTTACAACAGTGGTCTTTCCTATGATGTGACATAATGCTCATGGAAATACAGAGCATCCTCAGTTTACAACAGAGGTCTTTCCTATGATGTGAAATAATGCTCATGGAAGTACAGAGTATCTTCAGTTTACAACAGAGTTCTTTCCTAAGATGTGACATAATGCTCATGGAAGTCGTGAGTATCCTCAGTTTAAAACAGAGTTCTTTCCTATGATACGACATAATGCTCATGGAAATAGAGAATCCGCAGTTTACAACAGAGTTCTTTCCTATGATGTGATATTATACTCACTGAAATAGAGAGTATCCTCACTTTGCAACAGAGTTCTTTCCTATAATGTGAAGTAATGCTCATGGAAGTACCGAGTATCCTCAGTTTACAACAGAGTTCTTTCCTATGATGTGACATAATGCTCATGGAAGTACAGAGCATCGACTGCTTGTAACAGTGTTCTTTCCTATGATGTGACATAACGCTCATGGAAGAAGAGAGCATCCTCAGTTCACAACAGAGTTCTTTTCTATGATGCGACATAATGCACATTAAAGTAGACAGCATCCTCAGATTGCAACAGAGTTCTTTCCTATGATGTGACATAATGCTCATGGAAGAACAGAGCATCCTCAGTTTACAACAGAGTTCTTTCCTATGATGTGACATAATGCTCATGGAAATACAGAGCATCCTCAGTTTACAACAGAGGTCTTTCCTATGATGTGACATAATGCTCATGGAAGTAGAGAACATCCTCAGTTTACAACAAAGTTCTTTCCTATGATGTGACATAATACTCATGGTCTTTGAGAGTAACCTCAGTTAACAACTGAGTTCTTTCCTATGATGTGACATAATGCTAATGGAAGTACAGAGCATCCTCAGTTTACAACAGAGTTCTTTTCTATGATGTAACATAATGCTCATGGAAGTACAGAGCATCCTCAGTTTACAACAGAGGTCTTTCCTATGATGTGACATAACGCTCATGGAATTAGAGAATATCCACAGTTTACGACAGAGTTTTTTCCGATGATGCGACTAAATGGTCATGGAAGTACAGAGCATCCTTAGTTTAAAACAGAGTTCTTTCCTATGATGTGACATAATGCTCATGGAAGTACAGAGCGTTGACAGTTAGTACCAGACTTCTTTCACATGATGTGCATTATGCTCATGGAAATACAGACCATCCTAAGTTTACAACACAGTTCATTCCTATGATGTGACATAATGCTCATGGAAGTACAGATCATCCTCAGTTCACAACAGAGTTCTTTCCTATGATTTGACATAATGCTCATGGAAGTAGAGAGTATCCTCATTTTACAACAGAGTTCTTTCTTATGATGTGACATAATGCTCATGGAAGTACATATCATCCTCAGTTTACAACTGAGTTCTTTTCTATGTTGTGACATAATACTCATGGAAATACAGAGCATCCTTAGTTTACAACAGAGTTCTTTCCTATGATGTGACATAAAGCTCATGGAAGTACAGAGCATCCTCAGTTTCCAACAGAGTTCTTTCCAATGATGTGATTTATTGCTCATGGAAGTACACAGTATCCTCATTTTACAACAGAATTCTTACCAATGACGTGACATATTGCTCATGGAAGTACATGTCATCCTCATTTTACAACAGAGGTCTTTCCTATGATGCGACATAATGCTCATGGAAGTAGAGAGTATGCACAGTTTACAACAGAGTTCTTTCCTATGATGCGACAAAATGGTCATGGAAGTACAGAGCATCCTTCGTTTAAAACAGAGTTCTTTCCTATGATGTGACATAATGCTCATGGTCTTTGAGATAAGCCTCAGTTTACAACTGAGTTCTTTCCTATGATGTGACATAATGCTCATGGAAGTACAGAGCATTCTCAGTTTACAACAGTGGTCTTTCCTATGATGTGACATAATTCTCATGGAAATACAGAGCATCCTCAGTTTACAACAGAGGTCTTTCCTATGATGTGACATAATGCTCATGGAAGAACAGAGCATCCTCAGTTTCCAACAGAGTTCTTTCCAATGATGTGATATATTGCTCATTGAAGTACACAGTATCCTCATTTTACAAGAGAATTCTTTCCAATGATGTGACATATTGCTCATGGAAGTACATATCATCCTCATTTTACAACAGAGGTTTTTCCTATGATACGATATAATGCTCATGGAAGTACAGAGCATCATCAGTTTACAACAGTGGTCTTTCCTATGATGTGACATAATGCTCATGGAAATACAGAGCATCCTCAGTTTACAACAGAGGTCTTTCCTATGATGTGACATAATGCTCATGGAAGAACAGAGCATCCTCAGTTTACAACTGAGTTCTTTCCTATGATGTGACATAATGCTCATGGAAGTAGAGAACATCCTCAGTTTACAACAGAGTTCTTTCCTATGATGTGACATAATGCTCATGGAAGTACAGAGCGTCGACAGTTAGTACCAGACTTCTTTCACATGATGTGCATTATGCTCATGGAAATACAGACCATCCTAAGTTTACAACAGAGTTCTTTCCTATGATGTGACATATTGATCATGGAAGTACAGATCATCTTCAGTTTACAACAGAGTTCTTTCCTATGATGTGACATAATGCTCATGGAAGTACAGAGTATCCTCAGTTTACAACAGAGTTCTTTCCTAAGATGTGACATAATGCTCATGGAAGTCGTGAGTATCCTCAGTTTACAACAGAGTTCTTTCCTAGGATGTGACATAATGCTCATGGAAGTAGAGAGTATCCTCAGTTTAAAACAGAGTTCTTTCCTATGATGTGACATAATGCACATGGAAGTAGAGTGTAGCCACAGTTTACAACAGAGTTCTTTCCTATAATACGACATAATGCTCATGGAAATAGAGAATCCGCGGTTTACAACAGAGTTCTTTCCAATGATGTGATATTATACTCACTGAAGTAGAGAGTATCCTCACTTTGCAACAGAGTTCTTTCCTATAATGTGAAGTAATGCTCATGGAAGTACCGAGTATCCTCAGTTTACAACAGAGTTCTTTCCTATGATGTGACATATTGACCATGGAAGTACAGATCATTTTCAGTTTACAACAGAGTTCTTTCCTATGATGTGACATAATGCTCATGGAAGTAGAGAGCATCGTAAGTTTACAACAGAGATCTTTCATATGATGTGACATAATGCTCATGGAAGCATCCTCAGTTTACAACAGAGTTCTTTCCTATGATGTGACATAAAGCTCATGGAAGTACAGAGCGTCGACAGTTTGTAACAGAATTCTTTCCTATGATGTGACATAATGCTCATGGAAGAAGAGAGCATCCTCAATTTACAACAGAGTTCTTTTCTATGATGCGACATAATGCACATTGAAGTAGAGAGCATCCTCAGATTGCAACAGAGTTCATTCCTATGATGTTACAAAATACTCATGGAAATAGAGAGTATCCACAGTTTACAACAGAGTTCTTTCCTATGATTTAATATAAGGCTCATGGAAGTAGAGAGTATCCTCAGTTTAAAACAGAGTTCTTTCCTATGATGTGACATAATGCTCATGGAAATACAGAGCATCCTAAGTTTGCAACACAGTTCTTTCCTATGATGTGACATAATGCTCATGGAAGTACAGAGCATGCTCAGTTTAAAACAGTGTTCTTTCCTATGATGGGACATAATGCTCATGAAAATACAGAGCATCCTAAATTTGCAACACAGTTCTTTACTATGGTGTGACATAATGCACATGGAAGTAGAGAGCATGCTCAGTGTACAACTGAGTTCTTTCCTATGATGTGACATAATGCTCATGGAAGTACAGAGCATCCTCAGTTTAAAACAGAGTTCTTTCCTATGATGTGACATAATGCTCATGGAAGTACAGAGCATCCTCAGTTTACAACAGAGTTCTTTCCTATGATGTGACATAATGCAGTTTTCCATGTAATGTAGAGCATTTTAGTAGTTGTCCGTGAATAAGCAACTAACATGCTATGCTAACACAACAGTAATATAATAATCTTGGACATAAAACAAACATGCCTCACAATACTATCATACGAATGCTCTATTCAAGGTCCCACGCTTTTCCTTATCTACATTAACAATCTCCCTGATGTGATAAGATCCCAATTAGTCATATATACTGATGACACTATGGTTTACTCTCGCCGAGAACAAAAATCTTCTGAGGCTGACAAAGCAAACCTGGCTGCCGAGCTTGAAAAGGACCTCCAGTCCGTGGTGTACTGGGGTAATAAATGGTTCCTGAATGTCAATGCTTCCAAAACGAAACTGTTATCTATTAACCGCAACAAACAATCACTCCTACTGCACCATTAGCATCCCCTCCCCTCTCTCACTCTCTCACTCTCTCTCTCTCACTCTCTCACTCTCACTCTCTCACTCTCTCTCTCACTCTCTCACTCTCTCTCTACTCTCTCACTCTCTCACTCTCTCACTCTCTCACTCTCTCTCTCCTCTCTCACTCTCTCACTCTCTCACTCTCTCACTCTCTCATGCTCATTTCTTTGTCCACTCCACTCTCATTAGTATTCTCATGCTTCTCTTACCCTCTTCCTGACACCCCCTGTAACCTGTCTCTCTTTCTCATAATTACTCCTATGTAACCCTCTGCTCAATAGTAGCAGTAAAATGCCTTGCTTGGGGCGATATGATTATAAAAAAAATAACAGCACGTTTCAATGACATACACTAGCAAAATCAGAACTCAAAGAAGGACATTAATTAAAATGAAATAAAAAGGATACATATAAGAAAAGCATTTTAATCTGCTTGTATTTTTATTGCCAGTGATGTCATTGGCTCTTGGTAGATATTGTTGTTGCTGTTGCTAAATGTTGGAAATCCCGAGGACTCTCCGAAAGAAAAAATCTGTGTAGATGAGATGGATCCCAACAAGCTCAGAGAAAGAAAGAAAGAAAGAAAGAATTAGTAAATGAAAGTATAATAGAAGATAGTTAAAACAAGAAAGAAGGAAAGAAAGAAAGAAAGAAAGAAAGAAAGAAAGAAAAAGGAAATAAAGAAAGAATTACTAAATGAAAATGAAATAGAAGAGAGTTAAAATGAGAAAGAAAGAAAGAAAAAAAGAAAGAAAGAAAAAAGGAAAGAAAGAATTATTAAATGAAAATGAAATAGAAGAGAGTTAAAACAAGAAAGAAAGAAAGAAAGAAAAGGAAAGAAAGAATTACTAAATGAAAGTGAAATAGAAGAGAGCTAATGAAAGAAAGAAAGAAAGAAAGAAAAAAGAAAGAAAGAATTACTTAATGAAAGTGAAATAGAAAAGAGTGAAAGAAAGAAAGAAAGAGAGAAAGAAAGAAAGAAAGAGAGAAAGAAAGAAAGAAAAAGGAAAAGAAGAAAGAATTGCTACATTAAAATGAAATAGAAGAGAGTTATAGAATGAAAGAAAGAAAGAAAGAAAGAAAGGAAAAAGGAAAGAATGAATTATTAAATGAAAGTGAAATAGAAGAGAGTGAAAGAAAGAAAGAAAGAAAGAAGAAGAAAAGAAAAGGAAAGAAAGAATTGCTAAATGAAAATGAAATAAAAGAGAGTTATAGAAAGAAAGCAAGAAAGAAAGAAAGAAAGAAAGAAGGAAAGAATGAATTATTAAATGAAAGTGAAATAGAAGAGAGTTAAAAAAAGAAAGAAAGAAGAAGAAAAGAAAAGGAAAGAAAGAATTACTAAATGAAAGTGAAATAGAAGAGAGCTAAAGAAAGAAAGAAAGAAAGAAAGAAAGAAAGAAAGAAAGAAAGAAGGAAAGAAAAAGGAAAGAAAGAAAGAATTACTAAATGAAAATGAAATAGAAGAGAGTGAAATAAAGAAAGAAAGAAAGAAAGAAAAATGAAAGGAAGAAAGAATTGCTAAATGAAAATGAAATAGAAGAGAGTTATAGAAAGAAAGAAAGAAAGAAAGAAAGAAAGAAAGAAGGAAAGAATGAATTATTAAATGAAAGTAAAATAGAAGAGAGTTAAAAAAAGAAAGAAAGAAAGAAATAAGAAAGGAAAGAAAGAAGGAAAGAATGAATTATTAAATGAAAGTGAAATAGAAGAGATTTAAAAAAAGAAAGAAAGAAAGAGAAAAGGAAAGAAAAAGGAAAGAAAGAAAGAATTACTAAATGAAAGTGAAATAGAAGAAGAGAGTTAAAACGACAAAGAAAGAAAGAAAGAAGGTGATAAATCTCTTATGTATCTTTCCATATTTGTATTTTTTACTTCATATTGTTGTTGCAATAATTTCTTAACTCATTGACTGCCAGGGGTCAATTATAAATCTGATTTCAATTTTATTATAGTCAACTTGGGCAATAAAACACTTTTATGAGTAGATTTATAACTTCAACTGAAGTTTTGACATCATATTCACATTAAATGCATCCAGGGGAATAAACATGAAAAACAAATAAAAATTAGATAAGAATATTCAAAGAAAAATATATGAGAAAAAGTAGAGTTATTTTTTTTATTGTGTTGTTATGGTCAAATATTTAACCATGAAATATATAGATATTTCTACTTTTCATTTTCTAATTGGGGACACAAAAATAAAGTACTGAATCATTAAACTAAAAATTATGAAAAAAATTAAATAGAGAAACCATGAAATTTTCACAGGAGTTACTAGCATATAAAATTTAAAAATATATAATAATTATCATGTTTTATCCATCTTTCTCTCTTTAATTCTTTGTTTGTCTAGGTATATATATATATATATATATATATATGTGTGTGTGTGTGTGTGTGTGTGTGTGTATACAGTACTGTGCAAAAGTATTAGAACAAGAACCATGTTATTTTTCATGAGGCATCAAAATAAAGTTTAAAATCACCCCTGTCCTAACAATTTCACACACTACCGGTAGTGCTCAAAAGTATTAGAACAGTGGTGATTGTCCTAAAAACCTCATGAAATTCTAATAAAGGGTGAGAAGCCAAAGCTTTGTAAGAATTATTTAACTAAAAAGGAAGAGGAAGGAAGGAAGGATTCGGAATTTGAATTGGCCCCTACAAAGCCCTGATCTCAATCCTATTGAACATCTATGGGGTAGTTTGGATATAAAAATTGATAAATCTACTGTTACTTTGCAAGACACACTTTGGGAACAAATACAAGCTGCTTGGCAGGAGATACCATTAGATACACTGAAGAAGCTTGTGATGTCAATGCCTGACAGAATGTAGGCTGTGATCAAAGCAAAAGGCTATTATACTAAATATTAAGTTTATTTTGTAACAAGTATTTTTTTCTTGTTAAAGGATTTGTTAAGTAAATCAAATAAAATTACTTTAACTAAATTGTTTATTTTCTGTCAGTATGCCTCATAAAAGATAAAATAGTTCTTGTTCTAATATTTTTGTGCAGTACTGTATGTGTGTGTGTGTATATATATATATATATATATATATATATATATATATATATATATATATATATATATATATATATATATATATATATATATATATATATATATATATATATATATATATATATATATATATATATATATATATATATATATATATATATATATATATATATATATATATATATATATATATATATATATATATATATATATATATATATATATATATATATATATATATATATATATATATATATATATATATATATATAACATAGAATATTTGTTATTTTTGTCAGGTAAATACTAATAGAGACAAACTCAAAAGAAATCAATGTTAAATTTTTTTGTTTCTTGAACGAGCAAGGAAAATTTTTTGTAGATTGCCTTGAGAAATATCTATTCTTAATATGGGTACATGAGTGTCTGTACGAGACAATTTTCTGGATGCTTTTAAACATTAACTGTTGTATGGTTTTGGGTTTGACGAGCAGCTGTTTTAGCTGGAAGATATCTATTACCCATGGATTTGTAGAATATCCAAGAATTTTTCAAGATTATATATATATTGTAGAAGTCAAATAACTTACCTTTCAACATGGCTGTTTTCTTTTGTCTCTCTGCAGGAAGGTGACCATTCAAGAGTGTGGATATTGTGCTGAATATTTATAGAGCTCAATATGCACATTGAAATTATCACCCAATCACTGCTTACGGAATAGACATGCCTGTAACAGAATGGAATCTCCCAGGTTATTATTTAAACCACCTACCAATTTGCCCTGGTGGTTTTT
>JBBBDQ010002501.1:0-46934 GCA_037127315.1 Ascarosepion bandense
ATCAAGGACAATATCTTCGATATGGTATTCATTAACGCTCCATAATAATTAGAAATGTCATCATTGGAGCCAGTATTAGTAGCAAGGAGATCATTTTCTTCATTGCTTTCATTAACTGTTCATAAGAAGTAGAAAGGTCATCATTGAAGCCAGTATCAATAGCAAGAACAATATCTTCGATATGGGATTCATGACCGCTTCATAAGTATTAGAAATATCATCATTGGAGCCAGTATCAATATCAAGGACAATATCTTCAATATGGGATTCATTAACTCTTCATAAGAATTAGAAATGGCATCATTGGAGCCAGTATTAATAGCAAGGACATCATTTTCTTCATTGCTTTCATTAACGCTTCATAAGGATTAGAAATGTCATCAATGAAGCCAGTATCAATAGCAAGGACAATATCTTCGATATGGGATTCATTAATGCTTCATAAGAATTAGAAATGGCATCATTGGAGCCAGTATCAATATCAAGGACGATATCTTCAATATGGGATTCATTAACGCTCCATAAGAATTAGAAAATATGTGGGGAATAAGAGGTGCATTCACCCGTTTTTCCAAGGTTATTTAAGCGTAAGTGAATGCAACAAAACCAGCTGGAATTCGAAATCGACTTTACTATTTCTCATGTCAAAACGATAGCCATTATATCACAACACACATCTGTTTAAGAGCTAAATAAAATTTAAAATAAAATTGTAAAACCCATAAAATGTAAAAAATAAATTGTAAAACCCATAAAATATAAAATAAAATTGTAAAACCCATATTCGGACCTAAAATATCGCAACAGTATAGATTTGGCATAAAAGACATTAAGGTTATAACGTTTACGACTGGGCTTGTTTTGAATATCGTCTACGTAGAGGCTATGTGACTCATTCACTAGCTGACCTCTCTTTCTTATGAGGCGACCTTTGGTATCCGTTTGATGAGAGGCTAGAGTCAAATTGACTCATTCATAGTTAACGCGCCGTAACATAAATGCTGATGTATAAAGACGACTGATAAGAGGAACTAATATCCGAAAGATGAAACATAGCCAAGGAATGTACATTTGCCTTGTTATAAAATATCCGATAACCCCGGAGAATAATAATGACATTATTAACGTGTTTACCGCCGCATTATTACGCTGCTGTTTTCCTATCTGTTCTGGTACCTTTTTGGTAAAATGAGAAATTTTCATTTCAAACATACGCACCGTAGTGGGGGCGCTAGAGGGTGCCATCAGTGATGTCTTTCGGTGGATCACTAGGCGGTTTCGGGTCTTTCAACATCATACTCCTCTCACTACACCGATCCGACCAGAAATGAACAGTCTCTGGTCCACCCTCAATGAGCGCTTTCATACATTAGAAACAAAATTTATAAAGTTTAGGACCCGTACAAAGTCTTGCACACGCTTTCGATTGGCAACAGTCAAAGCCAGTTTGCATAAAGAGGCGAACCGTACATGAACACGTCCTAAATTAAAAAAAATAAAAAATAAAAATAAAAATAAAATAAAATGAAATAAAAGCATGATCCTATTTTCTTGTGGAAAAAAAAACCTCGACTAAGAATTAATCACGGTTCGTTTAAAATAAATACAAATCTACAATTTTATATAATTTGTTGCATAAAAAAAATAATAATAATAATCCGTCTACGAATTTATCAAAATTCGATTAAAAGAAATACAAATATCTACAAATATGTATAATTTAAAAATTGTTTCCAAAAGGATTATGAAAATATACTCAGTTCTTTGTTTTCATTTATGCTCACCCAATACAAGGCTCAAGATCCACTCAAGTTACTATATGAGGTTGCTGTAGGGACGTAGGAGGGGAAAGGTTGTAATGTGTTGATTATGGGGATACGTAAGATAGCTGACTGTTAAGTGACTATGAAGATGTTGGAGGGGACTTTTCATGGGTGCCACCATTTTGGCTTTGTCTCAGCACAGATTTTGATTAAGTTGGACAATATACGCAAAAAATACGTGACAAAACAGGCCGTACGATTTGCTATTCTGTGTCTACGCTGGTTTGACGATAAACTATATCCGGCAGCAAGCCTTCTGATCAGGAGAATTTGAGGAGTGTGGTAACACCTCTTAATTCCTGTCGTTCCTAGGTCCACCCTAACCTGGGCTGGTAGTATCTGTTAGGGTCTCCGCTATCAGCAAATAGTTAACCCCAAAACTGGTGTCAAAACATTGAAAGTAAAAAAATATTTTTAATAATAAAAATACGCGTGATAGATTTTCAAAATACTCGTAATAGATTTTCGTAGAAAAAAATACCAGCAATACTTTTTGTAAAAGAAATTACTAATTCTCCTAAGAAATTCAATTTCGACATTAAATGACCCACAAGGTGTTGATATGCCGCTAAGCAAACAAACGTACACTGTTTTGAAAATAGCACTAAGCCTTAGTTAGGCTTACAGTCACATCACGCTGAAACACCTATTCTCGTACGATCACTGAAGTTAAGCAATGTCGAGCCTGGTCAGTACCTCGATGGGTGACAACTACAGAATAAAGTACTTTGAAAAGGTATGAATCCACTTCTTTCTCCACCCAGTTATAGGTTAATTAATAAGGTTTTTTTTATCTCTAAATCCATTATTATCTTCCCCCAAAAGCCTTACAACCTGAAAATATTTTCTGCCTTTAAATAACCTGCAAACGAATGAATAAGCGTTAGTTAGCTTATTACACAATCCAGAAGGATCGTTATTTCACGCTGTATTGAATATTTATACATGTGTCGAGGGCAGGCAGTGCAAGCTTTGGAAAGATGTATAAGTACGTCTACAGCAGCTGAATTTATACAGGATCCAAGAAGCCTTCAAGGTATAGGGTTACTGAGTGAGACTGTTGTTGGGATGTAACGGAGGAAGAAAAAAGTGCATTGTATGAGGATATATAAAATAGATCTATATTAATATTGACTTGAAGATTGTAGTGGTCGGAAAGTATCCTCACAGGAGTCTGTTTCACAAAGTAACAGATCTGGGGAAGAAACTGACCGAAGCAAATGTGGATGATGTCACGCAGTGAATATGGCATGGCAGGTCTTAGCTGTAAAGCTGAACTGGTGCAACTAAGGAATATAGCTAGTCTGAACATTTGCCATAGCAATAGCAATAAAGTAGCTAGAGACTTAGGTCTAAATGATTGTAATGGTGGAACTAGAAAATGGAGCACATTTGAACATTTGTCATGGAAATAGCGATAGAGTAAAGAAAAACTTACCTGAATAGGTATGAAATGTGGAGATAGAAAATGAAGAACATTTGAACATTTGCTATGGAAATAGTGACAGAGTAGAGAGAAGCTTATTTGGATAGGTCTGTACAGGTGTACATAGAAAATGTAGCTCATTTGAACATTTGCCATTGAAATAATGACAAAATAGAGAGAATCTTACCTGGATAGGTCTGTACAGGTGGAAATAGAAAATGTAGCTCATTTGGACATTTGCCATTGAAATAGTGACAAAATAGAGATAATCTTACCTGGATAGGTCTGTATTTGTGCAACTAAATAATGTAGCTCGTCTGATCATTTGCAGTGGAAATAACGATGAAGTATCGAGTACCATTTCATCGGTTGAAGGATGAAATATAATTAATCACCCCCATAACCGCGTTAGCGTTTTCTTCTTCGGTCAAAGATAGACATTAAGGATCTGGCAGCAACGGTCCAGACATGGCATCAATTTTCCAATTTTTGGTCTGATCTGCCTCTTGTAAATGTAGATCATGGCAGAAGGAGTAAGAAATTCTCTGGAGAGGTACCTGTACCTGTTGCGTCATTCGTCCAGTCAGCTAAGCCGGCCCCGACAAACGAGCCAGCCGCATTCGAACAAGAACTGACCAACCGTAGCTGGGGTCACATTCATTCGGACGTTCAAATTCATAGTAAGGATCTCAGTGGGAATTTATGCGCCCCCAGACACTTTAGTATATTGCTAATCGGTTGTAATTCACATATTCCTTCTACTTCTACTAGACTGGTTCCCACTCAAGGCTACAGATCCCTGCCTGTCCTCCTATTTTACCCACTACCCAAGGTTAAGTGAATATAATGAACTGGATTGGAATTCAAACTCGGCTCTCTGATGTCTCAATACGTCATCCAGATATTTTGAGACACGCCCAAACAACAGAGTATTATCTGGATATATATATATATGATGATATCTATATATATATATAGTCATCCGCAGACAGATCTGTTTTGCTGTATCACTGCTCATCAGTATGGTTAAACATCCGATTGCTTTTACCCAGGATTGAAACCCGACCGAATTGGCATCAGTCGGCGATTCTACATCTGAGCTATGGGCGCTCGGTAGAAGGAGGCAGATTTTTTTAGCGTATGATATATCATACTCCAGTAGTTAGAGTGCTCTAATGCATTACTGAATGAGCGGTGCGTAGATGCAAGAGTAGCTACTGTTTTTTCAAAGTCTACCATTCTTCCAGAGCACTCAATCAGGGTGTGAAAAAGCAGCAAGAGAAAGTAAGAGGAGATAGTCATCTGATGTGCTTCAGAGGACGACCTTCATAGATCTACCTGATAGAAAAAAAAAGACTTGATAAGAGTGAAGACACTTCCAACTGGACAGTTTTTGTAGCAACTCCCTATGCTACACCTTGTCAAAGGCCCTTGAGGTTCGTAATGTAATAGTTCTCGAGATGTGTGAACTTATCATCAGCAGTGGCTCGACAGGATCCGAAACTATACTGTTTATCGCCCAGGAAGTTGTTTCTGTTGAAGTAATAAACAGCTTTTTTGTTGATAATGGCTTCAGAATATGTCGATATTGTGACAGACACTAAGGCTTAACCGTATTCTTGAAAACGGGGTATACACTAGAGAATTTGGGGAAAGGTTTCTTCTTCTAAAATCAGCGGTTAAAAAGCTTTGCCAAGATTGGAGATAGCTCAGAGCTAAGGTTCTTTAGAGAAATTACAAGTATTTTACTCGGACCAGTAACGTTCGTAGAGTCAAGGATTCTGGTAAGTCTAGAAACTTTCCGAGTTGTGATAGAGATATCGCAAAGCATGTGCTTCTTGATTTATGAGAAGTCTGGTAATGGATGGCCCTTGTCGTTTAACGTGTATTAATTGGAGAAATTCATTGCAAAGAGCTAAACCTTATCTGATGAGAATGAAATAATCTCAGTGTCATTTATAATACTGGCTGTTTGCTTCTACTGGTAATTGTGTTTTCGATTTTCCAGAACTTATGAGATCTAAGTTTATTTTTGTTTTCTACGTTGGCTAGGATTGCCTTTGCATCGCAGCTTTATGCATTTCCAAGATGCTTTTGCAGTGATTGCAAATCATTCTGAACGTGGTAAAAACCTTGCTACACCGTTCTCTCTGGGGTAATTTTTATGTTGAGTCATTGTGACACCTTTCTCGGTTGGCTCGCTGGCTGACCCCTAGACGATTACGGACGCCGAATTACGATGATGACCGGAACCTGAGTCAGGGTTGATGCTGTCGAAACGGCACCAATTATAACGACGCTCTCGGATCGCTAACCGTGACGATGGCCTCGTCACAGCAACTAGTCCTCAAGACGTCTATTACAACGGTGAACTTTCCTGCCCACGCTGTGCATTTTGATCTTAGGTAGCCGTTTTTCTGCCACTCCAAACCAGACCGGACACACATGTACACTTGTGTTGATAAAATAAAGGCGACATCAAAAAAAAAAAAATGAATAAGTTCGAAGACGCCTGGATGAGTTGCCAAAAAAAGCCTTTATGTATATAAAAAAATAATTAAAAACAAAAGCAGAATGTACAATCGTCGAATTCAATTTTCACAACGGAGCGAACGATTCGTTTAGAATAATCAGAGCTTTCAATTTTACCAATTAAATTAAAACAAAATGTTCTTTCAGGGCTCTTTATCGATGCTTTACGGAAATAGCCGAAGTGGAGCGGAAGAGGGTGTGTGGCGACAGCGGTAGTAAGTTTGTTTGGTCTCTTTCGCTCGGGCTTTGAAACTGATTTTTCTCACTGGGGTGATATGATTACAAAAAAAATATCACAAGATGTCCGAAGCCATCAGTTTCATCAAAATATATACGGGCATCAGTTTTATAGAAATATCTTCGGACATCAATTTTAAAGAAATATGTTGGCATATCAATCTTATCCAAATATCTACGGACTGTTCATAAATAATGGAACCATAGCGACCAACAGTCAAAATGTAATATTTTGTGCAATTTTTATTAAATGCTGTTCAAATAACTTGACACTACTAGAAACGGTTACTAAATTTATTTTCTTTATTTTGTGAACAAAACCTTAAATCTGGCCATTTATGCACAAAACATTGACCAGATTATTAAAATAAAGATTGTCAAATGATTAAAATTAGGTATATGGAACTAAAAAACTTATACTTTCGTAAGAAATAAAGAAATGAGTAGTGAACTGCTACGTAATATCAGTCCTCAAATATGTCTATAACTCGTTTACAAATGAAGAATATATATATATATATATATATTTTTTTTTCTTTTTCTAAACATATGCAACGGCAATAGTTACCAAAAATAATAAACGCAGTTTTCAAATTTGCAATGCGGTTTTATGACGTCATACCGCGTGATAAGCGGAGTTTTATGTCAACACAAAATAAAATCGTCGGTGATAGTGGATGTTATTGTATTACAGTCTAAATAACCTCTCTGAAGATGGCTCATGTGAGCCGAAAGCTTAGTAGCAAATCAATAAAAGATTATCCAAATGTTGGAGAATTTTTGTCTTTATTTTCACCTGAAATTAAAGCCAAAATACGACGTTTAGAACGGCTCATGATTAAACATAATAGACATTCATTGTCTCTTATATTTAACAGCATATGTTTAGAAAATTATTTGCTGCCTCGATACACTTATATATATATATATATATATATATATATATTAATGCATGTTACATTAAATAATATAGACATGTTTTTTTCTATTTATTTTATGTAAATTTTTTCATATTCTCTGACACTCTCAGCGGACCTCAAGTGGAATGACTACGTCGAATCCATTGCTAAATCCGCAGCTATGAAAGTCGGCTCTCTGTGCAGGGCCCGGAATTTCTTTCCGCCTGAATCTAACCTGCAATTATATAAATCCACCATCCGCCCGTGTATTGAGTACTGCTGCCACATCTGGTCGAGTGCCCCTTCTATTCTCCTCGGGGTTGTTGACAAAATACAGCGAAGAATCTGTAATGTGATTGATACCGACTTGGCTGACCGCCTGCAGTATCTCTCTCACCGGCGTGACGTGGCTTCCCTGTCCTTCTTCTATAAATACTTTCATGGCTTCTGCTCTGACGAACTTAAATCACTGGTGCCCCCTAGATGTGAATTTGCACGAGATACTAGATTGGCAACTAGGCCCCACCCTTTTACAGTGAAACCGATGAAATGTAACCGCAATTTCTACTCCAACAGCTTCTTTCCTCGCACTTCCCGCCTGTGGAATTCCCTACCGCATGCTTGCTTCCCCGACGGCTAAAACCTCCAGGAGTTTAAATGTAAAGTCAATAGACACCTCCTAACACACTAACTCACACCCACTCTCTCCAACTCTCTCCCTATGTACATCCTAAGTCGTCTATCACCCTCCTTCTGACATTTCATATACCCAATCCCTCTATGTAACCCCCTGCGTTATACTGGCAGTGGAATGCCTTGCTTGCGGTGACACGATTAAAATATATATATATATATATATATATATCGCTCATCGCATATATCATATATCGCATCGCTCATTCACTAATGAATGAGAGAACTCTGGCTATTGGGCATGTATAATGACAATATACATGCTAAAAAGTCTACCTTCTTCTACCGAACGCCCATAGCCCAGAGGTAGAATCGCCGACTGACGCCAATTCGGTCGGGTTTCAATCCTGGGTTCGAAGCAATCGGAGTCTAACCGTACTGATGAGCTGTGATACAGCGAAACAGATCTGTCTGCGGATGACTATATATATATATATATGCATGCCTTAAAATGATATGTTGAAAATGACTATTTTTCCACTAAGTTTTATCTGAATTTACAGATAAATAAAGAAATACACACACACACACACACACACATATATATATCTTGTAATTTTGTTATTACAATGGTTTATAAAAGCATATCACTACACAAAACTTTTTGTTTCAGAACAAAACTGTTCCTCTTCGGGTGATATGTTAAAATAAATGGTGAAAACGATTTATTTATGAAAATATAGGATGAATTTCTGGTTATTTAGAAAATTAGGGAGTGAGAGTTGGATGAAATGCATTTAGGTGTGTCAATTTAGATGTTCAGTTAAAATTTAGAATTATGTAACCATGGAGATTTAAATATTTGGGTTCTGAAAGAGAGCAGGCTGGCTTAGATGTCACATGTTACATGTTACATGTCACTTTCTAATTTTGTCTGGGTAACATACATAGTGGGGCCTTAGATTTTTTAAAAGAGTAAACAATATTTTTAATCAGGAGGTTTGATTTTAAGGTTTTTTTTTTTATTGAACAATAGATTTTTACTACTATATATGAGTATAAGTCAGAATTAGGATTAAATATTTGTGGTATACTTAGTTGTATTGTATTCAGTCAGTTAAGTGCCATACGTGATACACTTTTCGGCGATCATTAATTAACAGACCATTTTTCCAAAAATCTGCTCCGAATAGTAAAATAAAAATACATTAAAACTATGCCATTTTTAGATAAAGTTTTAATATGATAATCTAAAGTTATATTAATAATAAAAAGTATTATAATTTTAGAATATCATATTCTGAAGAAGAGAAAAAATCGATGAATAGTGAATTTCTATAAGAATTGTCTTCATTTTTTCTTTGCTAATTAAAGTTTCAAACATTTTTTCAATTTCTTCCAATTACTAACTGTTTTTAAGAGTTATTTTCCTTACGAAATTTTAAACTGGTTTATGTCAACTTTTGGTCACCATACTTCCAGATTGATTTATAACAGGTGCTGTCATCGCCTACTTGAAAATTCAAGTCAGACTTTTGTGATTAAGAAATACATTTACTCTAAATTTCATGCCATAAACAAGTAATATTTGTTTCAAATTAGATGAATTGAAGTTTAAATTTGATAATTTTTTCAAAAATAAAGAGTAAGAGTTATATATATTATTTTTGCAAGATTTTTAAAACCGATAATTAACTTTTGTTTACAAATGTATCGATCGCTCAATTAAGCTAAAATGAAAGTTTCAAGAAAAAGATTTTATTTTTAAAAATTCAATTTAAAACTTAGGTATCGAAAATTGAGTGAAGATACCTAGAATTAAGATAAATTTGATTTTTTTTTTCAAAAATAACGAATAAGAGTTATATATATTATTTTTGCAAGATTTTTAAAATCGAGAACTAACTTTTGTTTACAAATGTGTCGATCGCTCAAAAAATGTCTGAGAAATGGAAAATTAAAAAAAACTAAAAAAATTATATTCAAAGGAATATAATTTCTGTTTGGAATACACCCGAATATTTTGCTTGGCGAAAATAATAGATTTAATCATTTAGCTTTCAATTAAGCTAAAATTAAAGTTTCAAGAAAAAGATTTTATTTTAAAAAATTCAATTTAAAACTTAGATATCGAAAACTGAGTGAAGGTACCTAGAATTAAGATATCGAATAAACTTAAATTTCTAGGTGTCAGTTTATGAAACATTTGATTGTATACAATTAGGTTATAACATGTCGACAATTGTATCGAAAGTGTTTGTGGAACGGTTACAAATTTATTTAATAATATTATTATATGTTTTTTTAAGGGGTGTAATAACCCTACAACCACACAACTAAATCCTCTACAGAAAACCAGTGAACCTGAAGGAGACTACCACCACCTTTAAATTTGTTGTTTTTCATTTTTTTTTCAATGCAATCTTATCAATTACACCCTGAGCTTTCCGATTGATAAAAATTTTTTTTTTTAATTTCAACATTTAAACAATTTAGAGAGGGGCTCAGATTTTCATACAACCTTATATAGTAAATTGATGCCCTGCAATTAACTTTTTTGCTTGCGCATATTCAACAACTTAATCCTTTGCAAAACTTTTGAATAAAGCCATTCTTGGAGTTTCCGAGGAAGATGCCATCGTAAGAACTGACGAAAATTTGAAAAAGACAAAAACAAGAGCAACAACACGTCCCCAAAAAAGCAAAACAAAGCCACCCCCAACGCGAGCGATTCCAAAATGGAGGATCGATTTACTATAACGTTGTATGAGGAACTGAGCCCCCACTAAATTTGTTTAAATATTGAAATTTTTTCCAAATTTTCTTTGATAATTGGAAACTTTATGTAATAATCGGTAAAAAAGTAAAAAAAAAATGAAAAACAACAAATTTAAAGGTGGTGGTAGTCTCCTTCAGGTCCGCCAGAAAACCAATGTAGTGTATCAGTTTACATGCCCGTTCAGAGATTGTATCTCTGATACCAATAATAAACCCACTGCATATATTAGTATTACTACAACCACGTTTTCCCGTAGACTTACCTGTCACCTTTCTGATCATAGTTCAATTAAACAAGATTTCTTAGAAAAACATAATCATGTATGTAATATTAGACAGATTTTAGTCGATAACACAATAATAATCACACATAAACACAGTAAAAAGAACCTTCAGATATTGGGAGCCTTCTACATTAAATCAAAGCGACCAACACTCAATAAAATCACATTTCAATCTAGTCACAACACATTACATTGCATTTAGACATACGGTTCTGTTGTTAATATTATCGGTCTCTCACGAGATGTGACGTCATAGAACCGCATTACTAATTTACGACCTGCGTCTGCTATTCAATGACTGTTATCGTCGTATAGCAACGTTTTATGTCAACACAAGATACTATCATCTTTGATAGTGGATGTCTTTATGTTAACGTCCCTGTAATCATTCTGAAGATGATTCATGTGAACCGAAAGCTTAGAACTAGCGTAATAAAAAAAATATCCAAATGTTGGACAATATTTGTCTTTACTTTTACCATAAATTAAAGCCAAAATACGATGTTTAGAACGGTTCATGATTAAACATAATAGACATTGATTAGCTGTTATATATATATATATATATATATATGTATATATATATATAGTCATCCGCAGACAGATCTGTTTCGCTGTATCACAGCTCATCAGTACGGTTAGACTCCGATTGCTTTTAACCCAGGATTGAAACCCGACCGGATTGGCGTCAGTCGGCGATTCTACCTCTGGGATATGGGCGCTCGGTAGAAGAAGGCAGACATTTTAGCGTGGATATAATCATTATATACGGACAATAGCCAGAGTGCTCTAATTCATTACTGAATGAGTATATATATATATATATATATATATATATATATATATATATATATATATATATATATATATATATACTGTGTTTAAATCTGTTATATAGGGAAAGAGCTTAGTATCGGAAATAGAGTCAATATAGAATGACAGTGAGAGCAAGTCATGGTCTGAATATTACATTGAAGCACGTGTTCCTATAATATCGTTTTTAAACAGCGTTAATCCCGTATAAAATTGGAATTCACGTTACTTCACCGAGAGAAACGACGGCTGAGTCAGTTTTAATACAAGGCCTGTAGCATTAGTCGCACAAAGAACTATCAAAATGTTACTGATATTCGAACTAGGAACTGCCAAAATTCAAAAGACTCTTAATCAAAGAAGTGCCAAAATTCAACTGACCCTTATTCAAAGAACTGCTAAAATTCAACTGACCCTTACTCAAAGAACTGCCAAAATTCTACTGACCATCACTCAAAGAACTACCAAAATTCAACTGAAAATTATCCAAAATGGAATTTTTTATATGTTGTAATGTCATTGTCATGCACATGTTAAAGCATGAAAAAACTGCTTTTTTTTACAAACATTTTAAAACATTGCTACAGTATTCATAGATGATTCTATTAATTGACGGCTTAAGTGTTTTAATGAATATTGCCTCGAGAATCTGTAGTTTGCTTTTGTTGTTTTTGTATATATATATATATATATATATATATATATATATATATATATATATATACGGTGGTTAAATCTGGTATATCTAAATGAGAAAAGTGCTTAGTATCACAAATAGAGCACCCCTCCCCGCTATGGTCTGTTGTTTGAATTCAAATTTACCAAGCAGCTTAACTCGATGTTGATTTTTGGGAAAAGCAAGAACTGAAGAGTGAAACTTTCTTAATTCAAATTTCCTGTGTTAAACTTTGAGGTATGTTACGAATTGTTTCTTAAATCTGTAATTTTTTTTCCTCAATTTTTGGCGTTCATGCTTCATTTGGAAAAAAAAAGAAAAGGAAGGAGGGGCACAAAACACAAACTTCCAAAAGTTAAAACTTAGTTAACTCTCCACTTTTGGAGGTTTGTGTTTTGTGTTTTTTTTTTTTGTTTTTTTGTTTTTTTTTAAATAGGAGTAGATAGGTCACACTATCGCCCGGTCCATACTCTTCCCACGTCTATTGAACTGGAGTAGAGGCTTGCCCCTTGTTTCCTGTTTAGGATGTTGTTTCCGGCTGTCTCTTCTTTCTCTTCGGGCCTTGGTATTGGTGCTTCCGTGAGTTTCCTGCGATCTGGCCGTTTGGTGGCAACGGCTCATCACTGTGAGGGTACCGGGTTGGCAGTTTCCTGGTTGCTGCTTTCGATTGGTAGTTAGGAGCCCTAACTCTTGCGTAGCGTCAAAAACGGCTGCTCTGATCAACAGTTGTATAATATCGGGGTTCTTGTAGTGCCCTCCTAGCACAGATCGTGGATAATGACCGACTGTATCCTCTACCCAAGGTCCCTTTCTACAAACAGAATCATGACTAAACAAATCAGAAATGACCCTAAACCAGTTAAATCCAAACCACCTAAACCCATTAACCTTTCCTTCACTAATATCCGGGGCGTTCGTACTAACTTTCCTAGTGTCGAAGCGTTCCTGCATGAAAAGTCCCCTGACATCCTTGCGCTCTGCGAAACTAACCTCAACTCAGCTATTCCCTCCTCTGACCTCTTCATCCCTAGTTATCTTCCCCTTTTAAGGAAGGATTCCACTGTCCACATGCATGGGCTGGGTGTCTATGTCAGCAAACACCTCCCCATAGCTAGGGTGACTTCACTCGAATCTACTGACCACCAATACATATGTCTCCGCCTGTCTCTCCTCAGTTCGGTGAGTTACCTATTCTTTCTTTACCGTTCTCCCTCCTCTCCTGACTGCTCCCTACTAGACAGCATTGCTGACAACATAGATAAGGCTATTTCCTATCACCCATTCGCCCACATATTTGTATTTGGAGATCTCAATGCCCATCACTCTGAGTGGCTTGAAAACGCCGTTACTGATCCAGCGGGCATTCACGCCATGAACTTTGCTATTTCCCCATTCCTTTACGCAAGTGGTGGACTTCACAACTCGCTTCCCAAGCACTCCCTCGGGTCATTCCTCACTGCTAGATATATGTTTCACCTCTGCGCCTGACGCCTGTCAAGTCTCGCAGCTTTGCCCTCTCGGCAACTCCGACCACGCTGTAGTCTCTCTCAGTATTTCTTTTCAATCTCACTCCCCCAGGAGCCCCCTACCTATAGGACCTCCTACCTCTACCAAAAAGCTGACGGATGCCTTTCGCGATTTCCTCTGCGACGTCCCTTGGGGAAAAGTGTTCAACCTATCAGTTGATGACTGTGCCTCTGAGGTCTTATCATGGGTGAAAGCTGGCATTGATGCCTTCATACCCACCAGGAAGTATTGCTTAAAATCTCATTCCTCTCCGTGGTTCTCTCCGGCCTGCTCAGCCGCCATTGCACACAGGAACCATTACTTCCGTCTATTCCGGAGACAGTCAACTGATCACAATAGGCGCCTGTTCATATCTGCTCGCAATGAGTGCAAGAGAACCCTAAATGACGCCAAACAGTTGTTTGCTGACAACACATAGCTGACCGCAAGTTCGGCTCCAAGGACTATTGGAGGATTTGTAAACGAGTGCTCAACAATAGGAAATCCTCAATACCTCCTTTAATCCATGTATTTGAGGTTCTCACGTCATCTGCGGACAAAGCTGAGTGCTTTTCCCACAGATTCTCATCCAACTCCACATTTGACTCGTCCGGAGTACACCCACCCGACTTCCCTATTAGAACTGAGGCCAAACTGCATGACGTATATATTACCCCGACAGTAGTATCCAGAGTAATTTCAAAACTCGACCCCCATAAGGCGTGTGGAGACGATGGAATCCCGGTGATAGACCTTAAGAGGTGTGCTCCTGAACTGTCCTCTCTAAACTATTTAACTACTGCCATTCTGCTTCCTGCTTTCCTGCATGCTGGAAGTTCTCTTCAGTCGTTCCTGTATTTAAGAATTGTGGTGAACCCTCGAACCCATCCAACTATCGCCCTATCAGTCTTCTACCGATATTCGGGAAAGTATTCAAGGCTATAATCAATGCTGAAATAGTTCATCATCTCACCGCCCACAAACTGTTCTCCGACAGGCAATATGGATTCCGCTTTGCCAGGTCCACAGCCGACCTGCTAACAACCGTAACGGAGGACATGCTACAGGCCCTTGATGAGTCTGACGAGGCTCGCGCGGTTGCTCTGGATATCTCCAAGGCTTTCGACAGGGTTTGGCACTCTGGTCTCCTATGCAAACTACGCGGTTATGGTATTACCGGTCGCCTGCTTGACCTAATCCAATCTTTCTTAAATAACCGCAAAATGAAGGTCGTTCTGAATGGGCGTGCTTCTTCGTCCTACAGCACGAATGCTGGTGTCCCACAGGGCTCTATCCTGGGCCCGACGCTCTTCGTTATTTTCATCAACGACCTCGCCGATGAGATCAAGTGCCAAGTAGGCATCTACGCAGATGACACTACAATATACTCCCGCTCCAGTAATAAACCTGTCGTGGCGGACAGACATAATACTCGCTGCTGACCTTGAACGGGATCTACACTCTGTGGTGAACTGGGACAAGAAGTGGCTTGTCAACTTCAATTCATCTAAGACCAAGCTGTTGTCTGTCAACCATTACAGGCAACCTCTCCTGCCTCCCATAAGCATGGACCAAGCGATTCTCCCGGAGAGTAATACACTACGCCTTCTCAGACTTACCCTGTCCTCAGACCTCAAGTGGAACCACTATATTGAATCCATAGCAAAATCTACTGCTAAGAAGGCTGGGTCACTATGTCGATCCAGGATGTTTTTTCCACCTGAATCCATCCTGCATATATACAAGTCAACCATCCGTCCGTGCATGGAGTACTGCTGCCATTTATGGCCAGGTGCCCCTGCCGTTCTCCTCAGTGTTCTTGACAGGCTCCAAAGGAGAGTCTGTAATGTGATAGGTACTGATCTGGCGACTCGACTGCAGCCACTTCCACATCGTCGAAATATGGCCTCCCTTTGTCTGTTCTATAAATACTTTCATGGCTTCTGCTCAGACGAACTTAAGTCACTCATGCCTCCTCAACAGGTGTTTATTCGTGCAACCAGACTGGCAACTGAGCCCCACCCATTCACAGTCAGGTTAGCCAAATGCAGACGACAATTCTACTCCTTCAGCTTCTTCTCTCGCACTTCCCGCCTGTGGAACTCGCTCCCGTATTCTTGCTTTCCTGACGGCTACAACCTCCAGAAATTTAAATGCAAAGTCAATACTCATCTACTAACCACTGGATTCTAGCTCTCTCCCCACCGCTGTATAACCTTCCCTTTCTCTCCACCTATGTATCTGTCATCACACCTGCTTTCTCAGCTTTCTATTGTTCCTTTCTAACTAGTTTGTACTCCTCACTCTTTTCTAATTAAACTTTTTTACATTTATGTAGCCCCCTGCACATCAGTGGCGTTTCCGCCTTGCTCGGGGTGAAATGATTAAAAAAAAAATTATATATAGAGGCAGTGGGAGCAAGTCATGGTCTAAATATTGTACTGAAAGCACATATTTTTGCTATAATATCGTCTTTTGGTGTTTAAATGTTTTAGTCTCGTAACTTCTTGACGAGATAATCAGAGCAGCAAGATTAATTTTAGTTTCTCATTGGAATCGTTGCTCTCAAGCGAAATCAGGAATGAATCTTTTTTCTGCACCGATTTAAACGCTTCCACCCTATTTCCTTTGAAAAGAAAAAAAAATTCACTAATCGCTCCAACGTTTTTAAACAGCGTTAATCCCGTATAAAATTGGAATTCATTTCACTTCAATGAGAGAAGCGACGACTGAGTCTGTTTTAATACAAGACCATTAGTCGCACAAAGAACTGTCAAAATGTAATTAAAATTCTCACAAGGAATTGCCAAAATAAAACTGATACGCAAACAAAATCGCCCGGTTCACACTCCGCCCACGTCTATTGAACAGGTGTAGAGGCTCATCCCTTGTTCCCTGTTTAGGATCTGGTTTCCGGCTTTCTCTTTTCTAATCTTTTCACTCTTACGTAGCCCCCTGCGCATCAGTGGCGTTATCGCCTTGCTCGGGGTGATACGATTAAAAAAAAAAACAAAAAAAACAAAACAAATTAGATGTACGTTGTGGCGCAGTGTATATCGACTCGGAACGGCAAATCAGGGTGCCGAGTTCGAATTCCAGTTGAACTTCTTGCATTCACTTACGCACAAATATCCTTGGGAAAATAATCATCTGAAATAGGAGGAAAGTTATGAGAAAGAGTGACTGGTTATAGGGGGTGTCAGGAAGTGGGTAAGAGAAGGATGAGAATACTGATGAGAGTGGAGTGGAAGGAGAAAGGAGCATGAGAGAGAGAGGATGCAGGTTAGTGAGATACGAGATGACAATTGACTTTACATTTAAATTCTTGAACATTATAGCTGTCGGGAAAACAAGTAAATGGAAGGGAACTCCTTGAACTCCTTGCATTCACTTACGCACGAATATCTTTGGGAAAAGTAATCGTCTGAAATTTATCGACGAAAGCCCTTACCTCCTGCCGTGTTATGACATAAGTGACAAATCTCACTCGTTTTTAGGGCTTTGCCGAAACAACACTGAAGATTTACATTTAAAAATATTGTTTGACTTTCTGAAAATGTGACCTTACGACTCCCGTCGGCCTTGTGACAAAGTAGTCTCAGCTTGGGAAAGCAAAAAACTAAACACACTTAAATAAATTATACCAATGTCAGTTAAGTGCCATATGTGAAACACGCTTGGGCGATCATGTCTCGAAAGAGACATGACTGACTGGGCAGAAGATTATCCCACAGTAGATTGCCATTGCTTTCTGCGATACACTGGTTGCCAGCCAAGGCTATAGAAACCAATCTGTCCTGTTATTTAACCCATAACTGGAGGGAAGAGACGGATTCATACCTTTCCCAAGGGGATTTGTGCGTAAATGAATGCAATGAATTCAACTGGAATTCGAACTCGGCTCCACGATTTCTCGTTCAGAGTCGATATCCACTGCACCACAACGCACATCCTTATACCAATGTAGCCGTTGGTAAAAACCCGTGGCTTCCAACCTTGATTCACCCTTAAACGGGCTGAGGTCATGGCTCAACGTAAAAACTACCCTAGAGAGAACGGTGTAGCAAGGCTCTTACCACGTTCAGAATGGCCTGCATTCACCGCAAGAGCGTGTTGGAAATGCATAGATATTAAAAGTGTTCTTTATTAAGTTAATCTAGCTGAACGATGTGTACTAGGCGCTCAATTAATGGTTGCCTTATATCAGACATAGTATTTTTTTTTCCTATCGTTTCAAGTTAGAATTCCTTATAAGTTATTCGGGAAATGTAGTGTTACTAATTCGATTAATTGGAAAGATGAGACAAATTAGTCACGACTGGAAAGAGTCGTTTGTCAGCGCCGGCGCCTTCGTGTCGTTGGCTTTATCACCCCCTTCACTGCTTAGTGGTCAGTGGCCAAAGCCGGACACAGGTCTGAGTAAGAAGGATATGAGCAATTAATTTGCCGAGAGGGGTTCTGATGAAGAATGTGTCATGCGAGTCAGAACCGCACCAACGTGCAGATGTGTTCAAAGGCGCACACGCACACACGCAAATATACACACAGAGAGAAACACACAAGCACAACACCACACATATATGATAAAGCGGTGCTCATATTTACATCGAAAATTCGTAACACATGTACAGAGATTCATGCAACAAAATCATCATATATATATATATATATATATATAGTGTGTGTGTGTGTGTGTATTTAGACAACATTTTTTCATTAATGCATGTTTCATTAAATAATATAAATATAATAATTTTTTTTCATATTCTCTGATAAGCTTAATAACATTATCATTAAAGGAAGAAAGAAAATTACAATATTGATACATAATTTTTAATAATCCAATCTGAGCTTTCGGCTTACATAAGCCATTTTCAAAGATGTCAATTACATTATATATTTAAACACGGACAAACCATAATGACAAACTGTTTTTGTTTACATGGAAGATTTCCAAGCAACAACAAACGTGTGCATTCAAGACGTTGGAAACAAATATACTAAAATATGAAAATATAGCTCAGCTGAGATTGGATTATTAAAAATTATGTATCAATATTGTAATTTTCTTTCTTCATTTAATGATAATACTATTAAGCTTATCAGAGAATATGAAAAAATTTACATAAAATAAATAGAAAAAACTTGTCTATATTATTTAATGTAACATGCATTAATATATATATATATATATATATATATATATAAGTGTATCGAGGCAGCAAATAATTTTCTAAACATATGCTGTTAAATATAAGAGACAATGAATGTCTATTATGTTTAATCATGAGCCGTTCTAAACGTCGTATTTTGGCTTTAATTTCAGGTGAAAATAAAGACAAAAATTCTCCAACATTTGGATAATCTTTTATTGATTTGCTACTAAGCTTTCGGCTCACATGAGCCATCTTCAGAGAGGTTATTTAGACTGTAATACAATAACATCCACTATCACCGACGATTTTATTTTGTGTTGACATAAAACTCCGCTTATCACGCGGTATGACGTCATAAAACCGCATTGCAAATTTGAAAACTGCGTTTATTATTTTTGGTAACTATTGCCGTTGCATATGTTTAGAAAAAGAAAAAAAAATATATATATATATATATATTCTTCATTTGTAAACGAGTTATAGACATATTTGAGGACTGATATTACGTAGCAGTTCACTACTCATTTCTTTATTTCTTACGAAAGTATAAGTTTTTTAGTTCCATATACCTAATTTTAATCATTTGACAATCTTTATTTTAATAATCTGGTCAATGTTTTGTGCATAAATGGCCAGATTTAAGGTTTTGTTCACAAAATAAAGAAAATAAATTTAGTAACCGTTTCTAGTAGTGTCAAGTTATTTGAACAGCATTTAATAAAAATTGCACAAAATATTACATTTTGACTGTTGGTCGCTATGGTTCCATTATTTATGAACAGTCCGTAGATATTTGGATAAGATTGATATGCCAACATATTTCTTTAAAATTGATGTCCGAAGATATTTCTATAAAACTGATGCCCGTATATATTTTGATGAAACTGATGGCTTCGGACATCTTGTGATATTTTTTTTTGTAATCATATCACCCCAGTGAGAAAAATCAGTTTCAAAGCCCGAGCGAAAGAGACCAAACAAACTTACTACCGCTGTCGCCACACACCCTCTTCCGCTCCACTTCGGCTATTTCCGTAAAGCATCGATAAAGAGCCCTGAAAGAACATTTTGTTTTAATTTAATTGGTAAAATTGAAAGCTCTGATTATTCTAAACGAATCGTTCGCTCCGTTGTGAAAATTGAATTCGACGATTGTACATTCTGCTTTTGTTTTTAATTATTTTTTTATATACATAAAGGCTTTTTTGGCAACTCATCCAGGCGTCTTCGAACTTATTCATTTTTTTTTTTTTTTTGATGTCGCCTTTATTTTATCAACACAAGTGTACATGTGTGTCCGGTCTGGTTTGGAGTGGCAGAAAAACGGCTACCTAAGATCAAAATGCACAGCGTGGGCAGGAAAGTTCACCGTTGTAATAGACGTCTTGAGGACTAGTTGCTGTGACGAGGCCATCGTCACGGTTAGCGATCCGAGAGCGTCGTTATAATTGGTGCCGTTTCGACAGCATCAACCCTGACTCAGGTTCCGGTCATCATCGTAATTCGGCGTCCGTAATCGTCTAGGGGTCAGCCAGCGAGCCAACCGAGAAAGGTGTCACAATGACTCAACATAAAAATTACCCCAGAGAGAACGGTGTAGCAAGGTTTTTACCACGTTCAGAATGATTTGCAATCACTGCAAAAGCATCTTGGAAATGCATAAAGCTGCGATGCAAAGGCAATCCTAGCCAACGTAGAAAACAAAAATAAACTTAGATCTCACAAGTTCTGGAAAATCGAAAACACAATTACCAGTAGAAGCAAACAGCCAGTGCGTTCTATTATAAATGACACTGAGATTATTTCATTCTCATCAGATAAGGTTTAGCTCTTTGCAATGAATTTCTCCAATTAATACACGTTAAACGACAAGGGCCATCCATTACCAGACTTCTCATAAATCAAGAAGCACATGCTTTGCGATATCTCTATCACAACTCGGCAAGTTTCCAGACTTACCAGAATCTTTGACTCTACGAACGTTACTGGTCCGAGTAAAATACTTGTAATTTCTCTAAAGAACCTTAGCTCTGAGCTATCTCCAATCTTGGCAAAGCTTTTTAACCGCTGATTTTAGAAGAAGAAACCTTTCCCCAAATTCTCTAGTGTATACCCCGTTTTCAAGAATACGGTTAAGCCTTAGTGTCTGTCACAATATCGACATATTCTGAAGCCATTATCAACAAAAAAGCTGTTTATTACTTCAACAGAAACAACCTCCTGGGCGATAAACAGTATAGTTTCGGATCCTGTCGAGCCACTGCTGATGATAAGTTCACACATCTCGAGAACTATTACATTACGAACCTCAAGGGCCTTTGACAAGGTGTAGCATAGGGAGTTGATACAAAAACTGTCCAGTTGGAAGTGTCTTCACTCTTATCAAGTCTTTTTTTTTCTATCAGGTAGATCTATGAAGGTCGTCCTCTGAAGCACATCAGATGACTATCTCCTCTTACTTTCTCTTGCTGCTTTTTCACACCCTGATTGAGCGCTCTGGAAGAATGGTAGACTTTGAAAAAACAGTAGCTACTCTTGCATCTACGCACCGCTCATTCAGTAATGCATTAGAGCACTCTAACTACTGGAGTATGATATATCATACGCTAAAAAAATCTGCCTCCTTCTACCGAGCGCCCATAGCTCAGATGTAGAATCGCCGACTGATGCCAATTCGGTCGGGTTTCAATCCTGGGTAAAAGCAATCGGATGTTTAACCATACTGATGAGCAGTGATACAGCAAAACAGATCTGTCTGCGGATGACTATATATATATATATATATATATCCAGATAATACTCTGTTGTTTGGGCGTGTCTCAAAATATCTGGATGACGTATTGAGACATCAGAGAGCCGAGTTTGAATTCCAATCCAGTTCATTATATTCACTTAACCTTAGGTAGTGGGTAAAATAGGAGGACAGACAGGGATCTGTAGCCTTGAGTGGGAACCAGTCTAGTAGAAGGAATATGTGAATTACAACCGATTAGCAATATACTAAAGTGTCTGGGCGCGCATAAATTCCCACTGAGATCCTTACTATGAATTTGAACGTCCGAATGAATGTGACCCCAGCTACGGTTGGTCAGTTCTTGTTCGAATGCGGCTGGCTCGTTTGTCGGGGCCGGCTTAGCTGACTGGACGAATGCCGCAACAGGTACAGGTACCTCTCCAGAGAATTTCTTACTCCTTCTGCCATGATCTACATTTACAAGAGGCAGATCAGACCAAAAATTGGAAAATTGATGCCATGTCTGGACCGTTGCTGCCAGATCCTTAATGTCCATCTTTGACCGAAGAAGAAAACGCTAACGCGGTTATGGGGGTGATTAATTATATTTCATCCTTCAACCGATGAAATGGTACTCGATACTTCATCGCTATTTCCACGGCAAATGATCAGACGAGCTACATTATTTAGTTGCACAAGTACAGACCTATCCAGGTAAGATTCTATTTTGTCACTATTTCAATGGCAAATGTCCAAATGAGCTACATTTTCTATTTTCACATGTACAGACCTATCCAGGTAAGCTTCTTTCTATTTTGTCACTATTTCAATGGCAAATGTCCAAATGAGCTACATTTTCTATTTTCACATGTACAGACCTATCCAGGTAAGCTTCTTTCTATTTTGTCACTATTCCAATGGCAAATGTCCAAATGAGCTACATTTTCTATTTTCACATGTACAGACCTATCCAGGTAAGCTTCTTTCTATTTTGTCACTATTTCAATGGCAAATGTCCAAATGAGCTACATTTTCTATTTACACCTGGACAGACTTATCCAAATAAGCTTCTCTCTACTCTGTCACTATTTCCATAGCAAATGTTCAAATGTTCTTCATTTTCTATCTCCACATTTCATACCTATTCAGGTAAGTTTTTCTTTACTCTATCGCTATTTCCATGACAAATGTTCAAATGTGCTCCATTTTCTAGTTCCACCATTACAATCATTTAGACCTAAGTCTCTAGCTACTTTATTGCTATTGCTATGGCAAATGTTCAGACTAGCTATATTCCTTAGTTGCACCAGTTCAGCTTTACAGCTAAGACCTACCATGCCATATTCACTGCGTGACATCATCCACATTTGCTTCGGTCAGTTTCTTCCCCAGATCTGTTACTTTGTGAAACAGACTCCTGTGAGGATACTTTCCGACCACTACAATCTTCAAGTCAATATTAATATAGATCTATTTTATATATCCTCATACAATGCACTTTTTTCTTCCTCCGTTACATCCCAACAACAGTCTCACTCAGTAACCCTATACCTTGAAGGCTTCTTGGATCCTGTATAAATTCAGCTGCTGTAGACGTACTTATACATCTTTCCAAAGCTTGCACTGCCTGCACTCGACACATGTATAAATATTCAATACAGCGTGAAATAACGATCCTTCTGAATTGTGTAATAAGCTAACTAACGCTTATTCATTCGTTTGCAGGTTATTTAAAGACAGAAAATATTTTCAGGTTGTAAGGCTTTGGGGGGAAGATAATAATGGATTTAGAGATAAAAAAAACCTTATTAATTAACCTATAACTGGGTGGAGAAAGAAGTGGATTCATACCTTTTCAAAGTACTTTATGCGTAAGTGAATATAATGAACCCAACGGGAATTAGAACAGGGCTATCCGATTAACAATTTCGAACTATTGTCCATTACACAACTCGCAGAATCAAGTTTACAAATCCTGTATTCTGTAGTTGTCACCCATCGAGGTACCGACCAGGTTCGACGTTGCTTAACTTCAGTGATCGTACGAGAATAGGTGTTTCAGCGTGATGTGACTGTAAGCCTAACTAAGGCTTAGTGCTATTTTCAAAACAGTGTACGTTTGTTTGCTTAGCGGCATATCAACACCTTGTGGGTCATTTAATGTCGAAATTCAATTTCTTAGGAGAATTAGTAATTTCTTTTACAAAAAGTATTGCTGGTATTTTTTTTTTCTACGAAAATCTATTACGGGTATTTTGAAAATCTATTACGAGTATTTTTTTTAATAAAAAATATTTTTATACTTTCAATATTTTGACACCAGTTTTGGGGTTAACTATTTGCTGATAGCGGAGACCCTAACAGATACTACCAGCCCAGGTTAGGGTGGACCTAGGAACGACAGGAACTAAGAGGTGTTACCACACTCCTCAAATTCTCCTGATCAGAAGGCCTGCTGCCGGATATAGTTAATCGTCAAACCAGCGTAGACACAGAATAGCAAATCGTACGGCCTGTTTTGTCACGTATTTTTTGCGTATATTGTCCAACTTAATCAAAATCTGTGCTGAGACAAAGCCAAAATGGTGGCACCCATGAAAAATCCCTTCCAACATTTTCATAGTCACTTAACAGTCAGCTATCTTACGTATCCCCATAATCAACACATTACAACCTTTCCCCTCCTACGTCCCTACAGCAACCTCATATAGTAACTTGAGTGGATCTTGAGCCTTGTATTGGGTGAGCATAAATGAAAACAAAGAACTGAGTATATTTTCATAATCCTTTTGGAAACAATTTTTAAATTATACATATTTGTAGATATTTGTATTTCTTTTAATCGAATTTTGCTAAATTCGTAGACGGATTATTATTATTATTTTTTTTTATGCAACAAATTATATAAAATTGTAGATTTGTATTTATTTTAAACGAACCGTGATTAATTCTTAGTCGAGGTTTTTTTTCCACAAGAAAATAGGATCATGCTTTTATTTCATTTTATTTTATTTTTATTTTTATTTTTTATTTTTTTTAATTTAGGACGTGTTCATGTACGGTTCGCCTCTTTATGCAAACTGGCTTTGACTGTTGCCAATCGAAAGCGTGTGCAAGACTTTGTACGGGTCCTAAACTTTATAAATTTTGTTTCTAATGTATGAAAGCGCTCATTGAGGGTGGACCAGAGACTGTTCATTTCTGGTCGGATCGGTGTAGTGAGAGGAGTATGATGTTGAAAGACCCGAAACCGCCTAGTGATCCACCGAAAGACATCACTGATGGCACCCTCTAGCGCCCCCACTACGGTGCGTATGTTTGAAATGAAAATTTCTCATTTTACCAAAAAGGTACCAGAACAGATAGGAAAACAGCAGCGTAATAATGCGGCGGTAAACACGTTAATAATGTTGTTATTATTCTCCGGGGTTATCGGATATTTTATAACAAGGCAAATGTACATTCCTTGGGTATGTTTCATCTTTTGGATATTAGTTCCTCTTATCAGTCGTCTTTATACATCAGCATTTATGTTACGGCGCGTTAACTATGAATGAGTCAATTTGATTCTAGCCTCTCATCAAACGGATACCAAAGGTCGCCTCATAAGAAAGAGAGGTCAGCTAGTGAATGAGTCACATAGCCTCTACGTAGACGATATTCAAAACAAGCCCAGTCGTAAACGTTATAACCTTAATGTCTTTTATGCCAAATCTATACTGTTGCGATATTTTAGGTTCGAATATGGGTTTTACAATTTTATTTTATATTTTATGGGTTTTACAATTTATTTTTTACATTTTATGGGTTTTACAATTTTATTTTAAATTTTATTTAGCTCTTAAACAGATGTGTGTTGTGATATAATGGCTATCGTTTTGACATGAGAAATAGTAAAGTCGATTTCGAATTCCAGCTGGTTTTGTTGCATTCACTTAAGCTTAAATACCCTTGGAAAAACGGGTGAATGCACCTCTTATTCCCCACATATTTTCTAAATCTTATGGAGCGTTAATGAATCCCATACTGAAGATATCGTCCTTGATATTGATACTGGCTTCAATGATGACATTTCTAATTCTTATGAAGCGTTAATGAATCCCATAATGAAGATATTGTCCTTGCGATTGATACTGACTCCAATGATGATATTTCTAATACTTATGGAGCGTTAATGAATCCCATATCGAAGATATTGTCCTTGCTATTGATACTGGCTTCAATGATGACATTTCTAATTCTTATGAAGCGTTAATGAATGCAGTGAAGAAAATGACGTCCTTGCAACTAATACTGGCTCCAATGATGCCATTCCTAATTTTATGAACCGGTAATTAAACACATATTGAAGATATTGTCCTTGATATTGATACTGGCTCAAATGATGACATTTCTAAAACTTATGAAGCGTTAATTAATCCCATATCGAAGATATTGTTCTTGCTATTGATACTAGCTTCAATGATGACATTTCTAATTCATATGAAGCGTTAATGAAAGCAATGAAGAAAATGATGTCCTTGCTAATAATACTGGCTCCAATGATGCCATTTTTAATACTTATGGAGCGTTAATGAATCCCATATAGAAGATATTGTCCTTGATATTGATACTGGCTCCAATGATGAAATTTCTAATGCTTATGAACCGTTAATTAATCCCATATAGAAGATATTGTTCTTGCTATTGATACTGGCTTCATTGATGACATTTCTAATTCTTATCAACCGTTACTGAAAGCAATGAAGAAAATGATGTCCTTGCTACTAATACTGGCACCAATGACGACATTTCTAATTCTTATGGAGCGTTAATGAATCCCATAATGAAGATATTGTCCTTGATATTGCTACTGGCTCCAATGATGATATTTCTAATACTTATGAAGCGTTAATGAATCCCATATCGAAGATATTGTTCTTGCTAGTGATACTAGCTTCAATGATGGCATATCTAATTCATATGAAGCTTTAATGAAAACAATGAAGAAAATGATGTCCTTGCTACTAATACTGGCTCCAATGGTGACATTTCTAATACTTATGGAGCGTTAATGAATCCCATGTTGAAGATATTGTCCTTGCTATTGATACTGGCTCCAATGATGACATTTCTAATACTTATGAAGCGTTAATTAATACCATATCGAAGATATTGTTCTTGCTATTGATACTGGCTTCATTGATTACATTTCTAATTCATATGAAGCGTTAATTACTCCCATATCGAAGATATTGTTCTTGCTATTGATACTGGCTTCAATGATAACATTTCTAATTCTTATGAAGCGTTAATGAAAGCAATGAAGAAAATAATGTCCTTGCTACTAATACTGGCTCCAATGATGCCATTTCTAATTCATTTGAAACGTTAATGAATCCCATATTGAAGATATTGTCCTTGCTATTGATACTGGCTTCAATGATGACATTTCTAATTCTTATCAACCGTTACTGAAAGCAATGAAGAAAATGATGTCCTTGCTACTAATACTGGCTCAAAGGACGCCATTTCTAATTCTTATGGAGCGTTAATGAATCCCATATTGCAGATATAGTCATTGATATTGATACTGGCTCCAATTATGCCATTTCTAATTCATATGAAGCGTAAATGAATCGCATATTGGACATATTGTCCTTGATATTGATACTGGCTCCAATGATGCCATTTCTAATTCATATGGAGCGTTAATGAATCCCATATTGAAGATATCGTCATTGATATTGATACTGGCTCCAGTGATGCCATTTCTAATTCATATGAAGCGTTAATTAATCCCATATCGAAGCTATTGTTCTTGCTATTGATACTAGCTTCAATGATGACATTTCTAATTCATATGAAGCGTTAATTAATCCCATATCGAAGATATTGTTCTTGCTATTGATACTGGCTTCAATGATAACATTTCTAATTCTTATGAAGCGTTAATGAAAGCAATGAAGAAAATAATGTCCTTGCTACTAATACTGGCTCCAATGACGCCATTTCTAATGAATCGCATATTGAAGATATTGTCCTTGATATTGATATTGGCTCCAATGATGACATTTTAAATTCTTATGAAGCGTTAATGAATCCCATATCGAAGATATTGTTCTTGCTATTGATACTGGCTTTGATGACATTTCTAATTCTTATCAACCGTTACTGAAAGCAATGAAAAAAATGATGTCCTTGCTACTAATACTGGCTCCAATGACGCCATTTCTAATTCTTATGGAGCGTTAATGAATCCCATATTGAAGATATCGTCATTGATATTGATACTGGCTCCAGTGATGCCATTTCTAATTCATATGAAGCGTTAATGAATCCCATATTAGAGATATTGTCCTTGATATTGATTCTGGCTCCAATGATGACATTTCTAATTCATATGAAGCGTTAGTGAATCCCATATTGAAGATATTGTGCTTACTATTGATACTGGCTTCAATGATGACATTTCTAATACTTATGAAGCGTTAATTAATCCCATATCGAAGATATTGTCCTT
This sequence comes from Ascarosepion bandense, assembly GCA_037127315.1. Classification (NCBI taxonomy): domain Eukaryota; kingdom Metazoa; phylum Mollusca; class Cephalopoda; order Sepiida; family Sepiidae; genus Ascarosepion; species Ascarosepion bandense. The sequence goes on from JBBBDQ010002501.1 coordinate 28,000, forward strand.
GTTATTGATACTGGCTTCAATGATGACATTTCTAATACTTATGAAGCGTTAAAGAAAGCAATGAAGAAAATGATGTCCTTGCTACTAATACTGGCTCCAATGATGCCATTTCTAATTCTTATGAAGCGTTATGAATCCCATAATGAAGATATTGTCCATGATATTGATACTGGCTCCAATGATGACATTTCTAATACTTATGAAGCGTTAACGAATCGCATATCGAAGATATTGTCCTTGCTATTGATACTGGCTTCAATGATGACATTTCTAATTCATATGAAGCGTTCATGAATGCAATGAAGAAAATGATGTCCTTGTTACTAATACTGGCTCCAATTATGCCATTCCTAATTTTATGAAGCGGTAATGAATCCCATATTGAAGATATTGTCCTTGATATTGATATTGGCTCCAATGATGACATTTTAAATTCTTATGTAGCGTTAATTAATCCCATATCGAAGATATTGTTCTTGCTAGTGATACTGGCTTCATTGATGACATCTCTAATTCTTAGAAACCGTTACTGAAAGCAATGAAGAAATTGATGTCCTTGCTACTAATACTGGCTCCAATGACGACATTTCTAATTATTACGGAGCGTTAATGAATCCCATATTGAAGATATCGTCATTGATATTGTTACTGGATCCAATGATTCCATTTCTGATTCATATGAAACGTTGCTGAATCCCATATTGAAGATATTGTCTTTGCTATTGACACTGGCTTCAATGATGACATTTCTAATCTTATGAAGCGTTAATGAATCCCATATCGAACATATTGTCCTTGCTATTGATACTAGCTTCAATGATGACATTTCTAATTCATATGAAGCGTTAATGAAAGCAATGAAAAAAATGATGTCCTTGCTACGAATACTGGCTCCAATGATGCCATTTCTAATTTTATGAAGCGTTAATGAATCCCATATTGAAGATATTGTCCTTGATATTGATACTGGCTTCAATGATGACATTTCTAATTCTTATGAAGCGTTGATTAATCCCATATCGAAGATATTGTCCTTGATATTGATACTGGCTTCAATGATGACATTTCTAATTCTTATGAAGCGTTACTGAAAGCAACGAAGAAAATAATGTCCTTGCTACTAATACTGGCTCCAATGATGCCATTTCTAATAATTATGGAGCGTTAATGAATCCCATATTGAAGATATTGTCCTTGATATTGATACTGGCTCCAATGATGACATTTCTAAAACTTATGAAGCGTTAATTAATCCCATATCGAAGATATTGTTCTTGCTATTGATACTAGCTTCAATGATGACATTTCTAATTCATATGAACCGTTAGTGAAAGCAATGAAGAAAATGATGTCCTTGCTACTAAAACTGGCTCCAATGATTACATTTCTAATACTTATGGAGCGTTAATGAGTCCCATATTGAAGATGTTGTCCATAATATTGATACTGGCTCAAATGATGACATTTCTAATTCATATGAAGCGTTAATTAATCCCATATCGAAGATGTTGTTCTTGCTATTGATTTTGGCTTCAATGATAACATTTCTAATTCTTATGAAGCGTTACTGAAAGCAATGAAGAAAATAATGTCCTTCCTAATAATACTGGCTCCAATGACGCAATTTCTAATGAATCGCATATTGAAGATATTATCCTTGATATTGTTATTGGCTCCAATGATGACATTTCTAATTCTTATGAAGCGTTAATTAATCCCATATCGAAGATATTGTTCTTGCTATTAATACTGGCTTCATTGATGATATTTCTAATTCTTATCAACCGTTACTGAAAGCAATGAAGAAAATGATGTCCTTGCTACTGATACTGGCTTCAATGACGCCATTACTAATTCTTATGGAGCGTTAATGAATCCCATATTGAAGATATCGTCATTGATAATGATACTGGCCCAATGATGCCATTTCTAATTCATATGAAGCGTTAATGAATCCCATATTAGAGATGTTGTCCTTGATATTGATACTGGCTCCAATGATGCGATTTCTGATTCATATGAAACGTTAATGAATCCCATATTGAAGATATTGTCCTTGCTATTGTTACTGGCTTCAATGATGACATTTCTAATTCTTATGAAGCGTTAATTAGTCCCATATCGAAGATATTGTCCTTACTATTGATACTGGCTTCAATGATGACATTTCTAATCATTATGAAGCGTTAATGAAAGCAATGAGGAAAATCATGTCCTTTCTACTAATACTGGCTCCAATGGTACCATTTCTAATACTTATGAAGCGATAATGAATCCCATATCGAAGATATTGTCCTTGCTATTGATACTGGCTTCATTGATGACATTTCTAAAACTTATGAAGCGTTAATTAATCCCATGTCGAAGATATTGTCCTTGCTATTGATACTGGCTTCAATGATGACATTTCTAATTCTTATGAAGCGTTAATGAAAGCAATGAAGAAAATGATGTCCTTGCTACTAATACTGGCTCCAATGATGCCATTTCTAATTTTATGAAGCGTTAATGAATGCCATATTGAAGATATTGTTCTTGCTATTGATACTAGCTTCAATGATGACATTTCTAATTCATATGAAGCGTTACTGAAAGCAATGAAGAAAATGATGTCCTTGCTACTAAAACTGGCTCCAATGATGCCATTTCTAATACTTATGGAGCGTTAATGAATCCCATATTGAAGATGTTGACCATAATATTGATACTGGCTCAAATGATGACATTTCTAATTCATATGAAGCGTTAATTAATCCCATATCGAAGATATTGTCCTTCCTATTGATTCTGGCTTCATTGATGACATTACTAAAACTTATGAAGCGTTAATTAATCCCATATCGAAGATATTGTTCTTGCTCTTGATACTAGCTTCAATGATGACATTTCTAATTCATATGAAGCGTTACTGAAAGCAATGAAGAAAATGATGTCCTTGCTACTAAAACTGGCTCCAATGATGCCATTTCTAATACTTATGGAGCGTTAATGAATCCCATATTGAAGATGTTGACCATAATATTGATATTGGCTCCAATGATGACATTTTAAATTCTTATGAAGCGCTAATTAATCCCATATCGAAGATATTGTTCTTGCTATTGATACTGGCTTTGATGACATTTCTAATTCCTATCAACCGTTACTGAAAGCAATGAAGAAAATGATGTCCTTGCTACTAATACTGGCTCCAATGACGACATTTCTAATTCTTATGGAGCGTTAATGAATCCCATATTGAAGATATCGTCATTGATATTGATACTGGCTCCAGTGATGCCATTTCTAATTCATATGAAGCGTTAATGAATACCATATTAGAGATATTGTCCTTGATATTGATTCTGGCTCCAATGATGCCATTTCTAATTCATATGAAGCGTTAATGAATCCCATATTGAAGATATTGTGCTTGCTATTGATACTGGCTTCAATGATGACATTTCTGATATTTATGAAGCGTTAATTAATCCCATATCGAAGATATTGTCCTTGCTATTGATACTGGCTTCAATGATGACATTTCTAATCCTTATGAAGTGTTAAAGAAAGCAATGAAGAAAATGATGTCCTTGCTACTAATACTGGCTCCAATGATGCCATTTCTAATTCTTATGAAGCGTTATGAATCCCATAATGAAGATATTGTCCATGATATTGATACTGGCTTCAATGATGACATTTCTAATACTTATGAAGCGTTAAGGAATCCCATATCGAAGATATTGTCCTTGTTATTGATACTGGCTTCAATGATGACATTTCTAATTCTTATGAAGCGTTCATGAGTGCAATGAAGAAAATGATGTCCTTGCTACTAATACTGGCTCCAATTATGCCATTCCTAATTTTATGAAGCGGTAATGAATCCCATATTGAAGATATTTTCCTTGATATTGATACTCGCTCAAATGATGACATTTCTAAAACTTATGAAGCGTTAATTAATCCCATATCGAAGATATTGTTCTTGCTATTGATACTAGCATTAATAATCACATTTCTAATTCATATGAAGCGTTAATGAAAGCAATGAAGAAAATGATGTCATTCCTACTAATACTGGCTCCAATGATGCCATTTCTAATATTAAGGAGCGTTAATGAATCCCATATTGAAGATATTGTCCTTGGTATTGATACTGGTTCGAATGATGACATTTCTAATTCTTATGAAGCGTTAATTAATCCCATATCGAAGATATTGTTCTTGCTATTGATACTGGCATCATTGATGACATTTCTAATTCTTATCAACCGTTATTGAATGCAATGAAGAAAATGATGTCCTTGCTACTAATACTGGCTACAATGACGCCATTTCTAATTTTTATGGAGCGTTAATGAATCCCATATTGAAGATGTTGTGCGTGCTATTGATACTGGCTTCAATGATGACATTTCTAATACTTATGAAGCGATAATTAATCCCATATCGAAGATATTGTCCTTCCTATTGATACTGGCTTCAATGATGACATTTCTAATCCTTATGAAGCGTTAATGAAAGCAATGAAGAAAATGATGTCCTTGCAACTAATACTGGCTCCAATGATGCCATTTCTAATTTTATGAAGCGTTAATGAATCCCATAATTAAGATATTGTCCATGATATTGATACTGGCTCCAATGATGACATTTCTAATACTTATGAAGCGTTAACGAATCCCATATCGAAGATATAGACCTTGCTATTGATACTGGCTTCAATGATGGTATTTCTAATTCTTATCACGCGTTAATGAATGCAATGAAGAAAATGATGTCCTTGCTAATAATACTGGCTCCAATGATGCCATTCCTAATTTTATGAAGCGGTATTGAATCCCATATTGAAGATATTGTCCTTGATATTGCTACTGGCTCAAATGATGACATTTCTAATTCTTATGAAGCGTTAATTAATCCCATATCGAAGATATTGTTCTTGCTATTGATACTAGCTTCAATGATGACATTTCTACTTCATATCAAGCGTTAATGAAAGCAATGAAGAAAATGATGTCCTTCCTACTAATACTGGCTCCAATGATGCCATTTCTAATATTAAGGAGCGTTAATGAATCCCATATTGAAGATATTGTCCTTGGTATTGATACTGGCTCCAATGATGACATTTCTAATTCTTATGAAGCGTTAATTAATCCCATATCGAAGATATTGTTCTTGCTATTGATACTGGCTTCATTGATGACATTTCTTATTCTTATCAACCGTTACAGAAAGCAATGAATAAAATGATGTCCTTGCTACTAATACTGGCTCCAATGACGCCATTTCTAATTTTTATGGAGCGTTAATGAATCCCATATTGAAGATATTGTGCTTGCTATTGATGCTGGCTTCAATGATTACATTTCTAATTCTTATGAAGCGATAATTAATCCCATATCGAAGATATTATCCTTGCTATTGATTCTGGCTTCAATTATGGTATTTCTAATTCTTATCACGCGTTAATGAATGCAATGAAGAAAATGATGTCCTTGCTACTAATACTGGCTCCAATGATGCCATTCCTAATTTTATGAAGCGGTAATGAATCCCATATTGAAGATATTGTCCTTGATGTTGATACTGGCTCAAATGATGACATTTCTAAAACTTATGAAGCGTTACTTAATCCCATATCGAAGATATTGTTCTTGCTATTGATACTGGCTTCATTGATGACATCTCCAATTATTATCAACCGTTACTGAAAGCAATGAAGAAAATGATGTCCTTGCTATTGATACTGGCTCCAATGACGCCATTACTAATTCTTATGGAGCGTTAATGAATCCCATATTGAAGATATCGTCATTGATATTGATACTGGCCCAATGATGCCATTCCTAATTTTATGAAGCGGTAATGAATCCCATATTGAAGATATTGTCCTTGATATTGATACTGGCTCAAATGATGACATTTCTAAAACTTATGAAGCGTTAATTAATCCCATATCGAAGATATTGTTCTTGCTATTGATACTAGCTTCAATGATGACATTTCTAATTCATATGAAGCGTTAATGAAAGCAATGAAGAAAATGATGTCCTTGCTACTAATACTGGCTCCAATGATGCCATTTCTAATATTATCCAGCGGTAATGATTCCCATATTGAAGATATTGTCCTTGATATTGACACTGGCTCCAATGATGACATTTCTAATTCTTATGTACCGTTAATTAATCCCATATCGAAGATATTGTTCTTGCTATTGATACTGGCTTCATTGATGACATTTCTAATTATTATCAACCGTTATTGAAAGCAATGAAGAAAATGATGTCCTTGCTACTGATACTGGCTCCAATGACGCCATTACTAATTCTTATGGAGCGTTAATGTATCCCATATTTAAGATATCGTCATTTATATTGATACTGGCCCAATGATGCCATTTCTAATTCATATGAAGCGTTAATAAATCCCATATTGGAGATATTGTCCTTGATATTGATACTGGCTCCAATAATGACATTTCTAATTCATAGGAAACGTTAGTGTATCCCTTATTGAAGATATTGTCCTTGCTAGTGTTACGGGCTTCAAGGATGACATTTCTAATTCTTATGAAGCGTTAATTCGTCCCATATCGAAGATATTGTCCTTACTATTGATACTGGCTTCAATGGTGACATTTCTAATCATTATGAAGCGTTAATGAAAGCAATAAAGAAAATGATGTCCTTGCTACTAATACTGGCTCCAATGATGCCATTTCTAATTCATATGAAGCGTTAATGAATCCCATAATGAAGATATTGTCCATGATATTGATACTGGCTCCAAAGATGACATTTCTAATACTTCTGAAGCGTTAATATATCCAATATCGAAGATATTGTCCTTGATATTGATACTGGCTTCAATGATGACATTTATGATTCTTATGAAACGTTAATGAAAGCAATGAAGAAAATGATGTCCTTGCTTCTAATACTGGCTCCAATGATGCCATTACTAATTCTTATGGAGCGTTAATGAATCCCATATTGAAGATATCGTCATTGATATTGATACTGGCCCAATGATGCCATTTCTAATTCATATGAAGCGTTAATGAATCCCATATTGGTGATATTGTCCTTGATATTGATACTGGCTCCAATGATGCCATTTCTAATTCATATGAAACGTTAGAGAATCCCATATTGAAGATATTGTCCTTGCTATTGTTACGGGCTTCAAGGATGACATTTCTAATTCTTATGTAGTGTTAATTAATCCCATATCGAAGATATTGTCCTTACTATTGATACTGGCTTCAATGCTGTCATTTCTAATCATTATGAAGCGTTAATGAAAGCAATGAAGAAAATGATGTCCTTGCTACTAATACTGGCTCCAATGATGCCATTTCTAATTCTTATGAAGCGTTAATGAATCCCATAATGAAGATATTGTCCATGATATTGATATTGGCTTCAAAGATGACATTTATGATTCTCATGAAGCGTTAATGAAAGCAATGAATAAAATGATGTCCTTGCTACTAATACTGGCTCCAATGATGCCATTTCTAATTTTATGTAGCGTTAATGAATCCCATATAGAAGATATTGTCCTTGATATTGATACTGGCTCCAATGATGAGATTTCTAAAACTTATGAAGCGTTAATTAATCCCATATTGAAGATATTGTTTTGCTATTGATACTAGCTTCAATGATGACATTTCTACTTCATATCAAGCGTTAATGAAAGCAATGAAGAAAATGATGTCCTTCCTACTAATACTGCCTCCAATGATGCCATTTCTAATACTTAAGTAGCGTTAATGTATCCCATATTGAAGATGTTGTACTTGATATTGATACTGGCTCCAATAATGACATTTCTGATTCTTATGAAGCGTTAATTAATCCCATATCGAAGATATTGTTCTTGCTATTGATACTGGCTTCATTGATGACATTTCTAATTCTTATCAACCGTTACTGAAAGCAATGAAGAAAATGATGTCCTTGCTACTAATACTGGCTCCAATGACGACATTTCTAATTCTTATGGAGCGTTAATGAATCCCATATTGAAGATATTGCCATTGATATTGATACTGGCTCCAATGATGCCATTTCTAATTCATATGAGGCGTTAATGAATCCCATATTGGAGATATTGTCGTTGATATTGATACTGGCTCCAATGATGCCATTTTTAATTTATATGAAACGTTAATGAATCCCATATTGAAGATATTGTCCTTCTTATTGACACTGGCTTCAATTCTTATAAAGCGTTAATGAATGCAATGAAGAAAATGATGTCCTTGTTACTAATACTGGCTCCAATGATGTCATTCCTAATTTTATGAAGCGATAATGAATCCCATATTGAAGATATTGTCCTTGATATTGATACTGGCTCAAATGATGCCATTTCTAATTCATATCAAGCGTTAATTAATCCCATAATGGAGATATTGTCCTTGCTATTGATACTAGCTTCAATGATGACATTTCTAATTCATACGAAGCGTTAATGAAAGCAATGAAGAAAATGATGTCCTTGCTACTAATACTGGCTCCAATGATGCCATTTCTAATATTATGCAGCGGTAATGATTCCCATATTGAAGATATCGTCATTGATATTGATACTGGCTCCAATGATGCCATTTCTAATTCATATGAAGCGTTAATGAATCCCATATTGGAGATATTGCCCTTGATATTGATACTGGCTCGAATGATGCCATTTCTAATTCATATGAAACGTTAATGAATCCCATATTGAAGATATTGTCCTTGCTATTGACACTGGCTTCAATGATGACATTTCTACTCTTATGAAGCGTTAATTAATCCCATATCGAAGATATTGTTCTTGCTATTGATACTGGCTTCAATGATGACGTTTCTAATCCTTATGAAGCGTTATTGAAAGCAATGAAGAAAATGATGTCCTTCCTACTAATACTGGCTCCAATGATGCCATTTCTAATACTTAATGAGCGTTAATGAATCCCATATTGAAGATATTGTCCTTGGTATTGATACTGGCTCCAATGATGACATTTCTAATTCTTATGAAGCGTTAATTAATCCCATATCGACGATATTGTTCTTGCTATTGATACTGGCTTCATTGATGACATTTCTAATTCTTATCAACCGTTACTGAAAGCAATGAAGAAAATGATGTACTTGCTACTAATACTGGCTCCAATGACGCCATTTCTAATACTTAATGAGCGTTAATGAATCCCATATTGAAGATATTGTCCTTGGTATTGATACTGGCTCCAATGATGACATTTCTAATTCTTATGAAGCGTTAATTAATCCCATATCGAAGATATTGTTCTTGCTATTGATACTGGCTTCATTGATGACATTTCTAATTCTTATCAACCGTTACTGAAAGCAATGAAGAAAATGATGTACTTGCTACTAATACTGGCTCCAATGACGCCATTTCTAATTTTTATGGAGCGTTAATGAATCCCATATTGAAGATATTGTGCTTGCTATTGATACTGGCTTCAATGAGGACATTCCTAATACTTATGAAGCGATAATTAATCCCATATCGAAGATATTGTCCTTGCTATTGATACTGTCTTCAATGATGATATTTCTAATTCTTATGACGCGTTAATGAATGCAATGAATAAAATGATGTCCTTGCTAATAATACTGGCTCCAATGATGCCATTCCTAATTTTATGAAGTGGTAATGAATCCCATATTGAAGATATTGTCCTTGATATTGATACTGGCTCAAATGATGAAATTTCTAAAACGTATGAAGCGTTAATTAATCCCATATCGAAGATATTGTTCTTGCTATTGATACTAGCTTCAATGATGACATTTCTAATTCATATGAACCGTTAATGAAAGCAATGAAGAAAATGATGTCCTTGCTACTAATACTGGCTCCAATGATGCCATTTCTAATATTATGCAGCGGTAATGATTACCATATTGAAGATGTTGTCCTTGATATTGACACTGGCTCCAATGATGACATTTCTAATTCATATGAACCGTTAATGAATCCCATATCGAAGATATTCTTCTTGCTATTGATACTGGCTTCAATGATGACGTTTCTAATCCTTATGAAGCGTTATTGAAAGCAATGAAGAAAATGATGTCCTTCCTACTAATACTGGCTCCAATGATGCCATTTCTAATATTTAATGAGCGTTAATGAATCCCATATTGAAGATATTGTCCTTGGTATTGATACTGGCTCCAATGATGACATTTCTAATTCTTATGAAGCGTTAATTAATCCCATATCGAAGATATTGTTCTTGCTATTGATACTGGCTTCATTGATGACATTTCTAATTCTTATCAACCGTTACTGAAAGCAATGAAGAAAATGATGTACTTGCTACTAATACTGGCTCCAATGACGCCATTTCTAATACTTAAGGAGCGTTAATGAATCCCATATTGAAGATATTGTCCTTGGTATTGATACTGGCTCCAATGATGACATTTCTAATTCTTATGAAGCGTTAATTAATCCCATATCGAAGATATTGTTCTTGCTATTGATACTGGCTTCATTGATGACATTTCTAATTCTTATCAACCGTTACTGAAAGCAATGAAGAAAATGATGTACTTGCTACTAATACTGGCTCCAATGACGCCATTTCTCATTTTTATGGAGCGTTAATGAATCCCATATTGAAGATATTGTGCTTCCTATTGATACTGGCTTCAATGATGACATTTCTAATACTTATGAAGCGATAATTAATCCCATATCGAAGATATTGTCCTTGCTATTGATACTGGCTTCAATGATGATATTTCTAATTCTTATGACGCGTTAATGAATGCAATGAATAATATGATGTCCTTGCTAATAATACTGGCTCCAATGATGCCATTCCTAATTTTATGAAGTGGTAATGAATCCCATATTGAAGATATTGTCCTTGATATTGATACTGGCTCAAATGATGACATTTCTAAAACGTATGAAGCGTTAATTAATCCCATATCGAAGATATTGTTCTTGCTATTGATACTAGCTTCAATGATGACATTTCTAATTCATATGAACCGTTAATGAAAGCAATGAAGAAAATGACGTCCTTGCTACTAATACTGGCTCCAATGATGCCATTTCTAATATTATGCAGCGGTAATGATTCCCATATTGAAGATGTTGTCCTTGATATTGACACTGGCTCCAATGATGACATTTTTAATTCATATGAACCGTTAATGAATCCCATATTGAAGATATTGTCCTTGCTATTGATACTGGCTTCAATGATGACATTTCTAATTCTTATGAAGCGTTAATGAAAGCAATGAAGAAAATGATGTCCTTGCTACTAATACTGGCTCCAATGACGCAATTTCTAATTCTTATGGAGCGTTAATGAATCCCATATTGAAGATATCGTCATTGACATTGATACTGGCTCCAATGATGCCATTTATAATTCATATGAAGCGTTAATGAACCCCATATTGAAGATATTGTCCTTGCTATTGATACTGGCTTCAATGATGACATTTCTAATTCCTATCAACCGTTACTGAAAGCAATGAAGAAAATGATGAACTTGCTACTAATACTGGCTCCAATGACGCCATTTCTAATACTTAAGGAGCGTTAATGAATCCCATATTGAAGATATTGTCCTTGGTATTGATACTGGCTCCAATGATAACATTTCTAATTCTTATGAAGCGTTAATTAATCCGATATCGAAGATATTGTTCTTGCTATTGATACTGGCTTCATTGATGACATTTCTAATTCTTATCAACCGTTACTGAAAGCAATGAAGAAAATGATGTACTTGCTACTAATACTGGCTCCAATGACGCCATTTCTCATTTTTATGGAGCGTTAATGAATCCCATATTGAAGATATTGTGCTTCCTATTGATACTGGCTTCAATGATGACATTTCTAATACTTATGAAGCGATAATTAATCCCATATCGAAGATATTGTCCTTGCTATTGATACTGGCTTCAATGATGATATTTCTAATTCTTATGACGCGTTAATGAATGCAATGAATAAAATGATGTCCTTGCTAATAATACTGGCTCCAATGATGCCATTCCTAATTTTATGAAGTGGTAATGAAACCCATATTGAAGATATTGTCCTTGATATTGATACTGGCTCAAATGATGACATTTCTAAAACGTATGAAGCGTTAATTAATCCCATATCGAAGATATTGTTCTTGCTATTGATACTAGCTTCAATGATGACATTTCTAATTCATATGAACCGTTAATGAAAGCAATGAAGAAAATGACGTCCTTGCTACTAATACTGGCTCCAATGATGCCATTTCTAATATTATGCAGCGGTAATGATTCCCATATTGAAGATGTTGTCCTTGATATTGACACTGGCTCCAATGATGACATTTTTAATTCATATGAACCGTTAATGAATCCCATATTGAAGATATTGTCCTTGCTATTGATACTGGCTTCAATGATGACATTTCTAATTCTTATGAAGCGTTAATGAAAGCAATGAAGAAAATGATGTCCTTGCTACTAATACTGGCTCCAATGACGCAATTTCTAATTCTTATGGAGCGTTAATGAATCCCATATTGAAGATATCGTCATTGACATTGATACTGGCTCCAATGATGCCATTTATAATTCATATGAAGCGTTAATGAACCCCATATTGAAGATATTGTCCTTGCTATTGATACTGGCTTCAATGATGACATTTCTAATTCTCATGAAGCGTTAATTAATCCCATATCGAAGATATTGTCCTTGCTATTGATACTGGCTTCAATGATGACATTTCTAATACTTATGAAGCGTTAATGAAAGCAATGAAAAAAATGATGTCCTTGCTAATAATACTGGCTCCAATGATGCCATTTCTAATTCTTATGAAGCGTTAATGAATCCCATAATGAACATATTGTCCGTGATATTGATACTGGCTCCAATGATGACATTTCTAATACTTATGAAGCGTTAATGAATCCCATATCGAAGATATTGTCCTTGCTATTGATACTGGCTTCAATGATGACATTTCTAATTCTTATGAAGCGTTAATGAAAGCAATGAAGAAAATGATGTCCTTGCTACTAATACTTGCTCCAATTATGCCATTTCTAATTCTTATGAAGCGTTAATGAATCCCATAATGAAGATATTGTCCATGATATTGATACTGGCTCCAATGATGCCATTTTGAATTCATATGAAGCGTTAATGAATCCCATATTGGAGATATTGTCCTTGATATACATACTGGCTCCAATGATGTCATTTCTAATTCCTATGAAGCGTTAATTAATTCCATATCGAAGATATTGTCCTTAATATTGACACTGGCTTCAATGATGACATTTCTAATAATTATGAAGCGTTAATGTATCCCATATCGAAGATATTGTCCTTGCTATTGATACTGGCTTCAATGATGATATTTCTAATTCTTATGAAGCGTTAATGAAAGCAATGAAGAAAATGATGTCCTTGCTAATAATACTGGCACCAATGATGCCATTTCTAATACTTATGGAGGGTTAATGTATCCCATATTGAAGATATTGTCCTTGATCTTGATACTGGCTACAATTATGCCATTTCTAATACATATGAAGCGTTAATGAATCCCATATTGGAGATATTGTCCTTGATTTTGATACTGGCTCCAATGATGCCATTTCTAATTTTATGAAGCGTTAAAGAATCCCATATTGAAGATATTGTCCTTGATATTGATACTGGCTCCAATGATGCCATTTCTAATTCATATGAAGCGTTAATGAATCCCATATTGAAGATATTGTCCTTGCTATTGATACTGGCTTCAATGATGACATTTCTAATTCTTATGATGCGTTAATTATTCCCATATCGAAGATATTGTCCTTGCTATTGATACTGGCTTCAATGATGACATTTCTAATCCTTATGAAGCGTTAATGAAAGCAATGAAAAAAATGATGTCCTTGCTAATAATACTGGCACCAATGATGCCATTTCTAATTCTTATGAAGCGTTAATGAAACCCATAATGAACATATTGTCCATGATATTGATACTGGCTCCAATGATGACATTTCTAATACTTATGAAGCTTTAATGAATCCCATATCGAAGATATTGTCCTTGCTCTTGATACTGGCTTCAATGATGACATTTCTAATTCTTATGAATCGTTAATGAAAGCAATGAAGAAAATTATGACATTTCTAATTCTTATGGCTCCAATTATGACATTTCTAATTCTTATGTAGCGTTAATGAATCCCATAATGAACATATTGTACATGATATTGATACTGGCTCCAATGATGACATTTCTAATACTTATGAAGCGTTAATGAATCCCATATCGAAGATATTGTCCTTGCTATTGATACTGGCTTCAATGATGACATTTCTAATCCTTATGAAGCGTTAATGAAAGCAATGAAAAAAATGATGTCCTTGCTAATAATACTGGCTCCAATGATGCCATTTCTCATTTTATGGAGCGTTATTGAATCCCATATTGAAGATATTGTTATTGATATTGATACTGGCTCCAATGATGACATTTCTAATTCTTATGAAGCGTTAATTAATCCCATATCGAAGATATTGTTCTTGCTATTGATACTGGCTTCATTGATGACATTTCTAATTCTTATCAACCGTTACTGAAAGCAATGAAGAAAATGATGTCCTTGTTACTAGTACTGGCTCCAATGACGCCATTTCTAATTCTTATGGAGCGTTAATGAATCCCATATTTAAGATATCGTCATTGATATTGATACTAGCTCCAATGATGCCATTTCTAATTCATATGAAGGGTTAATGAATCTCATATTGAAGATATTTTCCTTGATATAGATATTGGCTCCAATGATTACATTTCTAATACTTATGAAGCGTTAATGAATCCCATATCGAAGATATTGACCTTACTATTGATACTGGCTTCAATGATGACATTTCTAAGTCTTATGAAGCGTTAATGAAAGCAATGAAGAAAATGATGTCCTTGCTACTAAAACTGGCTCCAATTATGCCATTTCTAATTCTTATGAAGCGTTAATGAATCCCATAATGAAGATATTGTCCATGATATTGATACTGGCTCCAATGATGCCATTTCTAATTCATATGAAGCGTTAATGAATCCCATATTGGAGATATTGTCCTTGATATTCATACTGGCTCCAATGATGCCATTTCTAATTCCTATGAAGCGTTAATTAATCCCATATTGAAGATATTGTCCTTGATATTGATTCTGGCTTCAATGATGACATTTCTAATCCTTATGAAGCGTTAATTAATCCCATATCGGAGATATTGTCCTTACTATTGATACTGGCTTCAATGATAACATTTCTAATTCTTATGAAGCGTTAATTAATCCCATATCGTAGATATTGTCCTTGCTATTTATACTGGCTTCAATGATGACATTTCTAATTTTATGAAGCGTTCATGAAAGCAATGAAAAAAATGATGTCCTTGCTACTAATACTGGCTCCATTGATGCCATTTTTAATTCTCATGAAGCGTTAATTAATCCCATAATGAACATATTGTCCATGATATTGATACTGGCTCCAATGATGACATTTCTAATACTTATGAAGCGTTAATGAATCCCATATCGAAGATATTGTCCTTGCTATTGATACTGGCTTCAATGATGACATTTCTAATTCTTATGAAGCCTTAATGAAAGCAATGAAGAAAATGATGTCCTTGCTACTAATACTGGCTCCAATGATGCCATTTCTCATTTTATGGAGCGTTAATGAATCCCATATTGAAGATATTGTTATCGATATTGATACTGGCTCCAATGATGACATTTCTAATTCTTATGAAGCGTTAATTAATCCCATATCGAAGATATTGTTCTTGCCATTGATACTGGCTTCATTGATGACATTTCTAATTCTTATCAACCGTTACTGAAAGCAATGAAGAAAATGATGTCCTTGTTACTAGTACTGGCTCCAATGACGCCATTTCTAATTCTTATGGAGCGTTAATGTATCCCATATTTAAGATATCGTCATTGATATTGATACTGGCTCCAATGATGCCATTTCTAATTCATATGAAGGGTTAATGAATCTCATATTGAAGATATTGTCCTTGATATAGATGCTGGCTCCAATGATGACATTTCTAATTCTTACGAAGCGTTCATGAATCCCATATCGAAGATATTGTTCTTGCTATTGATACTGGCTTCGATGATGACATTTCTAATTCTTATGAAGCGTTACTGAAAGCAATGAAGAAAATAATGTCCTTACTACTAATACTGGCTCGAATGACGCCATTTCTAATGAATCGCATATTGAAGATATTGTCCTTGATATTGATAATGGCTCTAATGATATTTCTAATTCTTATGACGCGTTATTTAATCCCATATTGAAGATATTGTCGTTGATATTGATACTGGCTCCAATGATGACATTTCCAATTCTTATGAAGCGTTAATTAATCCCATATCGAAGATATTGTTCTTGATATTGATACTGGCTTCATTGATGATATTTGTAATTCTTATCAAGCGTTAATGAAAGCAATGAAGAAAATGATGTACTTACTACTAATACTGGTTCGAATGATGCCATTTCTAATTCTTATGAAGTGTTTCTGAATCCCATATAGAAGATATTATCCTTGATATTGATAATCGCTCTAATGATATTCCTAATTCTTATGACGCGTTAATTAATCCCATATTGAACATATTGTCCTTGATATTGATACTGGCTCAAATGATGATATTTCTAATTCTTATCAACCGTTACTGAAAGCAATGAAGAAAATGATGTCCTTGCTACTAATACTGGCTCCAATGATGCCATTTCTAATTCTTATGGAGCGTTACTGAATCCCGTATTGAAGATATTGTCCTTGATATTGATGCTGGCTCGAATAATGAAATTTCTAATTTTTATGAAGCGTCAATTAATCCCACATCGAAGATATTGTTCTTGCTATTTATACTGGCTTCATTAATGACATTTCTAATTCTAATGAAACGCTAATGAAAGCAATGAAAAAATGATGTCCTTGCTACTAATACTTGCTTCAAGGATGCCATTTCTAATTCTGATGGAGCGTTAATGGAATCCCATATTGAAGATATTGTCCTTGATATTCATACTGGCTCCAATGATGCCATTTCTAATTCTTGTGACGCGCTAATTAATCCCATATTGAAGATATTGTTCTTGCTATTGATACTCGCTTCAATGATGACATTTGTAATACTTAAGGAGTGTTAATGAAAGCAATGAAGAAAATGATGTCCTTGATATTAATACTGGCTCCAATGATGCCATTTCTAATTCTTATGAAGCGTTAATTAATCCCATATTGAAGATATTGTCCTTGATATTGATACTGGCTTCAATGATGACATTTCTAATTCTTATGAAGCGTTAATTAATCCCATATCGAAGATATTGTTCTTGCTATTGATACTGGCTTCATTGATGACATTTTTAATTCTTATCAACCGTTACTGAAAGCAATGAAGAAAATGATGTCCTTGCTACTAATACTGGCTCCAATGACGCCATTTCTAATTCGCATGGTGCGTTAATGAATCCCATATTGAAGATATTGTCCTTGATAGTGATACTGGCTCCAATTATGACATTTTAAAATTCTCATAAAGCGTTATTTAATCACCTATCGAAGATATTGCTCTTGCTATTGGTACTGGCTTCATTGATGACAATTCTAATTCTTATGAAGCGTTAATGAAAGCAATGAAGAAAATGATGCCCTTGCTACTAATACTGGCTCCAATGATGCCATTTCTAATTCATATGGAGCGTTAATGAATGCCATATTGAAGATATTGTCCTTGATATTGATACTGGCTCCAATGATGATATTTCTAATTCTTATGAAGCGTTAATTAATCCCATACCGTATATATTGTTCTTGATATTGATACTGGCTTCATTGATGACATTTCTAATTCTTATCAAGCCGTTAATGAAAGGAAATATGACAATGATCTCCTTGCTACTAATACTGGCTCCAATGATGTCATTTCTAATTCTTATGGAGCGTTAATGAATCCCATATTGATGATATTGTCCTTGATATTGATACTGGTTTCAATGATGACATTTCTAATTCTTATAAAGCGTTAATGAAAGCAATGAAGAAAATGATGTTCTTTATACTAATACTGGCTCCTAAGATGCAATTTCTAATTTTTATGGAGCGTTAATGAATCCCATATTGATGATATTGTCCTTGATATTGATACTGGCTCCAATGATGACATTTCTAATTTTAATGAAGTGTTAATGAAAGCAATGAAGAAAATGATGTCTTTGCTACTAATACTGGTTCCAATGATGCCATTTCTAATTCTTATGGAGCGTTAATGAATCCCATATTGTAGATATTGTCCTTGATATTGATAATGGCTCTAATGATATTTCTAATTCTTATGACGCGTTAATTAATCCCATATTGTAGATATTGTTCTTGCTATTGATACTGGCTTCATTGATGACATTTCTAATTCTTATCAACCGTTACTGAAAGCAATAAATAAAATTGATATCCTTGCTACTAATACTGGCTCCAATGACGCCATTTTTAATTCTCATGTTGCGTTAATGAATCCCATATTGAAGATATTGTCCTTGATAGTGATACTGGCTCCAATGATGACATTTCTACTTCTTATTAAGCCTTAATTAATCCCATATCGAAGATATTGTTCTTGCTATTGATACTGGCTTCATTGATGACATTTCTAATCCTTATGAAGCGTTAATGAAAGCAATAAAGAAAATCATGTCCTTACTACTAATACTGGCTCCAATGGTGTCATTTCTAATTTTTATGGAGCGTTAATGAATCCCATATTGAAGATATTGTCCTTGATATTGATACTGGCTCCAATGATGACATTTCTATAACTTATGAAGCGTTAATGAATCCCATATCG
>JBBBDQ010002502.1:0-222500 GCA_037127315.1 Ascarosepion bandense
CTTTGTTTTTTTTTTTTTTTTTTGTTCGACGCCGTATTTTGGTTTGTTGCAGTTTCCAGACTTGGGGGTGGATATCCATTTTGTAATTAGAAATTTTACCCGCTAGTTAATTTTGAAGGGGTATCCCCATTTATAAGCTTGAATCGTCAGTTACGGACTAATATGACAATGTTAACTCGAATATTCGTTCGCTAGTTGATGTAATGGGGACATCCTCAACGCCAATTTGATGTAGTAATGCTGTAACCTTGAAAAGGGGCCGCGAACGAAGATTTATTGGGGTTGGTTATCCCTTGGTGAATACGAACATCCTCGTCGCCAATTTGATGTGGACCCGATAGTGGGGCCACGAAAGAATGACTCGGACAACGGTTAATAGGTTTAACATATTGTATTTAACAAGGAAAAATATAACTACAAGGGTGGCAGTAAGCCACGTCTAACTAGCGAGCTGCTCCCGGAACTACTGTATTTACTAGCCTTCCCACGCAAGGCCGGATGTGACACATGGTCATTTTATAGTGGGTATTCCCGGCCATATAGCCGGGCCAAAAAAAATGTCTGTCTATTTTTACCGAGTCGTGGTTCTACCCTTCGGCGGAACCACGACTGGGTTTGTGCTCTCTGCTCGGAAGCAGAGAGCGCCCTCTACCTGAAGGCAGAGTACTGACAGTGTCATAGTAACAGCGGCAAATGCCGACTGGAACTACTGCCTTGAGAGTATAAATCTTATGGTTTAAGTAATAACTGGAAGAGTCTATAAGTGTCAGTGGGTACACGCCCACAACAATAATAGAGTTAGACGGCTTGGAAAATCTGATGCTTACAGGACAGGTTGAAGCCTAGAGAGACAGAGGAAAACAACGCATTACCTACTTCGTAAATGGGTATTTGACAGCGTTTAAGAGATATAGAGAAAAAACACTATTTATTAAAGGCTAAAAAGTACGGGAAATTGTGGAGACCCACAATGACACACTTTCTTAAGAGAAGATGAAGATAATGTCAGTTCTTCAATATAGCAATGAATGCTAGACAATATAATCAAAGATGAAGGAAAAACTTGAAGCAACTGAAACGCGGTTCTACATGAAGGATGCTGCGAATATCATGGAAGAGCATGTGAGCAATGATGAGGTTTTGGAAAGGATGGAATCGTAAAATAAATTAATGCTAAGCATCAGAAAGAGACAGCTGAAGTTCCTGAGACATGCAATGAGGAAGGAGGGCTTAGAGAACCTGATACTAACAGGCCAGATAGAGGGAAAAACAGACAGGGGAAAGCAGCGAATAACATATTTGCAGGGCCTAAGCAGGTGGATGACAGAACGGGCTTGTGTGGTGTAATAGAGAAAGCATGCTAAGAGCCACCAGGGATAGGGAGACGTGGAAAGCCATGATCGCCTACGTCCTGAAGGGGCACGGCACATAGAAGAAAAATATATATGCCAACTGTTTAAAAGAAATTATAATGATGATCATTATAATATATAATTATAATGATGATGATCATCATCATATCACATTTTTCTATTCGTAGAGTCATATCACTTTCATCAGGCCATGGAGCTTAGAAACCTGCCAATGGCGGTTTGCTGACTATGTCAGGTTTCCCCAAGGCGTTCTCCATTGCCTAGAGATTTATGGAAATAATCTTGAGTGCGTCTGCCACAAACTGGATAATTAGAGCTGCCGCTTTGAATATATTTTGGGATTGATAAATTGACGCCAATTCCTGTTTTTTATTTTGAGCATGCACATGTCTAGTTTTTGTTTTTGTCAACTGCGCGGTATACGTGGTCGTCGTCGTCTTGCGGCCTTGGCCTGAGACAGAACTCACTACACCCCTCCAGTGTTCCCTGTGCATTTGGAACAATGGCACAGTTTGCAGCGAAATTCATAATCTTGTTTAATAGCTGAATACTTGATGCTTCGTCAGGGCTACCAAGTGTGTTTTTTTTATTGTAACACCAACATTAGATGGTTACCTCCAGGCCTCATCCTGTTATTAAACCCATAACTGAAGAGAAGTTTACGGATTAATACCTTTCCCAAGGGTACCAGTGCTGAAGTGAATGCAGGTTACTCAACTGGAATTCGAACTCGGTTCACCGATTTTTCTTTCCAAGCTGATATCCACTGCACCACAACGCACATCTGTCACTGAACGCTTACAGCGCCTGGTATTCCCAAGTGGTTACAATGGGAAAATGGCAACGCCTGTGGAGACAAGTGCACCATGCCTCAATCCCCTCAAAAAAAGAGAAATTTCGAAACGGCATGCTGGACTGTTTTACATTTGTGCCAGAATCTTTAATACGAATAAATCAGAGTGTTTGGGTTTCAATCTGAGAACACAGAAAGCGTTAAATGATGTAATAATGTTGATTACAAAGGTGCTTTTTGTAAATCATTTCACCCCAAGCAGGGCATTCCACTGCCACTATTGCACAGGGGGTTACATAGGGGAAGTGATGAGAAAGAGTGGTTAGTTATAGGAAATGTCGGAAAGAAGGGTGGTAGACGAATGACGACACCAAGGATAGGGGTCGGGTAGATGGGAACAGTGTTTGAGGTAATGGATGCGAGTTACTGTGTTAGGAGGTGTCTATTGACCTTACATTTAAATGCTTGGAGATTGTAGCTGTCGGGGAAGCAAGTATATGGAAAGGAATTCCAGAGGCGGGAAGTGCGAGAAAAGAAGCTGTTAGAGTAGAAATTGCGGTTACATTTTATCGGTTTCACTGTAAAAGGGTGGGACCTAGTTGCTAATCTAGTATCTCTTGCAAATTTATACTTAGTGGGCACCAATGAACTAAGTTCATCTGAGCAGAAGCCGTGAAAGTATTTATAGAAGAGGCACAGGGAAGCCACATCACGCCGGTGAGAGAGTGACTGTAGACGGCCTGCTAAGTAGGCATCGATCACATTACAGATTCTCCGTTGTATTTTGTCAAGAACCCCGAGGAGAATAGCAGGGGCACCCAACCAGATTTAGCAGCAGTATTCAATACACGGGTGGATGACAGATGTCTTGGAATGTTTTATGAATATACAGGGTGTCAATAAAGTATCTGTGCACTTTAAAAAATTTATAAATTTATTTGTGTTTACGATAGAAATAATCTGTAAAAAAATATTATAAAGTTTAATGTATCTAATTTTAAGTATAGTTATTGAATAATTCTTTACCACAAAATTTGCAACAATTTTTAGATAAGTAACCAGATGGATCGGAAGGGGTGGATTACTTTATTGGCCCCCACGTTCGCCAGATTTGACTCCATTAGATTTTTTTCATGTGAAAATAATTGTGTATGCAACCAAACCTAGTTCATTAGAAGATTTGAAAGCTAAAATAACCAATGTGATTTCTGGCTTTACTGCAAATCAGTTGGCAAATGTTTGCCGTGAACTGCAAAATCGTATTACCCTTTGTATTGCTAATGATTGAGTACATGTAGAAATTTAAATGAAATTTCAATAAAACTTTAAAACGTACAGATTTACTTCTTTCTAATCCTTTTTACAAATGATTTCTATCACAAATACAAATAAAATTGTAATTGCATACGACACGAAATTTATGGACACCCTGTATATAAATGGGGCATTTCCTATCCGCCAGAAAATTTAGAAACGACATGTTCTACTGCTTGAAATTCCCACCGAAAGTTTTAAAATCAACATTTTTGAGTGTTTGGGTGTCAATCTCGAGTAAATGGAGATGACTCGGAAAGAGTTGGATGAATATAAGGAGGATTACGAAGATGTCTGGAGTGATTTATAAACATATATATATATATATATATATATATATATATATATATATATACAGGGTGCAATTCACTTCGCCAGAGATTTGGAAACGGCATCCTGTACTGCTTTGCAATCGGGCTGGAATCTCCAATACGATTATTTCCGAGTGTTTGATCGTCATTCTGAGGATACTGCAGAGGGTTCTGAAAGAGTTGATATAGATATATATACAACTTCAATCCAAAGGAAAAGCAGGTAGGTAAATCCCAAAGACCCGATCCTAATTAATATTAATTACAGTAATATTAAAACTGATCAAGGTGAAGGGCTCAATGCAATTTATATTCAATTTACATATATATAATATAATCCGCAGACAGATCTGTTTCGCCGTATCACAGCTCATCAGTACGGTTAGACTCCGATTGCTTTTTTACCCAGGATTATATATATATATATATTAGTCATCCACATACAACCCCGTTTCGCTGTATCACAGGTCATCAGTGTGGCTAGACATATCCACTTGCTTCTGGCCGGGATCGAAACTCGACCGATTTGGTGTCAGTCGGTGTCTCTACTCCCTAAGCCATATATATATAATTCCGTAATGAATTAGAGTGCTCTGGCTATTGGGTGTGTATATTGATAATGTATACGCTAAAAAGTCTGCCGTTTTCTACTGAACGCCCATAGCCCAGAGGTAGAATCGCCGACTGACGCCAATTCTGTCGGATTTCAATCCTGGGTAAAAAGCAATCGGAGTCTAACCGTACTGATGAGCTGCGAAACAGCAGATGACTATATATAGAGTAAATAACTAACCTAGAGAGCCAACAAACCTACCAAGGTTTTACCAAATTAGATCTTCAGGGAAAGTTGTTTTTAGGTTACTCGTCTCGTTTCGTCTCGGGTTTTTTTGTTTGGGCTGCGTACTTTGACTGATGTTCAAGTGCTTAGCTCGTTCTTTTTAATCACCAGTTTTTTCTTCCACGTATGTGCTCGGAGGATTTTTCAAAACGGCTTTATAACGACAAGTTTACAATATATATATATATATATATATATATATATATATATATATATATATATAAACACCTTGATGTCTGAATTGATCACTAGCGATGGCGACGATATGCCCAGTTATTTTCTTTCAGGTCCTCAGTCTCACCACAGATACCTTCTTCTTCTTCTTCTTCTTCTTCTTCTTCTTCTTCTTCTTCTTCTTCTTCTCCTTCGTCTTCTTCTTCGTATTCTTCTTCTTCTTCTTCTTCTTCTTCTTCTCCTTCGTCTTCTTCTTCGTATTCTTCTTCGTCTTCTTCTTCTTCTTCTTCGTCTTATTCGTCTTCTTCTTCTTCTTCTTCGTCGTCTTCTTCTTCTTCGTCTTCTTCTTCGTATTCTTCTTCTTCTTCTTCTTCGTCTTCTTCTTCGTATTCTTCTTCTTCTTCTTCTTCGTCTTATTCGTCTTCTTCTTCTTCTTCGTCTTCTTCTTCTTCTTCTTCTTCTTCGTCTTCTTCTTCGTATTCTTCTTCTTCTTCTTCTTCTTCTTCGTCTTCTTCTTCGTATTCTTCTTCTTCTTCTTCTTCGTCTTAATCGTCTTCTTCTTCTTCTTCTTCGTCTTCTTCTTCGTATTCTTCTTTTTCTTCTTCTTCTTCTCCGTCTTCTTCTTCTCTGTGCCTTGTCCTTTCAAAACGTAGGCGATCATGGCTTTCCACGTCTCCCTATCCCTTGTGGCTCTTATCACACTTTGTCCTGTAACACCACGCAACCCCCGTTCTGTCATCCACCTGCTCAAGCCCTTCAAATAGGCTATCTGCTGCCTTGCTCTGTTTCTTGTTCTCTCTATGTGGCATGTTAGTTCAGATTCTCCAAGCCCTCCTTCCTCATTGCACGTCCCAGGAAATTTAGCTGTCTCTTCCTGATGCTCAGTATTAATTTCCTTTTCTTTTCCATCATTTCAATCTGAATATGCTTGATGTTGACACTAGTGTTGCTCCTGTTAGTTACACTTGATTTCTTTCCATTTTCTTACTGTTGCTGTGGAAGACATGTTGTCATTTCTCTTTTCTTTATCTATTCCTTTAGACATATTCAATGGAGCGAGAACAATAGAATTTGGATATTTAAAGACAGATTCACGATATTTATAACTTCAGATAAAACAACTTTAATATCATTAGTAAATTTTGAAAGACTTGCACAAAGCCATGATGATAAATTCGATTCCATAGTATTATGCACTCGTCTTCAAACCCGAACTTGACAGAACTGTAATTTTCTTTTGTCTGAAAAAGCCAGTCATAATAGCTGAAGTATTTCTGTTTAAATGGCGCCCTTGTTTGTTTACGGCTATAAAAGTCTCGGCAGTCAGTTTGTTATGTAAAGCGTTGGCTGATATAAGTTGAGATGAAAATGTGGTCTTGGAATATGATCTCTGAAAGCACCGTATACAATATGCTGTTTTTCTAAGCGTAGCTTAGATTTGGCACAAGGCAGAAATTATGGAGCCCAGATTGAGCAATGAATGCTTGCTAACAATCATAACACGTCGATGTATCCAACGCACGATGTACAGTACGAAATAGAACAGTTTAAAAATACGTACGTGGGATCTTCCTAAAATACCCTGATGTCTTCCGCGCGGACTCTGTCTAACCATAGGTATTTGCCGCTTCAATTTCATCGTTAACTACGTTCTGTAAGCAGGGAAGATTGATTATTTTGTGTCCGAAATGATTGATTTGACAAGTGGTAAGTAAATTAACCTCAACTCAGTATCGCCGAGATTTTTGGAGCCAAATTGAAGAAGTGAGCTTAAAATATCATCTTTGAATTGCGTAAAGAAGAACAAAATTCCCGACATCATGTGACGCGTTTGAAGTATTATCGAAATTAAAAGGCAAATAGTAAATTCCAGTTATTTCAATTTTTATCTATGTCGACGTTATGAAAGATTTTCATCGGAATTAAATTAAAAATATTTTGAGGGGGGTTGATTTCATTTTACTTGCTACAAGCAAATCTCTTTTATTACGAGAAACACTTTATTTTTTAAATTATTTCACTCAAAGAAAGATGATAAAACCACTAAGACGCTTTGAAAGACAACTGAAAGATTTATGAAAGAGTATGGTAATATTTTACTGAAGGGAAAAGAGAATTAAAAGAACAGGTTTTAGCTGGACAGAATATGCCGATTGAGTTAGATTTAAATTTTTGAAAATTGTAGAGACAAAGAAGAAACGAACCGTTAAAGATTTTAGAAGTTGCGAGTGTTCTTAGCAAGGTTTTGTGTCGATAATAATCGAAAAATCGGGTTATAGAAGGAGTGGTCCGATTTAAATAAAATTTAATACACTCATAGACAAAGACATAAGAAACGACATTCAGAAGTTTCAAGGTTGCAGTTCTTACAATAGTGCAGAAAAGCGATAATATATATATATATATATATATATATATATATATATAAAGCAATATGTTTGTCTGTGTGTCTGTTTATCTGCCTGTATGTCTGCATTGTTTCAGCCCTTTTATTTATGTTTTGCTTCGGGTTAGGCTCTAAGTAGGTATAATTGTAGTTCTTAGTCTCAGCCATGATACCATTTACTCAGAGGACTTATTTAGCCTTCAAAATTCAGTTTACGACGAAGAAAACTTATTTGATATCGATACGAGGAAATCAAAATTTGACTTACATCCATTCATCTTTCTTTCAGTCTAGGGTTTCGTTTTAACTGGAAACAAGTGTTGCTTTTTAGTTTTTCGTGCCAACGTCTAAATAGTCTGAGCTCCAGGACCATGGATTAGTTTTAAAGCTTTCATTACCCCCGAGCAATGCCGGGCTATACTGCTATTATTACGTATATGTAGAGAAATATTTAAAGAAATTTCAAGTCTTTGTAAACGTCTCTTATCTTTCGAAAATCGTTTGTCCTGATAAGCAGCGTGACAAAACGAGGGAAATATAGCCGGCATGAAGAAAATGCAATGCAGCTAAAATGTGGTTAGTATAATGGGGAAGTATTTATCGTGAGATTTATATTAGTTGATTAGCTACTCGGGAAGAGGAAGTCAGTAAAAGTTTTAGTATTTAATACTTACTAGCATCATAGCCCGGCGTTGCCCGTCCATCTCAGAACATTTTAGTCGTAGGAGATGCCAATGAGAGGAGTAGATCGAAATCATTTACAGGCAGTTGATTTCCTGCATGAAATATTTAGCAAAAAAAAAAGCTTTATTTTTGTTTTTAATTTTATTTTCTGAAGTACGAAATATTAAATTTGAAAAAAAAAAACGACTTATATAATTAAATTAACTAATGGCATTTTTTTTTTTGATATATTTTGTTTTTGTTTGAAAAACACTTTTTTTAAAAATATTTCTTTTCTTTCAAAATTACGTGGAAAAATATTTACTTTTTTTGTTGATCTAATGAATTTTTAAAATGTCGGAATAAAAATTAAATATAATGGCTCGTTTTTTTTTATAAAAAATATTTTAGTCGCGTTTGACACGTGTGATCTGATTTCTATGAAGTAATTCAGCAACCATCTTAGATCTTAGATGTTTTACGGAGCAAATGTAAACAATCGGCCATATTGACCAAAAATACGAAAGGGAAATTGCTGAACTTAAACTCAAAATGTATGTGTCGACCTGGCTTCCCTGTAGATATGTGTCCCTAGAAAGTTTGAATGGCATAGCTTAAAATATGTAGGCGTGCATAGGGAACAGTCACACACAGACTCACAGATTGCCTTTTATATATATCTAGATCATTTTGGACTTGTGTCTGATTCTTAAACATAACTTGGAAAAGACAGACATCCTCCCAAAATATTGTGAAACTTTCTTAAACAATGTCTTATCTCATTTTCTTTTCTTAAGTCGCGCTCTTCCCGTATTTTACGAACGGTGTTTGTATCTTACGAACGATGCTTTTAAAATAAAAGTCTGATTCGACAGAGAAAAATTAAGACATTTGGACACGTGAGACACTATTTTATGGACATTGCCTTAAAGATTTTTATCACGGAAATGTTGATCATTACAATGTGAACAATTTTGAAACGACTGAGGTTTTTCCTTTCTTTTCGACACTTAACGCTGTCTTTCATTGATGAATTTATATAGGTCTACGATTCCTCTAGTTTGGTGCTTTTGCGATGTATCCGGATATTCTAGATAAAATAAAAAGAATATTCTGTAATGTTATTCGTAGTGAGTTGGAATCTCGTCTTCAACCGCTTTAACGTACTTTCCCTTTGCCAATTATATATTTTATTTTACGGTAGTTTTAAATGAAGATGGTTTAATGATTAACGAACTTATCTCACTCAATAAATTACGACCGAGTAGTGAGTTGAATCCTCACTGGGTGCCCCTATACTTTCGGCAACATTAAAGCTGCGCTTAGAAAATCACTTTTACTTTGGCACTTCAAGTTCATGAATTTAAAGGCGCTACTAGATGTTCATTTAGGTCTCGTCAATTTACAGTTGAAATAGCTGGATGCAACCGTAAGTTTTATGTTAACAGTTTCTTCTATCACACGTCTCGCTTCTGGAATTCTGTTAAGGCCTCTCGATTTCCAGTCAATTTTGATCTTAAAAAAAATTAAAATGAATGTCAGTGGTCATTTGTGCCTTTTTAATTTATATTTGTTTATTATTTTATTTCCTTAACAATGTATTACTTTCACAGAAATGACTTACATTTCACTGAATTTATTGAATTGCTTGGCATGAAATAATAAAATAAATGTAGACATTTATTATGTGAATTTTCATAAACAAAGCCGTTTTAGTTTTCTTATATTATCTCTAGTATTCGTCTTTTAATTTTTATTTAAAAATATATCCAGTTAAATCTTTGATTAGTTTGCTGAAAAACGTGATAATCTGATGGTGTAACGGATGCACTGTAGGCAGGTTGAGGTATCACATGCAGAGTCTGAAGTTTCCTTAGTCTGTGGTTGGTCATTTTGAAAATTTTTTCTGAAAAACAGGTACGAAAATCTAAATACCTGGAAAGTATTTCAACAGAAGGCGGAAAGTGCAACAAGGAGATCCGAAGGCGAATAGGCATGGCGAAGTGAGGAATCCAGAAGTTGGAATGGCGAAGCGAGGATTCCAGAAGTTGGAATGGCGAAGTAAGCATTGCAGAAGTTGGAATGGAGAAGTGAGGATTCGAGAAGTTGGAATAGCGAAGTGAGGATTCCAGAAGTTGGAATGGCGAAGTGAGGATTCCAGAAGTTGGAATGTCGAAGCAAGCATTCCAGAAGTAGGAATGGCGAAGTAAGCATTCCAGAAGTTGGAATGGCGAAGTGAGCAATCCAGAAGTTGGAATGGCGAAGTAAGCATTCCAGAAGTTGGAATGGCGAAGTAAGCATTCCAGAAGTTGGAATGGCGAGGAAAGCATTCCAAAACTTGGAATAGCGAAGTGAGCATTCAAAAAGTTGGAATGGCGAAGCAAGCATTCCAGAAGTTGGAATAAGGAAGAGAGGATTCCAGGAGTTGGAATAGCGTAGTGAGCAATCCAGAAGATGAAATGGCGAAGCAAACATTCCAGAAGTAGGAATGGCGAAGTGAGCATTCCAGAAGTTGGAATGGCGAAGTGAGCAATCCAGAAGCTGGAATGGCTAAGTAAGCATTACAGAAGTTGGAATAGCGAAGTGGGCATTCCAGAAGTGGGAATGGCGAAGTAAGCATTCCAGCAGTTGGAAAGGGGAAGTAAGCATTCCAAAAGTTGGAATGGCGAAGTAAGCATTCCAGAAGTTGGAATAGCGAAGTGGGCATTCCAGAAGTTGGAATGGCGAAGTAAGCATTCCAGCAGTTGGAAAGGGGAAGTAAGCATTCCAAAAGATGGAATTGAGAAGTGAGGATTCCAGAAGTTGGAATAGCGAAGTGAGGATCCCAGAAGTTGGAATGGCGAAGTGAGGATTCCAGAAGTTGGAATGGCGAAGCAAGCATTCCAGAAGAAGGAATGGCGAAGTAAGCATTCCAGAAGTTGGAATGGCGAAGTGAGCAATCCAGAAGCTGGGATGGCGAAGTAAGCAATCCAGAAACTGGAATGGCGAAGTAAGCATTCCAGAAGTTTGACTGGCGAGGTAAGCATTCCAGAAGTTGGAATGGCGAAGTGAAGGTTCCAGAAGTTGGAATGGCAAAGTAAGCATTCCAGGAGGTGGAATGGCGAGGTAAGCATTCCATAATTTGGAATGGCGAAGTAAACATTCCAGAGGTTGGAATGGCGAAGTAAGCATTCCAGGAGGTGGAATGGCGAGGTAAGCATTCCAGAATTTGGAATGGCGAAGTAAACATTCCAGAAGTTGGAATGGCGAAGTAAGCATTCCAGAAGTTGGAATAGCGAAGTGAGCATTCCAGAAGTTCGAATGGCGAAGCAAACATTCAAGAAGTAGGATTGGCGAAGTGAGCATTCCAGAAGATGGAATGGCCAGGTAAGCATTCCAGAAGTTGGAATGGCGAAGTAAACATTCCAGAAGTTGGAATGGCGAAGTAAGCATTCCAGGAGGTGGAATGGCGAGGTAAGCATTCCAGAATTTGGAATGGCGAAGTAACCATTCCAGAAGTTGGAATGGAGAAGTAATCATTCCAGATTTTGGAATGGAGAAGTGAGGATTCCAGAAGTTGGAATAGCGAAGTTGAGCATTCCAGAAGTTCGAATGGCGAAACAAACATTCCAGAAGTTGGAATGGCGAAGCAAGCATTCCAGAAGTAGGAATGGCGAAGTAAGCATTCCAGAAGTTGGAATGGAGAAGTAATCATTCCAGAAGTTGGAATGGAGAAGTGAGGATGCCAGAAGTTGGAATAGCGAAGTGAGGATTCCAGAAGGTGGAAAAGCGAAGTAAGCATTCCAGAAGTTGGAATGGCGAAGTAAGCATTCCAAAAGTTGGAATGGCGAAGAGAGCAATCCAGAAGCTGGAATGGCGAAGTAAGCATTCCAGAAGTTGTAATAGCGAAGTGAGCATTCCAGAAGTTTGAATGGCGTAACAATCATTCCAGATATTGGAATAGCGAAGTGAGGATTCAAGAAGTTGGAATGGCGAAGTAAGCATTCCAGAAGTTGGAATAGCAAAGTGAGCATGCCAGAAGTTGGAATGGCGTAGCAAGCATTCCAGAAGTTGGAATGGCGTAGCAACATTCCAGAAGTTGGAATAGCGAAGTGAGGATTCCAGAAGTTGGAATAGCGAAGTGAGGATTACAGAAGTTGGAATGGCGAAGTGAGCAAACCAGAACATGGAATGGCGAAGTAAGCATTCCAGAAGTTGGAATGGGGAAGTAAGCAATCCAGAAACTGGAATGGCGAAGTAAGCATTCCAGAAATTGGAATGGGGAAGTGAAGGATCCAGAAGTTGGAATGGCGGAGTAAGCATTCCAGAAGTTTGAATGGCGAGGTAAGCATTCCAGAAATTGGAATGGCGAAATAAGCATTCCAGAAGTTGGAATGGTGAAGTGAAGGTTCCAGAAGTTGTAATAGCGAAGTGAGCATTCCAGAAGTTGGAATGGCGTAACAAGCATTCATGATATTGGAATAGCGAAGTAAGCATTTCAGAAGGTGGAATAGCGAAGTGAGGTTTCCAGAAGTTGGAATGGCGAAGCACGCATTCCAGAAGTTGGAATTGCGAATCAAGCATTCCAGGAGGTGGAATGGCGAGGTAAGCATTCCAGAAGTTGGAAAAGTGAAGTGAGCATTCCAGAAGTTCGAATGGCGAAGCAAACATTCAAGAAGTAGGAATGGCTAAGTGAGCATTCCAAAAGATGGAATGGCGAGGTAAGCATTCCAGAAGTTGGAATGGCGAAGTAAACATTCCAGAAGTAGGAATGGCGAAGTAAGCATTCCAGAAGTTGGAATGGCGAAGTAAGCATTCCAGAAGTTGGAATGGAGAAGTGAGCAGTCCAGAAGTAGGAATGGCGAAGTAAGCATTCCAGAAGTTGGAATGGAGAAGTAATCATTCCAGATTTTGGAATGGAGAAGGGAGGATTCCAGAAGTTGGAATAGCGAAGTGAGCATTCCAGAAGTTCGAATGGCGAAACAAACATTCCAGAAGTAGGATTGGCGAAGTGAGCATTGCAGAAGATGGAATGGCGAGGTAAGCATTCCAGAAGTTGGAATGGCGAAGTAAGCATTCCAGAAGTTGGAATGGCGAAGTGAGCATTCCAGAAGTTGGAATGGCGAAGTAAGCATTCTAGGAGGTGGAATGGCGAGGTAAGCATTCCAGTAGATGGAATGGCGAAGAAGCATTCCAGAAGTTGGAATGGCGAGGTAAGCATTCCAGAATTTGGATTGGCGAAGTAAACATTCAAGAAGTAGGATTGGCGAAGTGAGCATTCCAGAAGATGGAATGGCGAAGCAAGCATTCCAGAAGTAAGAATGGCGAAGTAAGTATTCCCAAAATTGGAATGGCGAAGTGAGCAATCCAGGAGCTGGAATGGCGAAGTAAGCATTCCAGAAGTTGGAATGGCGAAGTGAAGATTCCAGAATTTGGAATAGCGAAGTGAGCATTCCAGAAGTTGGAATGGCGAAGCAAGCATTCCAGAAATAGGAATGCCGAAGTATGCATTCCAGAAGTTGGAATGGCGAAGTGAAGATTCCAGAATTTGGAATAGCGAAGTGAGCATTCCATAAGTTGGAATGGCGAACGAAGCATTCTAGTAGTTTGAATGGCGAAGTGAGGATTCCAGATGTTGGAATGGCGAAGTAACCATTCCGGAAGTTAGAATGGCGATGTGAAGATTCCAGAATTTGGAATAGCGATGTGAGCATTCCAGAAGTTGGAATGGCGAAGTAAGCATTCCAGAAGTTGGAATGGCGAAGCAAGCATTCCAGAAGTAGGAATGGCGACGTAAGCATTCCAGAAGTTGGAATGGAGAAGTAATCATTCCAAAAGTTGGAATGGCGAAGAGAGCAATCCAGAAGCTGGAATGGCGAAGTAAGCATTCCAGAAGTTGTAATAGCGAAGTGAGCATTCCAGAAGTTTGAATGGCGAAACAATCATTCCAGATATTGGAATAGCGAAGTGAGGATTCCAGAAGTTGGAATGGCGAAGTAAGCATTCCAGAAGTTGGAATAGCAAAGTGAGCATGCCAGAAGTTGGAATGGCGTAGCAAGCATTCCAGAAGGTGGAATAGCGAAGTGAGGATTCCAGAAGTTGGAATGGCGAAGTTAGTATTCCAGAAGTTGGAATGGCGAAGCACGCATTCCAGAAGTTGGAATGGCGAAGCAAGCATTCCAGGTGGTGGAATGGCGAGGTAAGCATTCCAGAAGTTGGAACAGCGAAGTGAGCATTCCAGAAGTTCGAATGGCGAAGCAAACATTCAAGAAGTAAGAATGGCGAAGTGAGCATTGCAAAAGATGGAATGGCGAGGTAAGCATTCCAGAAGTTGGAATGGCGAAGTAAGCATTCCAGAAGTTGGAATGGCGAAGTAAGCATTCCAGAAGTTGGAATGGCGAAGTAAGTATTCCAGAAGTTGGAATGGGGAAGTGAACATTCCAGAAGTAGGAATGGCGAAGTAAGCATTCCAGAAGTTGGAATGGAGAAGTAATCATTCCAGATTTTGGAATGGAGAAGGGAGGATTCCAGAAGTTGGAATAGTGAAGTGAGCATTCCAGAAGTTCGAATGGCGAAACAAACATTCCAGAAGTAGGATTGGCGAAGTGAGCATTCCAGAAGATGGAATGGCGAGGTAAGCATACTAGAAGTTGGAATGGCGAAGTGAGGATTCCAGAAGTTGGAATGCGAAGCAAGCATTCCAGAAGTAGGAATGGCGAAGTAAGCATTCCAGAAGTTGGAATGGAGAAGTAATCATTCAAGAATTTGGAATGGAGAAGTGACGATGCCAAGTTGGAATGGCGAAGAAGCATTCCAGAAGTTGGCATGGCGAAGTGAGCATTCCAGAAGTCGGCCTGGCGAAGTAAGCATTCCAGAATTTGGAATAGCGAAGTGAGCATTCCAGAAGTTGGAATGGCGAAGTAAGCATTCCAGGAGGTGGAATGGCGAGGTAAGCATTCCAGAATTTGGAATGGAGAAGTAATCATTCAAGAAGTTGGAATGGAGAAGTGACGATGCCAGAAGTTGGAATGGCGAGGTAAGCATTCCAGTAGATGGAATGGCGAATAAGCATTCCAGAAGTTGGAATAGCGAAGTAAGCATTCCAGAAGTCGGCCTGGCGAAGTAAGCATTCCAGAATTTGGAATAGCGAAGTGAGCATTCCAGAAGTTGGAATGGCGAAGTGAGCATTCCAGAAATTGGAATGGCGAAGTGAGCATTCCAGAAGTTGGAATGGCGAGGTAAGCATTCCAGAATTTGGAATGGCGAATTAAACATTCCAGAAGTTGGAATGGCGAAGTAAGCATTCCAGAATTTGGAATAGCGAAGTGAGCATTCCAGAAGTTCGAATGGCGAAGCAAACATTCAAGAAGTAGGATTGGCGAAGTGAGCATTCCAGAAGATGGAATGGCGAGGTAAGCATTCCCGAAGTTGGAATGGGGAAGTAAACATTCCAGAAGTTGGAATGGCGAAGTGAGGATTCCAGAAGATGGAATAGCGAAGTTGAGCATTCCAGAAGTTCGAATGGCGAAACAAACATTCCAGAAGTTGGAATGGCGAAGCAAGCATTCCAGAAGTAGGAATGGCGAAGTAAGCATTCCAGAAGTTGGAATGGAGAAGTGAGGATGCCAGAAGTTGGAATGGCGAAGTGAGCATTCCAGAAGTTGGAATGGCGAGGTAAGCATTCCAGAATTTGGAATGGCGAATTAAACATTCCAGAAGTTGGAATGGCGAAGTAAGCATTCCAGAATTTGGAATAGCGAAGTGAGCATTCCAGAAGTTCGAATGGCGAAGCAAACATTCAAGAAGTAGGATTGGCGAAGTGAGCATTCCAGAAGATGGAATGGCGAGGTAAGCATTCCCGAAGTTGGAATGGCGAAGTAAGCATTCCAAAAGTTGGAATGGCGAAGAGAGCAATCCAGAAGCTGGAATGGCGAAGTAAGCATTCCAGAAGTTGTAATAGCGAAGTGAGCATTCCAGAAGTTTGAATGGCGTAATAATCATTCCAGATATTGGAATAGCGAAGTGAGGATTCCAGAAGTTGGAATGGCGAAGTGAGCATTCCAGAAGTTGGAATAGCAAAGTGAGCATGCCAGAAGTTGGAATGGCGTAGCAAGCATTCCAGAAGTTGGAATAGCGAAGTGAGTATTCCAGAAGTTGGAATAGCGAAGTAACCATTCCAGAAGTTGGAATGGGGAAGTGAAGGATCCAGAAGTTGGAATGGCGGAGTAAGCATTCCAGAAGTTTGAATGGCGAGGTAAGCATTCCAGAAATTGGAATGGCGAAATAAGCATTCCAGAAGTTGGAATGGCGAAGTGAAGGTTCCAGAAGTTGTAATAGCGAAGTGAGCATTCCAGAAGTTGGAATGGCGTAACAAGCATTCATGATATTGGAATAGCGAAGTAAGCATTTCGTAGGGAAGAATAGCGAAGTGAGGTTTCCAGTAGTTGGAATGGCGAAGCACGCATTCCAGGACGTGGAATGGCGAGGTAAGCATTCCAGAAGTTGGAAAAGCGATGTGAGCATTCCAGAAGTTCGAATGGCGAAGCAAACATTCACGAAGTAGGAATGGCGAAGTGAGCATTCCAAAAGATGGAATGGCGAGGCAAGCATTCCAGAAGTTGGAATGGCGAAGTAAGCATTCCAGAAGTTGGAATGGCGAAGTAAGCATTCTAGTAGTTGGAATGGGGAAGTGAGCATTCCAGAAGTAGGAATGGCGAAGTAAGCATTCCAGAAGTTTGAATGGCGAAACAAACATTCCAGAAGTAGGATTGGCGAAGTGAGGATGCCAGAAGTTGGAATGGCGAAGTAAGCATTCCAGTAGATGGAATGGCGAATAAGCATTCCAGAAGTTGGAATAGCGAAGTAAGCATTCCAGAAGTCGGCCTGGCGAAGTAAGCATATCAGAATTTGGAAGAGCGAAGTGAGCATTCCAGAAGTTGGAATGGCGAAGTGAGCATTCCAGAAGTTGGAATGGAGAAGTAATCATTCCAGAAGTTGGAATGAAGAAGTGAGGATGCCAGAAGTTGGAATAGCGAAGTGAGGATTCCAGAAGGTGGAAAAGCGAAGTAAGCATTCCAGAAGTTGGAATGGCGAAATAAGCATTCCAGAAGTTGGAATGGCGAAGTGAAGGTTCCAGAAGTTGTAATAGCGAAGTGAGCATTCCAGAAGGTGGAATAGCGAAGTAAGGAAGGACCAGAAGTTGGAATGGCGGAGTAAGCATTCCAGAAGTTCGAATGGCGAAATAAGCATTCCAGAAGTTGGAATGGCGAAGTGAAGGTTCCAGAAGTTGTAATAGCGAAGTGAGCATTCCAGAAGGTGGAATAGCGAAGTGAGGATTCCAGAAGTTGGAATGGTGAAGTTAGTATTCCAGAAGTTGGAAATGGCGAAGCACGCATTCCAGAAGTTGGAATGGCGAAGCAAGCATTCCAGGTGGTGGAATGGCGAGGTAAGCATTCCAGAAGTTGGAATAGCGAAGTGAGCATTCCAGAAGTTCGAATGGCGAAGCAAACATTCAAGAAGTAGGAATGGCGAAGTGAGCATTCCAAAAGATGGAATGGCGAGGTAAGCATTCCAGAAGTTGGAATGGCGAAGTAAGCATTCCAGAAGTTGGAATGGCGAAGTAAGCATTCCAGAAGTTGGAATGGCGAAGTAAGCATTCCAGAAGTTGGAATGGGGCAGTGAACATTCCAGAAGTAGGAATGGCGAAGTAAGCATTCCAGAAGTTGGAATGGAGAAGTAATCATTCCAGATTTTGGAATGGAGAAGGGAGGATTCCAGAAGTTGGAATAGTGAAGTGAGCATTCCAGAAGTTCGAATGGCGAAACAAACATTCCAGAAGTAGGATTGGCGAAGTGAGCATTCCAGAAGATGGAATGGCGAGGTAAGCATTCCAGAAGTTGGAATGGCGAAGTAAGCATTCCAGAAGTTGGAATGGCGAAGTGAGGATTCCAGAAGTTGGAATGGCGAAGGAAGCATTCCAGAAGTAGGAATGGCGAAGTAAGCATTCCAGAAGTTGGAATGGAGAAGTAATCATTCAAGAAGTTGGAATGGAGAAGTGACGATGCCAGAAGTTGGAATGGCGAGTTAAGCATTCCAGTAGATGGAATGGCGAATAAGCATTCCAGAAGTTGGAATAGCGAAGTAAGCATTCCAGAACTCGGCCTGGCGAAGTAAGCATTCCAGAATTTGGAATAGCGAAGTGAGCATTCCAAGTTGGAATGGAAGGCGAAGTGAGCATTCCAGAAATTGGAATGGCGAAGTGAGCATTCCAGAAGTTGGAATGGCGAAGTAAGCATTCCAGGAGGTGGAATGGCGAGGTAAGCATTCCAGTAGATGGAATGGCGAAGAAGCATTCCAGAAGTTGGAATAGCGAAGTAAGCATTCCAGAAGTCGGCCTGGCGAAGTAAGCATTCCAGAATTTGGAATAGCGAAGTGAGCATTCCAGAAGTTGGAATGGCGAAGTGAGCATTCCAGAAATTGGAATGGCGAAGTGAGCATTCCAGAAGTTGGAATGGCGAAGTAAGCATTCCAGGAGGTGGAATGGCGAGGTAAGCATTCCAGTAGATGGAATGGCGAAGAAGCATTCCAGAAGTTGGAATGGCGAAGTGAGCATTCCAGAAGTCGGCCTGGCGAAGTAAGCATTCCAGAATTTGGAATAGCGAGGTGAGCATTCCAGAAGTTGGAATGGCGAAGTAAGCATTCCAGGAGGTGGAATGGCGAGGTAAGCATTCCAGAATTTGGATTGGCGAAGTAAACATTCCAGAAGTTCGAATGGCGAAGCAAACATTCAAGAAGTAGGATTGGCGAAGTGAGCATTCCAGAAGATGGAATGGCGAAGCAAGCATTCCAGAAGTAGGAATGGCGAAGTAAGTATACCCAAAATTGGAATGGCGATGTGAGCAATCCAGGAGGTGGAATGGCGAAGTAAGCATTCCAGAAGTTGGAATGGCGAGGTAAGCATTCCAGTAGATGGAATGGTGAAGAAGCATTCCAAAAATTGGAATGGCGAAGTAAGCATTCCAGAAGTCGGCCTGGCGAAATAAGCATTCCAGAATTTTGAATAGCGAAGTGAGCATTCCAGAAGTTGTCATGGCGAAGCAAGCATTCCAGAAGTTGGAATGGCGAAGTGAGTATTCCAGATTTTGGATTGGCGCAGCGAGCATTCAAGAAGTTGGAATGGCGAAGTGAGGATTCCAGAAGTTGGAATGGCGAAGCAAGCATTCCAGAAGTAGGAATGGCGAAGTATGCATTACAGAATTTGGAATGGCGAAGTGAGTATTCCGGATTTTGGATTGGCGCAGCGAGCATTCAAGAAGGTGGAATGGCGAAGTGAACATTCCAGAATTTGGAATAGCGAAGTGAGCATTCTAGAAGTTGGAATAGCGATGTGAGTATTCCAGAAGTTGGAATGGCGAAGTGAGCATTCCATAAGTTGGAATGGCGAACGAAGCATTCTAGTAGTTTGAATGGCGAAGTGAGGATTCCAGATGTTGGAATGCCGAAGTAACCATTCCGGAAGTTAGAATGGCGAAGTGAAGATTCCAGAATTTGGAATAGCGATGTGAGCATTCCAGAAGTTGGAATAACGATGTGAGGAT
Source organism: Ascarosepion bandense (assembly GCA_037127315.1). Lineage (NCBI taxonomy): Eukaryota > Metazoa > Mollusca > Cephalopoda > Sepiida > Sepiidae > Ascarosepion > Ascarosepion bandense. The sequence goes on from JBBBDQ010002502.1 coordinate 19,429, forward strand.
TCCAGAAGTTGGAATGGCGATGTGAGCAAGCCAGAAGCTGGAATGGCGAAGTAAGCATTCCAGACATTGGTATGGCGAAGTGAGGATTCCAGGAGTTGGAATGGCGAGGTAAGCATTCCAGAAGTTGGAATGGCGTAGTAAGCATTCCGGAAATTGGAATGGCGAAATAAGCATTGCAGAAGTTGAAATGGCGAAGTGAAGATTCCAGATGTTGGAATGGTGAAGTAAGCATTCCAGAAGTTGGTATAGCAAAGTGAGCATTCCAGAAGATGGAATGGCGAAGCATGCATTCCAGAAGTTGGAAAAGCGATGTAAGAATTCCAGAAGTTGGAATGGCGAAGTGAGCAAGCCAGAAGCTGGAATGGCGAAGTATGCATTCCAGAAGTTGGAATGGCGAAGTGAGGATTCCAGAAGTTGGAATGGCGAAGTAATTATTCCAGTAGATGGAATGGCGAAGTGAGCATTCCAGAAGTTGGAATGGTGAAGTAAGCATTCCAGAAGTTGGAATGGCGCAGTAATTATTCCAGAAGTTGGAATGGCGAAGTGAGTTTTCCAGAAGTTGGAATGGCGTAGTAAGCATTCCATAAGTTGGAATGGCGAAGTGAGGATTCCAGAAGTTGGAATGGCGAAGTAATTATTCCAGAAGTTGGAAAGGCGAAGTAAGCATTCCAGAAGTTGGAATGGCGTAGTGAGTATTCCAGGAGTTGGAATGTCGAATGAGTTTTCCAGAATTTGGAATGGCGAAGTGAGGATTCCAGAAGTTGGAATAGCGAAGTAATCTTTCCAGAAATTGGAATGGCGAAGTAAGCATTCCAGAAGTTAATATATCGAAGTGAGCATTCCAGAAGTTGGAATAGTGAAGTGAGCATTCCAGAAGTTCGAATGGCGAAACAAACATTCCAGAAGTAGGATTGGCGAAGTGAGCATTCCAGAAGATGGAATGGCGAGGTAAGCATTCCAGAAGTTGGAATGTCAAAGTAAGCATTCCAGAAGTTGGAATGGCGAAGTGAGGATTCCAGAAGTTGGAATGGCGAAGCAAGCATTCCAGAAGTAGGAATGGCGAAGTAAGCATTCCAGAAGTTGGAATGGAGAAGTAATCATTCAAGAAGTTGGAATGGAGAAGTGACGATGCCAGAAGTTGGAATGGCGAGGTAAGCATTCCAGTAGATGGAATGGCGAATAAGCATTCCAGAAGTTGGAATAGCGAAGTAAGCATTCCAGAAGTTGGAATGGCGAAGTGAGCATTTCAGAAATTGGAATGGCGAAGTGAGCATTCCAGAAGTTGGAATGGCGAAGTAAGCATTCCAGGAGGTGGAATGGCGAGGTAAGCATTCCAGTAGATGGAATGGCGAAGAAGCATTCCAGATTTTGGAATAGCGAAGTAAGCATTCCAGAAGTCGACCTGGCGAAGTAAGCATTCCAGAATTTGGAATAGCGAAGTGAGCATTCCAGAAGTTGGAATGGCGAAGTGAGCATTCCAGAAATTGGAATGGCGAAGTGAGCATTCCAGAAGTTGGCATGGCGAAGTAAGCATTCCAGGAGGTGGAATGGCGAGGTAAGCATTCCAGTAGATGGAATGGCGAAGAAGCATTCCAGAAGTTGGAATGGCGAAGTGAGCATTCCAGAAGTCGGCCTGGCGAAATAAGCATTCCAGAATTTGGAATAGCGAGGTGAGCATTCCAGAAGTTGGAATGGCGAAGTGAGCATTCCAGAAGTCGGCCTGGCGAAATAAGCATTCCAGAATTTGGAATAGCGAGGTGAGCATTCCAGAAGTTGGAATGGCGAAGTAAGCATTCCAGGAGGTGGAATGGCGAGGTAAGCATTCCAGAATTTGGATTGGCGAAGTAAACATTCCAGAAGTTCGAATGGCAAAGCAAACATTCAAGAAGTAGGATTGGCGAAGTGAGCATTCCAGAAGATGGAATGGCGAAGCAAACATTCCAGAAGTAGGAATGGCGAAGTAAGTATACCCAAAATTGGAATGGCGAAGTGAGCAATCCAGGAGCTAGAATGGCGAAGTAAGCATTCCAGAAGTTGGAATGGCGAGGTAAGCATTCCAGTAGATGGAATGGTGAAGAAGCATTCCAAAAATTGGAATGGCGAAGTAAGCATTCCAGAAGTCGGCCTGGCGAAATAAGCATTCCAGAATTTTGAATAGCGAAGTGAGCATTCCAGAAGTTGTCATGGCGAAGCAAGCATTCCAGAAGTTGGAATGGCGAAGTGAGTATTCCAGATGTTGGATTGGCGCAGCGAGCATTCAAGAAGTTGGAATGGTGAAGTAAGGATTCCAGAAGTTGGAATGGCGAAGCAAGCATTCCAGAAGTAGGAATGGCGAAGTATGCATTCCAGAAGTTGGAATGGCGAAGTGAAGATTCCAGAATTTGGAATAGCGAAGTGAGCATTCTAGAAGTTGGAATAGCGATGTGAGTATTCCAGAAGCTGGAATGGCGAAGTGAGCATTCCATAAGTTGGAATGGCGAACGAAGCATTCTAGTAGTTTGAATGGCGAAGTGAGGATTCCAGATGTTGGAATGGCGAAGTAACCATTCCGGAAGTTAGAATGGCGAAGTGAAGATTCCAGAATTTGGAATAGCGATGTGAGCATTCCAGAAGTTGGAATAACGAAGTGAGGATTCCAGAAGTTGGAATGGCGATGTGAGCAAGCCAGAAGCTGGAATGGCGAAGTATGCATTCCAGACATTGGTATGGCGAAGTGAGGATTCCAGAAGTTGGAATGGCGAGGTAAGCATTCCAGAAGTTGGAATGGCGAAGTGAGGATTCCAGAAGTTGGAATGGCGTAGTAAGCATTCCGGAAATTGGAATGGCGAAATAAGCATTGCAGAAGATAGAATGGCGAAGTGAAGATTCCAGATGTTGGAATGGTGAAGTAAGCATTCCAGAAGTTGGAATAGCAAAGTGAGCATTCCAGAAGATGAAATGGCGAAGCATGCATTCCAGAAGTTGGAAAAGCGATGTGAGTATTCCAGAAGTTGGAATGGCGAAGTGAGCAAGCCAGAAGCTGGAATGGCGAAGTAAGCATTCCAGAAGTTGGAATGGCGAAGTGAGGATTCCAGAAGTTGGAAAGGCGAAGTAATTATTCCAGTAGATGGAATGGCGAAGTGAGCATTCCAGAAGTTGGAATGGTGAAGTAAGCATTCCAGAAGTTGGAATGGCGCAGTAATTATTCCAGAAGTTGGAATGGCGAAGTGAGTTTTCCAGAAGTTGGAATGGCGTAGTAAGCATTCCATAAGTTGGAATGGCGAAGTGAGGATTCCAGAAGTTGGAATGGCGAAGTAATTATTCCAGAAGTTGGAAAGGCGAAGTAAGCATTCCAGAAGTTGGAATGGCGTAGTGAGTATTCCAGGAGTTGGAATGTCGAATGAGTTTTCAAGAATTTGGAATGGCGAAGTGAGGATTCCAGAAGTTGGAATAGCGAAGTACTCTTTCCAGAAATTGGAATGGCGAAGTAAGCATTCCAGAAGTTAATATATCGAAGTGAGCATTCCAGAAGTTGGAATAGCGAAGTAAGCATTCCAGAAGTTGGAATGGCGAAGTGAGCATACCAGAAGTTGGAAGTTAAAAGTGAGCATCCCAGATGTTGGAATGGCGACTTAAGCATTCCAGAAGTTGGCATGGCGAATTTAGCATTGCAGAAGTTGGAATGGCGAAGTAAGCATTCAATAAGTTGGAATGACGATGTCAACATTCCAGAAGTTGGAATGGCGAACGAAGCATTCTAGAAGTTGGAATGGCGAAGTGAGCATTCCAGAAGTTGGAATGGCGAAATAAGCATTCCAGAAGTTGGAATGGCGAAGTAAGCATTCCAGAAGTTGGAATGGCGAAGTGAGCATTCCAGAAGATGGAATGGCGAACGAAGCATTCTAGAAGTTGGAATGGCGAAGTGAGAATTCAAGAAGTTGGAATGGCGAGGTAAGCATTCCAGAAGTTGGAATGGCGAAGTGAGCATTCCAGAAGTTGGAATGGCGGACGAAGCATTCTAGAAGTTGGAGTGGCGAAGTGAGCATTCCAGAAGTTGGAATGGCGAAGTGAGCATTCCAGAAGTTGGAATGGCGAACGAAGCATTCTAGAAGTTGGAATGGCGAATTGAGCATTCCAGGAGTTTGAATGGCGAAGTGAGCATTCCAGAAGTTGGAATGGCGAACGAAGCATTCTAGAAGTTGGAATGGCGAAGTGAGCATTCAAGAAGTTGGAATGGCGAGTTAAGCATTCCAGAAGTTGGATTGGCGAAGTGAGCATTCCAGAAGTTGCAATGGCGAACGAAGCATTCTAGAAGTTGGAATGGCGAAGTGAGCATTCCAGAAGTTGGAATGGCGAAGTGAGCATTCCAGAAGTCGGAATGACGAAATAAGCATTCTAGAAGTTGGAATGGCGAAGTGAGCATTCCAGAAGTCGGAATGGCGAAGTAAGCATTCCAGAAGTTGGCATGGCGAAGCAAGCATTCCAGAAGTTGGAATGACGAAGTAAACATTCCAGAAGTTGGAATGGCGAACTGAGCATTCCATAAGTTGGAATGGCGAACGAAGCATTCCAGAAGCTGGCATGGCGAAGTGAGCTTTCCAGAAGTTGGAATGGCGAAGTAAGCATTCCAGAAGTTGGCATGGCGAAGTAAGCATTCCGGAAGTTGGAATGGCGACGTGAGCATTCCAGAATGTGAGGAAAATTTTAACTCACATGTAAATCTCACTTAAAACAAAAAAGAGAGTACTGGATTGTATATATATATACAAACACACACAAACACACACACACACATACACACACACACTCACATATATATATATATATATATACATATATATATATATATATATATATATATATATATATACAGTAAGCCAAAGAAATAAAATCTTGAGATAAAAAATCAGCAATAATGTTGATAATATCTGTAGCAACAACAGTAATAATATTATTTACTGTATATTAATCAGCCTTTCGCCTAAATACTTGTATAACTAGAAAAGATTTTAAAAATCTGTATTTTTTTTTCAACGTCCGTCACTGTTCCCAACGATAAATAAAAGGACCATTCTTTACTATCATATATAATAGTCTAAGGTGTGCAACATTTATAGAATAAAGTGCTCAAAATCAGAAATAGACCGTATGTAAATATAAAAGAGTGAACATTGAAGTCAACACTGAGTGTTGACTTCAATGTTTACTATATATATATATACATATATACATATAGTATATCTTGGCAGCAGATAATTCTCTAAATATATATTGTTAAATAAAACAGACAATGAATGTCTATTATATTTAATCATGAGCCGTTCTAAACATCGTATTTACATAATTTGTATTCTGAAAAGAAAAATATTAAGAATACATGAAATGTTTATAAAAACTTAAAGCTAATATCTTGCCTGTTATTTTGAATGAAACCTGCATGTATTCATATTTCTTAAAATACTTTAATCCAAACGGAAAAGTAGGAAGCTAAATCCCAAAAACCAGATCCTAATTAATATTGAATTTTAATATTAAAAAATGATACAGGAGGAGAGCTCATTGTAATTAAAATTACAAAGCTAATGTAAAGTAAAATACATTTTCAATAATGAAAATTGTTGAATGAAAATTTTAACATGAAATGTTTGCGAGATTTCACTTTTGAGTAAGAGTGGATATTTATTTTGTTTAACCCAATTCTCAATTGAACGATTTCTTAGTTCTTTACCCCTTTTCCTTTGCAAAGCTAGACAAGCCAAATTTTCCATTTCTTCACTTACAACACTATCGAATAGTTAAAACCAAAAATAGTCAAACTATTTTTTGTGACGTAAATTTCTCATATCTTAACCGTCATTTTTTATTTATTTCTTATTTCTCTTTTTTGTTTTTATTTTTATTCTCATTTTTAAATATGCACTGTTGCTGTGGAGACGTTAAATCTCTCTTAGGGATTTCATGCTGAAATGTTAATTCAACAATTTTGTATATATATATATATATGTATGTGTGTGTGTATTCGTATACACATCTATATATCAGTATAGATTGTTGTATATGCTTATTTAATTTATAATATATCATAATTAAATTATAAATATTTATAATTATAAAGAGATAAGTAAAATAATATATTTGTTTATATATATGCGTGTGTATATATATGTATATATATATATATGTAAGCGCAAAAACTGACACACACACACACACATACATATATATATATATATATATATATATATATATCCCTCCCCTCCGTGAAGGTAGAAGATTCTGATCGCGCATGACAGCGTAATTCTATTTAATAAAATTTCTTGAATATTTGTCTAGTAGCCGAAGATTAATAAATTTACAATTAAATAATTAAGCGGATTTTCAGCTCAATTACGAATATCCACTACAGGTAACGTTGATATATATATATATATATATATATATATATATATATATATATATATGTGTGTGTGTGTGTGTGTGTGTGTGTGTGTGTACAAGTAAACATTATCTTCACTTGGTGGTCAAAAACTTTGGTAAATCGGATTTGAAACGTCTTGTCTTTCCACGTGAGTTCACATTAAATGATCAAAATACAGACGTTTATGTCTGGTCAGTTAATTCAAAAAATATATATCATCGTTGATTGAATGATTTACCTTTTTTTCTCTGTACACACCTGCCTGGCCGCCATCATGTGGAAAATTCTTGAATGTAACTGGCATGACTGAATAAAGAGTTTATTTCTTATCAAACAAGTAAAAAGAATGTTTCTTTTTTTATAGCCAGTTCAACCTCGATCAATCCGGTGAAACCTCGAATATCAACATCGGGACCGAAAGAAGAAATATTCTTGGCATAGAGCAAATTTGCATAAACAGTATTTTTGTATTTTGATGGGGTGTAGATAAATCGCTTGTTAGACCAGTGATATTGAAAGTTAAATATACTTCTCATATATATATATATATATATATATATATATATATATATATATATATATATATATATATATGACACGATGGTAAGGCCGAGGAAGCGCAGTGTATTGCTCTCAGGGAGACTCGCTTGGTCCATGTATAGGGGAGGCAGGAGAGGTTGCCTGTGATGATTGACAGACAGCAGCTTGGTCATAGACGCATTGATGTTTGCAAGCCACTTTTCATCCCAAATCACCACAGAATGAAGATTCCTCTCAAGATCAGGAGCGAGATTATGTAACCTGTAATTGGCATTGTTATAATAGTTGATATAACTATGATGCAAATATGAAGGTAATATAGAGTAATAAATCATACAGTCAGGAAGAAAAAAATGTAGCCCGGATGTGATCACTAAGAAATCAAATGAAAAATAATTTTAAAAAGTTGTCTTCAGCGCAGGTGGGGGCTTCGAACATCAAATTCAGCTCGCAAAAATCTAAAATACCATAGCTAGTTACGAACGAACAACAACAAAGAAGGTTGGGTCACGTTTGCTGCTAAGAAGTTTGGGTCACTATGTCGATCCAGGATGTTTTTTTTCCGCCTGAACCCATCCTGCACATATACAAGTCAACCAACCGTCCGTGCATGGAGTACTGCTGCCATTTATGGTCAGGCGCCCCTGCCGTTCTCCTCAGTCAGGTTAGCCAAATTCAGACGGCAATTCTACACCGGCAGCTTCTCTCTCGCACTTCCCGCCTGTGGAACTCGCTCCCATATACTTGCTTTCCTGACGGCTACAACCTCCAGAAATTTAAATGCAATGTCAATACTCATCTATTAACCATTGGACTCTAGCTCTCTCCCCATCCCCGTATATCCTTCCCTTTCTCTCCACCTATGTATCTGTCATCGCACCTGTATTTTCATCTTTCTATTGCTCCTTTCTAACTAGTTTGTACTCCTCACTCTTTTCTAATTAATCTTTTTACATTTATGTAATCCCCTGCACATCAGTCGCATTTCTGCCTTGCTCGGGGTGAAATGATTAAAAAACAAAAGATGAACCTTAGAGAGCACCAGTTAAAAGCCAACAGCATACAGGCCAGCTCAAAAGATCAACCTACCGACGAAACCAACGACCTTATGGATTTCAAACCTGAAGATAAATAAGATCAATCCTGCTAACTTCATTAATCCACTCAGGGACTCACTTCTGACACCTATCGATCAAACAGTCCACTGCCCGGACTTATATTTAATCGCTTCCTTTTCCAACGCAAATTATAGGAACACATATCAACAATTGTGTCACTTTTACGCACAAATATTTTTATACGTTGAAATTAAGTCAATGCTCGTTTGTTAAAATTTTTATCATTGTTTGTTCTTTCCTTTGCCATCATACGCTCGATATAACAATTAATAAAATTATAATCATTGAGAGCAGCTGTAGACACGATTACAATATGAACATCGCAGCGAGAAATCCATTTATCACCGGTGACTCGCTCTTGGCAACTTTTTTTTTTTTAATCATCTCACCCCAAGCAAGACATTCCACAGCCACCTTTGCGCATGGAGCTACATAGGGGAATGTCAGGAGGAATGAATGTTAGACATAGGGAATGTCAGGAGGAATGGGAGCAGGTTAGTGTGTTAGGAGGTGTCTATTGGCCTTACATTTAAACTCATGGACATTGTAGCTGTCGGGAAAGCTAGTATGTGGAAGGGAATTCCACAGGCGGTAAATGCGAGAAAAGAAGATGTTAGAGTAGAAATTGCGGTTACATTTTATCGGTTTCACTGTAAAAGGGTGGGATCTAGTTGCTAATCTAGTATCTCGTGCAAATTCGTATTTAGGGGGCACCAGTGATCTAAGTTCATCGGAGCAGAATCCGTGAAAGTATTTATAGAAGAGACACAAGGAAGCCACGTCGCGCCGGTGGGAGAGAGACTGCAGGCTGTTTGCCAAGTCAGTATCTATCACATTACAGACCCTCCTCTGAACATTATCGAGAAGCCCTAGGAGAATAGCAGGGGCACCCGACCAGATATGGCAGCAGTATTCAATGCACGGGCGGATGGTAGATTTATATATGTGCAGGATAGATTTAAACGGAAAAAACTTCCGGGCCCTACACAGAGAACCAATTTTTCTATGCAGCGGATTTAGCAATGCATTCGATATAGTCATTCCATTTGAGGTCCGCTGAAAGTGTGAGACCAAGGAGGCGTAGTGTTTTACTCTCTGGGAGGTGAGATTGTCGATGATGGTTAATTGAGAGAAGCTTCGTTTTAGAAGCATTCAAATTTACTAGCCATTTCTTACCCCAGTCCAATATGGATTGAAGGTCTTTTTCAATCTCGGCTACGAGATTAGCTTTGACGCCTACACCAGATTTTTGTAGGAGACGAGAGTAAATTGTGGTGTCATCGGCGTACAAACCTACTTGGGCTCTTATGGAATCAGGGAGATCATTAATGTATATCAGGAAGAGTGTAGGACCTAAGATGGAGCCTTGGGGGACACCTGCGTTTGTATAGTAGTTCTGGGAGGCATGTCCGTTTAATACCACCTTCATTGTGCGGTTAGAGAGGAATGACTGGATTAGTTCAAACAAATGTCCAGTTATACCATAGCTCCGCAGTTTACATAGAAGGCCAGCATGCCAAACTCTGTCGAACGCCTTAGATGTATCCAATGCAACGGTTCGGGCTTCGCCATTCCTGTCGCGTGCCTGGCATATATACTCGGTGATGTCGTTAGCATATCAGCAGTAGCCTGTGTGCTGTGAGATGCTGAATCACCTCGGTGTTGATAATGGCTTCGAACACTTTGCCAAAGATCGGAAGAAGGCTGATAGGGCGGTAATTTGCAGGGTCAGAGGGTTCTCCAGTGTTTTTAAATATAGGAACTACAGAGGAAGATTTCCAACAGGCAGGAAAGCAGGAAGCAGATAGGCAGAGGTTGTAGAGCTTAGAAAGGACAGAGGAGAGTTCAGGGGCACATTTCTTTAAGACTGTGGTTGGGATTCCGTCACCACCGCTCGCTTTGTGAGGGTCAAGTTTTGAGATTATCTTAGAGACAAGCGAAGGTGTAATGTGGACATCATTCAGTTGTGCCTCGGTTCTAGGTGAGAAGTCGGGTGTAAAAACTCCAGATGAGTCTAGACTCGAATTGTTCGAGAATCTGCGGGCAAAGCATTCCGCCTTATCTGCTGGGGAGGTGAGAAACTCAAATTTGGTGATTAGCGGGGGTATTGTGGACTTGCTCTTGTTAAGTACTCTTTTACAGAGTCGCCAGTAGTCTTTAGCGCCGAATTTAGAGCATGCTATGCGTTGCTTCATTCTGGCAGCAAACAACATCTTAGCTTCGTTAAGTATCCTTTTACACTTTTTACGAGCTGAAGTGAAAAGGCGCCTGTTGTGGTCCGACGCGTAGATAGAGTCGGAAGAAATGATTCCGGTGGGCAATGGCAGCCGAGCAAGCGGGTGAGAACCATGGAGACGAATGAGATTTAAGCTGGAATTTCCTAGCAGGGATGAAGGCATCGATGCCAGCCTTAACCCAGGAGGAGACCTCGGATGCACATTCTTCGATGGGAAGACTAAAAACGTTGTTCCAAGGGATGTCCCAGAGGAAGTCTCGGAACGAATCCCAGTCTGCTCTTTGATAGCAGTATGATATTATATTTGTCTGGGTATCATGGGTCGGGCGGGAGTGGAGTGAAATATTGACGGACACTACAGTGTGGTCAGAGCTTCCGAGTGGGCAGAGTTGTCTGATAGCGCAAGAGTCTGGGATGGATGTGAAGCAGAGGTCTAGAAGTGAGTCCCTTCCGTTAGGGTTGTCGGAGAAACGCGTGGGGAAGTCCACTACTTGCGTAAGGGATTGGGTGATTGAAAAGTTCATGGTGTGGACACCAGCAGGGTCGGTGACAGCGTTCTTCAGCCACTTGGTGTGGTGGGCGTTAAAGTCACCAAACACAAATACATGGGCAGAGGGATGGGAAGAAATGGCTTTGTCGATATTGTCAGAAATGATGTCAAGTAACGAACAGTCAGGGGAGGAAGGGGAGCGGTAGAGAAAGAAGAGATAGCTAATCGAGCTGAGAAGTGAGAGGCGGAAGCACATGAAAGAATGATCTGGGGATTCAAAAGATGACACCCTAGATAAGGGAAGGTGTTTGCTGACATAGACACCAAGCCCATGCATATGAACATTGGAGTCCTTCCTGAAGAGGAGAAGGTAGCCAGGAACGTAGAACTCAGATGAGGGGATAGAAGGGTTAAGATTAGTTTCACATAGGGCTAATATATCAGGTGAGTTATTATGGAGGAATGAATCTACGCTGAGGAAGTTGGTGCGGATGCCGCGTATGTTAGTGCAAGAAATGCAGACAGGTTTGGGCATTTTCAAATGAGCTGGTTTAGTTTTGCTATTATGTTTGCTTTTTTCCATCGTGATTCAGTTAAGGAGAGGTCTTAGAATAGAATCAGACGGTCAATCGTTTGCAACTTGTGAAGGATGGAGACTGGTGCGGCCTACAACATAATGTGGCCTCGGGGTTGCCCACCGAACGTTCATGCAGGGACGCCCGTCCATGCGCGATATGGCACTACAAGAACCCCGGTATTATTCAACTGTTGATCAAAGCAGCCTCTCAAGACGCTACGCAAGAGTTCGGGCTCCTAACTACCAGTCGGAAGCAGAAACCAGGAAACTGCCAACCCGGTACCCTCAGAATGTAAAGACGTTGCCACCATACTCCGTAACTGAAAAGAGATTCCAGCTGAACTAACACTAAGACCGGAGAAGGGGGATCAACTGGGAACTTCTTCCTAAACTATAAACAAGGCGATCACCTCTAAACTCATTCAAAAGAAGAGGGTGGTGTGTGAGACCGGGCGATAGTAGGAACGATCTACTCCAATTAAAAAAAAAGGAAGGAAAAAAAAGTGACTAAGGTTTACAAAGTTTTAACTTAGTAAAAGTCAAAAATAACCTTGAATTGCAAAATAATTTACACAAACTAACTGACAAAAAAAAATACAACTGAAATAACATTTAGAACGAGAAGGTGAAGGTTTTTTTAAAAAACATTTATAAAACTGCTGGCAAACAAATTCATTGTTTGTGCCATGTTTTCAAAACTGATATTTCTATATATTCGCATGAGTGGTTTGTCGAGACGCGCTGCTGCATTACTTACGACACAGGTTACAATTCAAATCCGAATTGACGGTGACATTAATATTTGTGATGATGACTTTCAACATGAGTCCTAATGTCTCTATTCAGCCAAACGTGGGAGAAGGAGAGACAACAAAACTCTTCAGAAACGAACTGTCACAGCTTAGTTAATACAACGTGTCTTTCTAATTATCTAATATATATATATAACTGCCTGGCCGCCATCATGTGGAAAATTCTTGAATGTAACTTGCATGACTGAATAAACAATTTATTTCTTATCAAACAAGTAAAAAGAATATATATATATATATATATATATTGTATCGAGGCAGCAAATAATTTTCTCAACATATACAGTTAAATATAAGAGACAATGAATGTCTATTATGTTTAATCATGAGCCGTTCTAAACGTCGTATTTTGGCTTTAATTTCAGTTGTAAATAAAGACAAAAATTCTCCAACATTTGGATCATTTTTTTATTAATTTGTTTCTAAGCTTTCGGATCACATGATCCATCTTCTGAGAGGTTAATAAGAGGGTAATACATCACCATCCACCATCACCGACAATTTTATTTTGTGTTGACATAAAACTCCGCAAGGCAACGGCAATAGTTACCAAAAATAACAAACGCAGTTCGCAAATTTGCAATGGGCTTCTATGACGTCACACTTCGTGATAGCACGAAATGACAACAAAACCACGTATTCAAAAGACGTTTAGAACGGCTCATGATTAAACATAATAGACATTCATTGTCTCTTATATTTAACAGTATATGCTTAGAATATTAATGCTTTTCACGAACAAAAAAAAGTGAGTTGTATAATATGACATTTAACATTGTAAATTCTTATTAAATTATGTACTCGCTGTCAAAAAGTAAGATTTTTAAAACAAAATTTCAAACATAAGAATATTGCTTTCAATATCCTGCAATGTAATAATTAGTAGATCTTCTCAAAGTACAGAATTTAGAATCAGTATGACTATAAAAATTTCATGCTTACTAAGAATTCATTAATATATATTTCATTATAATCAATAACCTTGTTTCAGTAATTCATGAACATTTTAATGCCATTTTTGTAAGTCTTTTGATTTTGAGAAAGATCCTTTTGAAAAATAAAATTAATTTGCAGTTGGAAATATTTTTTGAAGACAAATTTATTTGCATTTTGGAGTGTTAGGCTGAAAATGAGGTGAAAAAAGGCACTAATACTCTTTTTTTCTTTTTGTACAGATTATCAATATATGCATGGAAAGGATTTCTCATTGACAGTTACCCCTGCAAACATTTTCTGGAAACAATACTAATACCTATGAAGAAGATAGCTGGGAATTTTCATAAAATTTGCATTTAGAAGCAACAATGCAGACCCAAACTGCAGAATAACCACATATTTGTGAAGAGTGTGGTTCAGCATTTAAAGAACACAGGCTGATACACACATATGAGAAAATATTTTCACGTAAATAAAATGTAAGAATTCACACCAAAAAAGGGACTGAAGAGCAAGTATATTCTTGTGATATCTTTGGTTCAGAATTTTCAAAAAGTGCAAGCCTTGAATTGCAGATTCCAATGTAAGTCCGAGTTTTAAATGAAAAACACAAAACAGGATATAATATAAGGACTCTGTATGTACTAAATAGAAGTTTACAAGGACAATAAAAGAAGAAAACATTTAAATAAAAAAACGTGTGTGTGTGTATCTGCATGTGTCTGTGTGTGTGTGTAGAGGAGAAGTCCTATAGAAAAATGGGTGAAGTGAGACGGGTACTAGTAGGAAAGGCTTCTTTTTCTCATGCGCGACTATATTCTAATTGCTAGAGCTGTTGAAATAAGAAAAAGAATGTAATTGCCTATTTATAGGCTTACGGAGCATCTCTTAGCGACAGAGTTTCAAAAAAGTCAGGTCCAGGTAATACCACAACATATATAAATAATATAAATGATAAAAAATCTAAAAGAAAATTTACTCACTTTTGTTTAAGAGTTTTTACATCACTTAATTAAAATTAAAGTGTAATATTTAACGAAATATACTTAAAAGAGAGTTTGCTCCTAAGTATACACACACACTTGCATGCACACTTGCACGCACACACATACACATGCACACATACAAACATAAACACACATATACACACGCATATATATATATATATATATATATATATATATATATATTATAAAATGTTGGCTTTTTATTTTAATAATGCTTTATTTTAGCATTTTTTTAAAGATGTAGATAAGATTATTATTTTTGTACTGTCATTTGTAGACAGATTTTGGTAGATATCCCTGTATATAAACGCGGCCCAAATGAGATATGTTTGGAGAAATGTAAGGTGAGTCTTCTTTGTTAGGCACATTGTAGTATATCCTATGTAATATATATAACAAGTAATTATATATATATATATATATATATATATATATATATATATATATAATAACTACATAGACTCTGTAAGTATGCAGGCCTTAAATTTATACTAAAATAAACCTCCGAAAAAACCATTAACAAACAGAACCTAAATCCTGTTACAATCCGGTGTACTAAGACGTCGGATAAATGGGGAGAAAAAAAGAAACCCGCGGAACAAGGACAAAACATTCAATACTCCGCAGTAAAGAAAAAACCCCAAACGGAACCAAACACAAGAAAAAGTGCTCAATACAAAGAACGAAAGAAAAGATACAATAGTAGAGCAAAAACACACAAAAATCTAGAGTGAGCCAAAACCTACCGCGGTTTCACACTATGGATCGTCAGGGCAAAGGCTGAAACACTAAAGATTAAAGCAAATAAGTAGATATACACTAAGGTAGGGGGGAACCATACCAACACAAGAAGGGGGGGGTAAGAACAAATGAAGCAAAACAACCTATCTTAGGAATAACTTTTATTAGACATATAAACGTAGTGTGAAACCGCGGTAGGTTTTGGCTCACTCTAGATTTATTTGTGTGTATATATATATATATAACATGTAACTATGTAATCATGTATATATAGCTATGTAATACATATAACATGTATATATATATATATATATATATATATATACATGTTATATGTATTACATAGCTATATATATATATATATATATATATATATATATATAGTGTATCAAGGCAGCAGATAATTTTCTAAACATATACTGTTAAATATAAGAGACAATGAATAACTGTTATGTCCAATCATGAGCCGTTCTAAACATCGTATTTTGGCTTTAATTTCAGGCGAAAATAAAAGACAAAAATTTTTAAACATTTCAATAATTTTTTATTAATTTGGTTCCAAGCTTTCGGCTCACATGAGCCATCTTCAGAGACATTACTAGGACGTTAACATAAAACATCCGCCATCAGCGACGATTTTATCTTGTGTTGACATAAAACTTTGCTAAGCAACTATAACAGTTACCAAAAATAGCAAACGCAGTTCGTAAATTTGTAATGCGGTTCTATGACGTCACACCGCGTGAGAGCTCGAAATGTTAACAGAACCATATATTGAAATGCAATGTAATGTGTTATGACTCAGTTGGATCGGTGTGAGTTTGTGAACCTGGGTTTCACTTTTTTGCGATCGTCAGCCAAAATGATTATTTTTTAAATTTGGATATATGTAGAGTTGCGTAAAAGAAATTAATCTGTTTATCTGACGACCGCAAAAGTGTGAAACCCAGGGTCACAAACTCACACCAATCCAACTGAATATTTTAGGTCTCTCACTGATATTAAGCGCATTTATATACATACCCATTTCATCTATTTATACACACACATATATGTATACACACATTTCACAGACGCATATGTATATATTTATATTTATATACATACACATTTCACACACACACACACACACACACACACACACACACATATATATATATATATATATATATATATATATCAATCTTCATCTATAGCACCACTCGGAGTTTCATACATTATGCAATCATCACGTGCACTTTATGAACTGACCCTTCCTAGATTTAAATTTTTGGTTCTCATGTTGTTCATGGTAGTTATACATTGTAATGCTGGGATGATATATGTACTTTTTTAAATTATATCATATGATTTTTTTCGTCGAAATAATTTTTAGTTTATAACCGGTTTCTTTGATTGTTCCGTTTTTCTTTTATGTATATCCTATTGCCCGGGATAGAACACATTAAGCTCTCTGTATAGATCTTTTTCTTTAATATTTTGTTATAATGATTTGTCTGGATTATTTGATGGTGTTTATATATATATATATATATATATATATATAGATATATGTATATATATATATATATAGTTATGTATCAATTGATACATAACTATATAATTATATTATATTAAGCTCTATAATACTCATTATATTGAGCACTGTTTATAATAAAATAAATGCCAGAGTACTCAAAAAAAACCAAAAAAACTTGAGTTCTCTTCACTTGGAATTATATATATATGTATATATATATATATATGTGTGTGTGTGTGTGTGTGTGTGTGTGTGTGTGTGTGTGTGTGTGTGTGCGTGTGCGTCTGATGTAGTGATAAACAGATATAGAAACGATCTATATATATAAAAAGCAAAATGTTTGTGTGTGTGTCTGTCTATCTGTCTGTCTGTATGTCTTTTATACAAATCCACAATTTTTATCCGATTCTCACCAAACTTCAAACAAATCTTTTTAGGCTTCCGGTCAGTTCATGGGCTACTTATTTCTCTGTCCTTCTCCAGATATCGGAAATATATACCCCGATATCTGATCCGGTCTGAATTTCAGCCCTTTTATCGTGGTTCTTGCTGCAGAATTTGCCCTAACTTATTAAAATGATAGTTTTTAGTCTCAAACATGAATAGATCTTCTCAGACGACTCATTTTCCCCGATATCGGAAATCGATAACCCTGATATTTTAAAGAATCAGATCAAAAACCGATATTCAGCAATCAATATGGCTCATTTTCTCCAATTTTACTCCCGATGGGTGCGATAAGTTTTCATGGACTTACTTAAGTTTATCCTTATTTAACTTCGGTATTTGAAATCGATACCCCGATATCCTGTTGGGTCTGATCAAAAGAAGGTTTTCAGTCTTTTTATTTTCATTTTTGCTTCGAGTTTTGCCTTAAATAGGTATAATTGTAGTTCTTAGTATCAGCCATGATACCATTTACTCAGTGGAGTTATTTAGCCTTCAAAATTCAGTTTGCGACAGAAAACTTATTTGACATGGATACCGGAAATCAAAATTTGACTTACACCCATTCATTTTTCTTTCAATCTACGGTTTCGCTTTGACTGGAAACAACTATTGCTTTTTAGTCTTTCGTAACAACGTCCAAAAAGTCTGAACTCCAGGATCATGGATTAGTTTTAAAGCTTTCGTTACACCCGAGCAACGCCGGGCTATACTGCTAGTATATATATATATATATATATATATATATATATATATATATATATATACTAGGTGCGATTGGTAAATTGTCGCAATTATTTTATTATTTCAAATATTCTTTAGGCTGTGTCTGAGCTCCAGGACCATGGATGAGTTTTAAAGCTTTCGTTACACCCGAGCAACGCCAGGCTATACTGCTAGTCGTTTCTAAATGAAATTAATATTTCTATTTCTGTTACTTTTTATTCTTTCTATTTTGTCTTCTTTTTTCATGTTAAGTATCAAGAAACGCTCACTGATTATATGAGATTCAATCAGAATTTCATAAACACAGTAAATAAGCTCAGGAAGAATGAATGTTTTTATGAAAATATTAATGTTTAATATCTACAAAAAACCGTGCAAAATTAACATGACACAGTCGCAAGAAAGTAAAGTTCATGTGATGGTAGACAGCGTTTATTTTTTAGATTTCTTTTTTCCCTTTTAAATATATATATATATATATATATATATATATATATATATATATATATATGATGAGATATGGGGAAGCATTTTTTTGTCTGATTGTTGATTGTTTGAGGAATCATTGACATTTAGTGACTTTCAAACTGGTAGTTATTGTTAGTTTTCTGTCTGTCTTTTTATTATTTATCAATTCTTTCTGTATTTCTGGAATATTTGCAGACTCTCAGCATTCTTTTTCGTTTCTAGGCATCGTTTATTTGACGATTTCACAAATTTTCTCTTCGTTTTTACTAAAAAAAATAATAAGAAGAAGGATACTGTAAACTGAGTGCTCAGTTCTATATAATAATGTTCAGGTTGACAGCTGGAATAGTTGAGGTTGGTGCTCAAAAACAAATAAGTACGAAAATTAATGTTAAGAGAGGCAGGATCTTTCCAAAAGGGTGAATGATAATTGTTATGCTTATGTGTTCAAATTCCAGTCGGGTTCGTTATATTCACATACGTGCTAATATCATTAGTAACGTTATGAATTCATCCTTCTACGGGTTGAAGAGCAGGACAGACAAGATCCTCTATCCTTAGGGGCAATTAGTCTAACACATAAATTTGGTTGATTGGTTGTTTTGTTTTATGGCATATCAACTTCGGCGGGTCATTTATTGTCAACTAAATTTGTTTTTTATTTATTTATTGCTGGTAATACCTTTGTGCGTTGTGGTGCAGTGGATATCGGCGCGGAACGAGAAAACGGGGAGCCGAGTTCGAATTCCAGTTGAATCTATTGTATTCACTTACGCGCAAATACCCTTGGGAAAGGTATTAATCCGTTTCTTCCTTCAAGCTATGGGTTAAATAACAGGACAGATTGGGTTCTATAGCCTACCTTCTGCAGGGCGTCCTGCACTTTTCTTTTCGTGTCAGGTAACAGTACCGTGTCATCCACGTATCTCATATTGTTGAAATTGTAGCGACAATAACAAATACTGTAAAGGACTTTATTTCTCTCGGTATAGTTTCGCTGTAGGGTGGTGGTGCATTGGATATCGGCTCGGAACGAGAAATCGGGGAGCCGAGTTTGGATTCCAGCTGAATTCATTGCATTCACTTACGCGCAAATACCCTTGGGAAAGGTATTAATCCGTCTCTTCCTTCCAATTATGGGTTAAATAACAGGACAGATTGGGTTCTATAGCCTTGGTCGGCAACCAGTCTACCGCAGAAAGCAATGGCAACCTACTGCGGGATAATCTTCTGCCCAGTCAGTCATGTCTCTTTCGAGACATGATCGCCCAAGCGTGTATCACGCATGACACTTAACTGACAGAATATAATAGTTGGAAACATGATTAAGGCTTCTACTGGGCATGAAGTGGGGGATCAGTTTTCTATTGTTATGAAGTAATAAACTGACCCCCCACTAATTACTACTTAATAATATAATACATCTCTTCCCCCACTAGCTATGAGACAAATAACAGGACAGATTGGGTTCTATAGCCTTGGTCGGCAACCAGTCTACCGCAAAAAGCAATGGCAACCTACTGCGGGATAATCTTCTGCCCAGTCAGTCATGTCTCTTTCGAGACATGATCGCCCGAGCGTGTATCACGTATGGCACTTAACTGACTGAATACCTTTTTCGTTTCAACAATTTTTTGTTGTTTTTTATTTAAATTTTGTGTCTAGTAATAGGAATACGGGGGACGCCTTCTGCTAAACTTTGTTATTTTCCTATTCTATCAATTAGATTACAAAATTACGGAACAAAATGCATCAATAAATCAATGTTTTTTATCAGCAAATTTAAACCGAAACTCAGTTCAGTGCATAAACATAAAACCCGTTCCTCAAATGTTTTTGGTTGGTTGGTTGGTTGTTTTGTTTTATGGAATATCAACCTCGACGGGTCATTTATTGCCTACTAAATTATATTTATTTCTTGCTGGTAATACCTTTTTCTTTCAACAATTTATTGTTGTTTTTTATATAAGTTTTGTGTCTAGTAATACTTTTTTTTCTTTTCGAGTATCAAGATTCATTGGGATTTGTTTTTTAAGGGCAGGGTCCCCAAGTCCTACCGTTGTTATTTAACCCATAACTGGAGGGAAGGGACGGAGTAATACCTTTCCCAAGGGTACCAGTGCCTAAGTGAATGCAGGGTATTCAACTGGAATTCGAACTCGCAGGAGATACTAGATTAGCAACTACGTCCCACCCTTTTACAGTGAAACCGATAAAATGTAACCGCAATTTCAACTCTAACAGCTTCTTTTCTCGCACTTCCCTCCTGTGGAATTCTCTTCCACATACTAGCTTCCCCGACAGCTACAATGTCCATGAGTTTAAATGTAAGGTCAATAGACACCTCCTAACACACTAGCTCGCATCGATTCTTTCAAACACTCTTCCCATCTAATCAACACTCAGCCTCGGTATCCTTACCCGTCTATAACCCTCCTTCTGACATTTCCTATATCTAACCACTCTTTCCTAATCCCTTTCCCCTATGTAACCTCCTGCGCAATAGTGGCTGTGGAATGCTTTGCTTGGGGTGAAATAAATAAAAAAAAACTGGCAGTGCTTCTCCATATATGAAAACCGACGCAACTGTAAAGTACGTAAACAAAATCTAACCATCCAACAAGCATAAGCAAGCACATGCCTAAAGGAAGAGAGCACAGACTCTCAAAAATTCGTCAAGCAAATCAACCTTTGATGAAAAGAAAAATACTATGAACATGTCTTAGAAAAGATTTAGTCATAAGAACATTTTAGAATACAAATCCCAACCAAGCAAACAAAGGAAAATAATGATAGAAACCAAAACATTATTTGGTTCAACCTAACGTTTAACTTAGAATTAAAAGTTAAGACGAATATTTATAAAATCTAAACTGGAGCTTTGTCTGTGTGTGCGTATGTGTGTGTGTGTCCGTTACGTATAGACTCCGAAACGGCTGAACCAATTTTCATGAAAATTTACACATTAATACTATAAGCGTCTGCGAGTGTTCTTAGCTAGGTTTCGTGTCGAGGTACCCCCTGATAAATATCGAAAATCGAAAATCGAAAAAATCGGGTTATAGAAGGAGTGGTCTGATTTTAATCAAATTTCATACACTCATAAACAAAGACATAAAAAACGATATTCAGAAGTTTCAACGTTGCAGTTCTTACAATAGTGCAGAAAATTGATAATATATATCTATATATACGAAGGCAAGATGTTTGTGTGTGTGTCTGTTTATCTGCCTGTATGTCTGTATTTTTTCAGCCCTTTTATTTAAGTGTTTGCTTCGGGTTTGGCTCTAAGTAGGCATAATTGTAGTTCTTAGTCTCAGCCATGATACCATTTACTCAGAGGACTTATTTAGCCTTCAAAATTCAGTTTACGACGAAAAAAAACTTATTTGATATCGATACCAGGAAATCAAAATTTGACTTACATCCATTCATTTTTCTTTCAGTCTACGGTTTCTAACTGGAAAAAAATATTGCTTTTTATTCTTTTGTGCCAACGTCCAAAGTGTCTGAGCTCCAGGATCATGGATTAGTATTAAAGCTTTCATTACACCCGAGCAACGGCTGGCTATACTGCTAGTTAAGTTATAATTGAACTAATAATTTAAAATGATCCTGATATAACTTGGAGCATGGTAAAAATAGCCAAACCAAACAACGGCGGTAAAATATGAAGGTTATGCCAAGAAGAAAAATTTGATAGTATGCTGAAAGGAAAAAAATACCTAAATGAAATTAGCCAAATTATGCCTGAGGATCATACTAGGATCATACAAGCATGGATGAAAGTCTCATAGATCCTTAAATAACTTGTCCTGATTGTGAAAACTTTTCAGGTGTTTGAAAATTCTAGTCGCGCGTTCGTGAAGAATATTGTTCGGGCGTTTGAAAAACGGCAAAAACAGTTATTGTGACTAACCTGAAGATACCGAAAGTTTGAAATCTAGGCCGTGGAAATAATTAATTATCATATATATATATATATATATATATATATATATATATATCACTCGTAACATCTGTGTAAGCATTTTAGCATATACATATACTAATGTGGACGTGTGTATGTGTGTGTGTACAACCCGCTATGTTTAACCATATCTGCTTGTTAAAAGGTTCATGCGTTTGTAATTCATTTGTAATGTAAATTATTTCTGTTCTAATTGGTTGTTATAATGTCACGAACTTCAGTGATGCCATTAATTCGGACTGAACAAATTTGTCGGCTTGTCGGTCACAAATACAAGGAAAGAAAATAAAGAAATTTACAAAGCCAGAATCTTAAGTAAAAATGAATGAATTGACATGCAAAAAAGTACATGTGATAAGAAAGAAAGAAAAAAAGAGAGAAAGAAAGAAAGAAAGAAAAAAGAAAGAAATGAATAAAGTAAGGAATGAAGAAAATATGAATGAAGGAAATGGCAATAGAGTAGGGAAAGAAAGAAAGAAAGAAAGAAAGAAAGAAAGAAAGAAAGAAAACACGGAAGGAATAAATAAAAAAATGAATGAAGGTACGAAAGAAGAAAAAATGATACAAAAAAGACAATAAAGTATGAAAAGAATGAAAAAAAAACAAAGGAAAGTAAACAATGAATGAATGAAAAAAGGAAGGAAAATATGAAATAAGCAACAGGTACTGCAATAGAAAGAAAGTGAAGAATGAAAGTAATGAATTAATGAAAGAATGAAAGAAGTAAGAAAATATGAAAGAAGAACAAGGTAATACAGTATTAAAAAGTAAGAAAAAAGAAAAGAACGAAATGAATTAAGGAAGAAACGAAAGAATGATGGAAAGAAAGAAAATATGGAAGAAATAAATTAAATAATGAATGAAGATATGAAAGAAGAAAGTAAAAAAAGTCGGAAAAGGCAATAAAGTATAGAAAAGAATAAAAAAAAACAAAGAAAAGTAAAGAATGAATGAATGAAGAAAAAGGAAAATATGAAATAAGGAACAGGTTATAGAGTATGCAATTGAAAGAAAGCCAAGAATGAGAGTAATGAATAAAGGAAGGAAGGAAGAAAGAAAGGAAGGACGGAAGGAAGGAAGGAAGAAAAAAGGAAATACGAAAGAAGAACAAGGTAACCGAGTATTGAAAAGAGATTATATTAAATTAGGTATAATTAGTGGAGTATCAGTGTATTACTTCATAACAAGAGAAAACCGATCCCTCAATTATGCTCAGTAGAAGTTTTAATTATGTTTCCAACTATTATATTACAGTTATGTAGCCCCCCCCCCCCGCACATCAGTAGCATTTACGCCTTGCCCGGGGTGAAATGATTAAAAAAAAAATCCTCACAATTGTAAGTTTAAACACGTCAGATTTTAGTGAAATATAATCCTATTCAGTGTTTACGTATAGACTCCAGTCTAAAGTTACGTAATATTTGCCTATAGACTGAAGTATAAATATATTCAATGTTTGTTTATGCACTGAAGTATAAAACCTATTGGACTCGAGCAGAAACCTATTCGATGTTTAAATATAGTCTCAAGTATAAATATATCTTATGTTTTTTTATAGCCTCCAGTATTATTTAATGTACTATTTTATGTTTGGATATAGTTTCAAGTTCAAACATATTATATGTTTGTTTATAACCTCAAGTAAATATCCATTCACTGTTTGTTTATAGACTCAAGTATAAACCTATTCAATGTTTTCTATAGACTCAAATATAAACCTTTTCAATGTTTGAATATAGTCTCAAGTATAAACATATTCTATATTTGCCTATAGACTCATGTATAAACCTATTCAATGTTTTCCTTTAGATTCAAGTATAACCCCCTTTTATGTTTGTCTATATCCTCAAGTATAGACCGATTCAATGTTTATTTTTTCACTAAAGTATAAACCAGATGAATATTTTCTGACAGACACAAATATAAATCAGATAATCCTTTGATGATAGGCTCAAGCATAATTTCAATATTAAATAAATGAACCGTGGTTTGTTGTCAACTCCATATTTTTATATTTATTTAAACTGAAAAAGTTAAGTACTAAATCAAGAATTAGACAAGATATCCCTAGATATGTGCAGTAGAATGAGAACAGTCTTACTCAGTAGATTAAATAAAGGGTTAAGTTCAGAATTCTCAGTATGTTACTCGGATCAATATACATCTGATGAAAGCCGGAGGACGCAACAATGTTTATTGTGAATATATATAAAAATCAGCATGTGCATGTTCATTAATCAAAGCCAAAAGTATCGGAATGTTGTTTTGGTAAGAAGAGAGATATCGATTGCCAAAGATCGACCATAAACTATGTCGTGCATACACACTTAGTAATTATGTTTTCGCTTTTTTCGTTGTTATTAGCATTGCTTGCAAGGAAAATGTGTAGCGTGTGGTCGTCTCACTGAACCACAAACTTTCCAACAGTGACCAAGATAGAAAAAATACGTTTAGGTTAAACACAACAGATTCCATGTTCAACAACTAATTATATTCCTTATATCTCACCTCTTAAGACTTTTCTTTCTTTTTTTTTCTTTCTTTCTTTCTTTTTTTCTTTTTTTTCTAAAAGACAAACTTTATTTGAAAGGAACAAAATTTGAAGACGTCCAGGAAATCCAAGAGAATGATACAAGATCAGTGCTCGCTAACTGTTGTGGGGTAGTTCTTTGCACTGAGGGTTATAATCGTGCTATGTCAGTTGCTAATCGACTTAACACACACAAAATGCTAGGAACTTGGTAATCTTCCACTCTCAGCTGACTCCTTAGTATTCGGCTAACTGCCGACTAATATCAACTGCCTAGTAGTTCTACTGAACTCAAATAGAACTCTAAAGAACTCCCATGAACTTTCCAGGAACTTCCTGTTAACTCTTATTACTATAGGAGGGAGAGTCCATTATCTGAGGAATAGATGTGTTTTCCCATTACACTAACCCCCCGAAAAGAGTTTCAGAAATGCTTCCATTTATGAAAAAAAAAAACACGCTGAATAAAGTATGTGTTTCTTCTGAAGACACATACTTCTGAAGACATAATTTAAATGAGATTAAATGCTGAATTCCGATCTATTGTTGGTTCTTTTTATAATTGTAGTCCCAATACTTTTGATCAGACCACGTGAATTAAAATGATTTATAATTATTTTCTATTTTTAGAACCAATTATAATGTTGCATGTATCATCCTAACTAACAAACTGGTAACTTTTATTAAATATCTCATAACAACTTATAGAAAATCGCTGACGTATGACAATGTTCAATGCCAAACAGGTAGATTGTCAACGATAAAAATCCACAAACAACCCAAAATGGATGAACGTAATGTAACCTGGATCGTCGAGGTGTTATTTTTTTTTTTTAGAATTCTCAAAATGAAATGAAATATTAGATACACGATTACATGTCCAACAGCTTCAACGTAAATGACATTGTGCTGATCAATAAAAAATGTTTGTTGTCTTTCTGACGACACAAGACCGCAAACAGCAAGAATAATAGGCCAGCGGTTGCTTCACTTGAAAACACCGATTCATGTTACGCAACATCGAGCCTGGTTAGTACCTAGACGGGTAACCACTTGGAAATATCCAGTGCTGTCAGCTTGGATGTGCGGCTGGTGTACTGGATACTGGCGCAGAAATTTTAATAGGAGAATCAAGTTCGAATTCCCACTGCGCTCATTATATTTACTTTAGATTCTTTTGTGAATTTTATAAATCTTCTTTCGAACTTACCATAGATTAATTACCTCCTCAGTTATCCAGCTTTCCCCCAAAAAGTAGAAAAAGGAAATAAAAATAAACTTGTCCCACCGTGGACCATTTAAAGTCAGTTCGCGCAGTGGATTGGTTGATACGATCATCCAATCAGGTGGACGGAAGACGTGGTCTAGGTTCGTTCAATGGATTATAAATGCCATAGTCTCTGCTAGGGTATTATTGCGAAGAAGGGTTTGCTTCGGGATTAAAGACCCTTATGAACCAAGTCAATTTACATGAAAGACGAATCCTTCCGGCACCTATTCAAGAGCGTATATTTCAAAAGAAAAGTAAAACTTGTATCAACAAATATAAAATTATCTAACAAAATATTTCTTCCAACATAAAATTATCTAACAAAATAATTCTTCCAACATAAAATTATTTTCTGAAAATTACTTGTAAAGTTGTAGAAAACAAATCAACCAACAGCGTGAATATGAGAAAGATGTTTTGAATTGGGTTAGTCTGTTTTGCACAACCCATTGTATCCCTAAAATGACCTATATTACATTTGATAGTAAAATTACTTCCAATAAATATTATAGTAAAATGCCCTTCAATACAATTAATAGTAAAATGCACTCCAATACAATTTATAGTAAAATGACCTCATATAAATTTTATAGTAAAATGTCTTCCAAAACATTTTATAGTAAAATGACCTCGAATATATTTTATAGTAAAACGATTTCCAATATAATTTATCGTACAATGGTTTCCAATACATTTTATAGCAAAATAACCTCGAATATATTTTATAATAAAATGATCTACAATACATTTTATAGTAAAATGACCTCGAATACATTTTATAGTAAAATTATCCACAAAACATTTTATAGTAAAATGACCTCGAATATATATTATAATAAAATGATTTCCAATACATTTTATAGTAAAATGATTTCCAATACAATTTATAGTAAAATGGTTTCCAATATATTTTATAGTATAATGACCTTGAATATATTTTATAGTAAAATGAATTCCATTGCAATTTATAGTAAAATGATTTCCAATACATGTTATAGTAAAATGACCTTGAATATATTTTATAGTAAAATGATCTACAATACATTTTATAGTAAAATGATTTCCAATACATTTTATAGTAAAATGACCTCAAATGCATTTTATAGTAAAATGATTTCCAATACATTTTATGGTAATATGACTTCCAATATATTTTATAGTAAAATGACTTGCAATACATTTTGTCGCTCACTGCAAAACACTTTTATGGGAAAAACTTACTCGGTAGCAATGCAGACTCAAGAATTCGTCGAATAGTTTTTCACATCAAAACCTGCGAAATTTCATTCAGAAATAGCTCTTTGCGAATAATGGCGGATGTATGATTGAAAGGGCCGGACTAAGATAATGATAGTTGCTCTGAAAGCAGAGTGAGGTTGTGTAATATAACAATCTGGCCCCACCCGAGGAAGTGATGCAAGCGATGGTGTTTTCCATCGGTGAAGGGGGCGGCGAAGCGACAAGACAGGTGTTTGTGAAATACATCCTGTCAAAGCCGGAGCGGATGTCGTTTTGACCTTATTTCCGACAGCGGCGGAATTGGCTACAGAGGCAAACAGATCAGGTGCCTCTTAGAATTACGTGGGCGTTGCGTGGGCGAGGCAAAAAACCGGAAGGAAAGTCCCGGTTCTAGAGGACTATATAAAGACCTCGACACACGGATTCGCCAGTAGCAGAGAGTGGCCGGTGGAAGCAGAGAGAGACAACACAGGCAGACTACACTCCCGTCAGCCATTCTATATGCGCCCTCACCCTCCCGTTCTCTATTCCACACAGTTCGTCGTCATTAATAAAAATATAACCTTATATTTTTATATATGCGTGTTTGTTGTTTTGTCGTCGTACGGCGATATATAACAGTTGTGCGTCTGGGTTTTTAAATAATAAATTTGGGGAAAACAGCTTATCAGCTTTTACTCGTTTTGTCGTATTTATGTCACAGGCATGAAACGATTCTGAATACCTAAAGGATTAATCATAGACTCACATAGGATCTCATTAAACACGACTGAAATATTTTATTTGTGACACAAAATTTATAGTAGCAGCAATTTTCTCTTCTGTAGAACTGGGAAAGCTAACGCAGCAACAGAGGCTAATGATTCTTTATTCCTTAATAAGTATGGAATTAAATTGAAGGATTAAGTGGACGTCCATCGAGTATAGCTTTACGATTCTTTACGGGTACATTAAATCATGTGTTTAAAGAGAACGACTTTTCTACTTTCTCTGTAATGACGAAAGTGAAAAGTGAATGCAGGAAAGAATATGAACCTCGATAATTACTGGATTTCATGACACCAGCTTCGATGCTGATTTGTTGAATTATTTCATCTCAGCCTTTTTGTTGTGTACATTGAGACTAACCTCTAATTATCGTGGCTTCTTCACTTCTAGGATCATTTCCTATTGTTGAACAAAGAACAATAACAACAAAACCATGAGCATCTCAAATTACCCAAGTTGACTGCGCGACTGGAAAAGCGGCGAGGCTTCCTTTCAGCTTTGCTTTTAGCAAAATGTACGTAGTAATTAAAATCAATGAACACTTTAGTATAAAGCCCCAATTGCTAATGGTTTTCTGTATTGAAAGGCACGATCTGCTAAAGTACGCTTCCATGGCAAAAGAAAGATGATTCCTCTCGAGTTGGAAAAGCTAATAACAATGATATTCATGTACTATATACAATGAAACTTTCAGAATCGAATGCATATTATTCGACCATATAGGATTCATGTGAAAAGGTTTGTCACTTAACAGAGCAGATTCATGCTGAGTTCAAATTTCATGAAAGCACCATTATGATGTTCTCACTCCTAGGGGTCTTGTTTTTCATCTGTTGTATCCCGGTTTTATTCTTATTTTGTATGGAAATCTGTTGGACTTTGATATTTTTGTATGGCAGTAGTTCTACAGGTACTTAATTGCTTTTAATTGCTTTTATTTCGTTGACTTTTTTTAGTGTGTTGTATTATTTGCAGGTGGTTTGTTACGGCTTTTTTTATAACTTCCTTTTAGCACGCATGAATGAGTGTACATATAATTGCTTTATAATGAATTAGTTTGTTTTTGTCATTTTGGTTGACCACTTTTTATTTTGTTGAGTTAACCTTTATCTTACCATGTTAGTATATGTGAGCGAGGATTTTTATGTTATGGCTAAGTTTTTATGTTCTTGGGTTGATTTTTTGTGGACTTTATGTGTTTTTCCGTTTGTTGGTATGGCGAAGGAAGCATTTCAAAAGTTGAGTTAGGTATTAAGAAACAGGACAATTTCGCTAGAAATTAGGAAGAGAGTACTGGATTGCTACGTGATGTCCGTCCTTCAATATGGCAGTGAATACTGGACAATATCATCAAAGATGAAGGAAAAACTTGAAGCAACTGAAATGTTCTACAGAAGGATGCTGCGAATCTCATAGATCGAGCATGTGAGCAATGATGAGTTCTTGGAAATGATGGAAACAAAAAGAAAATGAATACTGAGGATCAGGAAGAGGCAGCTGAAGTTCCTGGTACATGCAGAGAGGAAGGAGGGCTTGGAGAACCTGATACTAACAGAGCAGATAGAGGGAAAAAAGAGACTGGGGAAAGCAACGGATAACATATTTGAAGGACCTAATCAGGTGGATGGTGGAACGAGGATTGCATGGTGTAACAGGAGAAGGCTTGCTCAGAGCCACCAAGGATAGGGAAATTTGGAAAGCCATGATCGCCTACGTCCTGAAGTGACAGGGCACATACAAGAAAAGAAGCTATATTATCTTCTGTTTTTTTTTTATCGGAATTGTGTATTTATATGTTTTTCATATCTTTATATCTTGTTTTGAGTTTGCGTTTTGAGTTATCTTATTTTTGCTTTTGTTATTATTTGTCTACATTTTTCCATTTATGTTTTTTGCCTGATATTTTCCTTTGATTTTTAAAGCTAGGTTTTGTTAATTTTTCATTCATAGATAATTTGTAGTTTCTGCTATTGTTGCTGTGTCGGGTTACTTTTTTAAGTTTTCCCATTTAATTTTGGTGGTAATGTTAGTTTTTGGTTCCATGTGTATTTTGATAGTTCTGTGTTGTTTTTGCATCTTTCTGTATCTAATTATGCCCTTGTGATTGTTGAATCTTTGAGAATTGTTTCTGTTGCTCCTACGTAAATCTTTTGCTTTTTCTTAATGTTATTTGTCATTGTGGCTTTATATATCCTGTTATCGGTAAGACATTTATTTTTACGTGGTATTTTTCGTTTATATACCTACTTATATATAAATAACTGAAATAAATTACTCATTTCTAATTTATAAATCCGACTGTTGTTCATCACTTTAGAGTTACATACAGTTGATAACCACATTTGAGTGAACGCCGTATGTATTTTTGTTAACCAACTTTTATATTCACGAAATCTTATTGAATAAAAATAAAAATATTAATCTGCATCCCCATTATCAGAAGAAACTGTTGTTAGATCGGATGTGGTTTAATCCAACTTGACCATAAAAGGCGTCGTCGATCAAGGTAAGCAGAAGAGTAATATTTTATTTTATAATATTTTTCAAATATTCAGAACGGTTGATGAAAATAGTGTTTAAAGAAATAAATGGATCGTCTGTTTTTTTTTTATCATTTCACCCCAAGCAAGGCATTCCACTGCCACTATTGCGCTTGGGGCTACATAGGGGGAGGTAAATAGGAAGAGTGGTTAGATATAGGAAATGTCAGAAGGGGGGTGATAGATACTTGGGTGGGTGGGAAGAGTGTTTGAAAGAATAGAAGTTAGTTTGTTTGAAAGAATGGAAGTTAGTGTGTTAGGAGGTGTCTATTAACCTTACATTTAAACTCCTAGAGATTGTAGCCGTCGGGGAAGCAGTCATGTGGAAGACAATTCCATAGTCGGGAAGTGCGAGAAAAGAAACTATTGGAGTAGAAGTTGCGGTAGCATTTTATCGGTTTCACTGTAAAAGGGTGGGATCTAGTTGCTAATCTAGTATATCGTGCAAATTCGAACCTAGGAGGCACCAGTGATCTAAGTTCATCGGAGCAGAAACCGTGAAAGTATTTATAGAAGAGACACAGGGAAGCCACGTCGCGCCGGTGAGAGAGAGACTGCAGGCGGTCTGCCAAGTCGGTATCGATCACATTACAGACCCTCCGCTGTACCTTGTCTAGAAGCCCAAGGAGAATAGCATGGGCACCCGACCAGATATGGCAACAGTATTCAATGCACGGGCGGATGGTAGATTTATATATGTGCAGGATAGATTCAGACGGAAAAAACCTCCGGGCCCTGCACCGAGAACCGACTTTCATAGCAGCAGATTTAGCAATGGATTCGATATAGTCATTCCACTTGAGGTCCGCTGAGAGTGTGAGACCAAGGAGACGTAGTGTTTTAGTCACTGGGAGGCAAGCCTGGTCCATGCTAATAGGAGGTAGGTGCGATTGTCTATGATGATTAATTGATAGTAGCTTCGTTTTAGGATTGGAGGTCTACTGAATTATTATTATTGGCTAAACATTTCCGTCTAATATGTGTGTGCGAAATTATTTATTTATTAATTTAATCATATCACCAGAATCGAAGCCACTAAGACGCAAGAAGTGAAAGAATGTAGAAGAATATGGGAAAAGAAAATATTAAGTAGAGAGAACGATAACCAAACAGGAATTAAGAAAACAGACGATACTGATTGATGTGACATTTAAATCTTTGACGATCAAAGTTAAGAGGAAAGGAAAAAGCCGAAACACAGTTATACAAAAGCTACATGCAAACGAAGAAGCTTTTAGCATAGGACTTTCGGTTACATCTAGCCATTACAATTGTAAAATGATGAAACCTTACCAATCTAGTATTAAGCTTAAATTCATAACGTCTAACTCCCAATAAAGAACACCAGAAAAATACTATGGAGATATTAATAGAAAGAGTCGTGGTAAGTACGTTATTCCAGTGAGAAATATACAAAGGCCGTAATGTCAAATCAGGAACAACAATTTGTAGATTAAGATTATTCTTTGTATTTTATATAGAACACCGAATTTATAGCAGATCAGTTGTGTTAAACAATAACCTAGAGGGATTCATCGACCCAGAGAGCAAAATTGTATGCTATAATCGCATGGGTTTTAAGCCTATTATCGAACTTAACAACTGATGCGCATACATTACCTTGTATACTTCTCTAACTCTGTCGACTGTAAAATAATGAGACCTATCTGCCACTCTAGTACTGCTCTTAAATATATGAAATCTAGTTACTAAGTACAGTTTATCAGAACAAATATCATGAAAATATTTCGAGCACATGCACAGAGAAGTTACGTTAAGGCAGTTGCCTAAGACATCATATTTTCTTTCATTTTTTTCTTTTTCGACACTTAGCTTTGGTTTTTGATGTTGTTTGGCGTTGTCCGCTTTCTTAAAATAAAGTTTTATTTGGCATACAAAACAGTTCATTCTCGAAATGTGGACAGTTAGTGTTTGCTAACAATTAGATTAAACTCACAATCGGTTTATTAATGTCTGCAAGATCTTTGTTCACTTGCGATACAAGAGAAAAGCGTGCGTCAAACGTAAATTCGAAACATGTGTGTAGAAGAAAATGCGTGCGAATAGCGAAGAAGGAAATGACCTTTAAACACAACTCTACAAATTTACATAAACCTTATTAATGAGCCTCTGTTCCTTTCAAGTTGTAAAAATACAATTTGAAAAGACATCCGGATCGTAACTAATGTTCGTCTAGTTAAACGTTAGTCTTTCAGTTTTTCGCCGAGTCCTCTTATCTTTTCTCCAAAGATTCTTCTTATAAATAAATTTCTGATCTTTCACCGCCAAAAGATCTGTTGTGCAAAAAAGTATTTCCTATTTACATTTGAGGTCCACAGTTTTATAAACTCAGCCAAGTTGCTGTCTGTCCTTATTTGCAAATATCATCGATGACCTTAACCACGTTCAAAGATGTGAATAATAAAATTCCGTCCAAACCTATAAATTAAAAAATCTTTAAATTTAGATTTCTAACTTCAGAAAAACGCTGAGATTTCTGTAAAAAAACAAAAAAATAAATAAATAAAACAACAGAGGGAAAGAGAAAGATTTAAAAAAGTACACAAATGTTGACTAAAGCCTAATTCTTCGATTTCAGATCGTTTATTTCCAAGGGTGATTTTATTGTGGACCAACATTAAAAACTATTTCAGGCCAATGTGTCACATATATAAGCTTTTTTTTTTAATCATTTCACCCCGAGCAAGGCGGAAACGCCACTGATGTGCAGGGGGCTACATAAATGTAAAAAGATTAATTAGAAAAAAGTGAGGAGTACAAACTAATTAGAAAGGAACAAAAGAAAGCTGAGAAAGCAGGTGCGATGACAGATACATAGGTGGAGAGAATGGGAAGGTTATACAGGGGAGGGGAGAGAGCTAGAGTCTAGTGGTTAGTAGATGAGTATTGACTTTGCATTTAAATTTCTGGAGGTTGTAGCAGTCAGGAAAGCAAGAATACGGGAGCGAGTTCCGCAGGCGGGAAGTGCGAGAGAGGAAGCTGCAGGAGTAGAATTGTCATCTGCATTTGGCTAACCTGACTGTGAATGGGTGGGACCCAGTTGCCAGTCTGGTTGCACGAGTAAACACCTGTTGAGGAGGCATCAGTGACTTAAGCTCATCCGAGCAGAAGCCATGAAAGTATTTATAGAAGAGACAAAGGGAGGCCACATTTCGACGATGGGGAAGTGGCTGCAGTCGAGTCGCCAGATCAATACCTATCACATTACAGACTCTACTTTGGAGCTTGTCAAGAACACTGAGGAGAACGGCAGGGGCACCCGACCATAAATGGCAGCAGTACTCCATGCACGGACGGATGGTTGACTTGTATATATGCAAGATGGATTCAGGTGGAAAAAACATCCTGGATCGACATAGTGACCCAATCTTCTTAGCAGTAGATTTTGCTATGGATTCAATATAGTGGTTCCATTTGAGGTCTGAGGACAGGTTAAGTCCGAGGAGGCGTAGTGTATTACTCTCAGGGAGAATCACTTGATCCATGCTTATGGGAGTCAGAAGAGGTTGCCTGTAATGGTTGACAGACAACAGATGGTCTTAGATGAATTAAAGTTGACAAGCCACTTCTTGATCAATCCGATAAATCTGTTATGGAAAAATATTATCTTCGCTATAGTTTAATCGAATCATGGTTTGAAACGGAGAAACTACTTTCAAAACACATGCAGACTGAATAGGAAACAAAGTATCATAACATATTCTGTCTTTGTACTTGTTAACATTTCAACAATGCTTTTATTAATTTCACCATGTCTTGATCCATTTTGCTGCAGTATACATTGTTTTGGTTCATACAAACATTTATGTATTTGCGTTGCTTTATGAATGCTTGTAATTTTCCAGCAGTCAGCCGTCAATTAATTTTCTACTAGCAATTATGTTGGCATAAGTTCTTTCATATGTTTTTAAGCGGTGCTTAATTTACTTTAAAATAGCAAGGTTTTTGAAAGAACTTACTCTATAAAATATTTTAAAGATTCAGTAATTAATTGTAAAAAAAAAGATATTAGTATTCAGTTTGTGCACAGCCAGAACGAATCTTGGTCAAATATTTACGAAATATTTACGAAAATAGTACAACTAAACTTTGTAAATTGACGTGATAGTATTTATAACACTGCAAAGAGACCATGAAAGTAAAAGTTGTAGTTACTAAACCATGTTTAGACTGTTTTTAGAAGGGAAAATATTGTTGATCATTTGGTCCATTTTACAGCGTTATACGTAACTTCTCATGAGATATTTCAACCTTGAAATTCCCGTATGTCTGCAATGAAATTCGTTTAATATCTGTTTTTGTTGGTTATTTGGTTTTATGGCATATCAACACCTCGGTGGGTCAATTATTGCCAACTAAATTTTATTGCGGGTAATACCTTTTTCTTTCAACAATTTATTGTTGATTTTTATATAAGTCTTGTGTCTATTAATAGATTTTCCTTTTCGAGTACCAAGATTCATTGGGATTTGTTTTTAAGGGAAGGTTTCCCAAGTCCTACTCTATTATTTAACCCATAACTGGAGGGAAGGGACGGATTAATACCTTTCGCAAGGGTACCAGTGCTTAAATGAATGCGGGGTATTCAACTAGAATTCGTACTCGGCTCAACGATTTCTCTTTCCGAGGCGATATTCAATACATCACAACGCTTACAGCACCTGGTATTCCCAAGCGGTCTCTCATCTAAGTACTAGACCAGGCTGAACGTTGCTTATCTTCGGTGATCGAACGAGAATGGGTGTATTCAACGTGGTAGGCCGTAAGCACGCACATCCGTCATTAAACGCTTACAGTAACTGGTATTGCCCAAGCGGTCACCCATCTAAGTACTGAGCAGGCTGATCGTTGCTTAACTTCGGTGATCGAGCGAAAACAGGTGTGTTCAATGTGATATGGCCTGTTTTTGTAATATGGTTGGTATTACTGCTTTTTGTGCAAACATTAGTACTCCATTACATATCGAATAAGTGTTCAAGTCATGATTGTATTTCAAAAATAGTCTATCTTTCTTACGTTTTTTAGTCGTTTTTTTAATTTATTTTCAAAATAAGCAACTCATTTTCTGATTTTACATTTACTTCTTACAGGGTAACGGGTAGTTTTCGCATTACGCTGCACAATATATTTTTAATTTCTATTTAACTTTCTAATGCTGCAATAACGATATCCTCAAACGGTTCGGTATTGTTTGGTTTTACTATTGATAATCAATCAGCATATCCAAATTGTTGGAAGGTTCACACTCCATTCTAATATCGTGATTTAATAAGATGTTACCAGAACGTTGCAATATATTCGCTGTATGCATAGGAATTCATGCTGAGAGCTGTGTAACACTATTTCCCGCCGATATATTTTTTTGTTTGGTTTAATACAACGGAGAGAGAGAGAGAGAGAGAGAGAGAGAGAGAGAGATATTAATATTAGTGGTATTATTAGTTGTGCTTTATTGTAATCCGCGATGTGAGCTTATGTAAAAATCTATTTTTAATACTATTATGTACTTGTAAAATCCGGGTAATAAAGAAATATGCTGATAATTTGGAAAAAAGAGAGAAATATAGTTTTCTTTCTTTTTCATATACAAAACGAATTGTTTTCGGCCAGGTGGAAGTTTGTAATATGGAAGTAGCCATAACAAAATGTTAGGATTTACTTGATGAGGTCAGGTTGGTTTAAATCCGCAAAAGTATTCCTGGGAAAAAAGGGTTTGAAAATCGAAAAACTAGAGATGATGTAGAAAGAAGACAAAAAGACATTACGTCATGTGAGCTGTTGATATTTCATTCGTCGGGCCATGGCTCCCCGTAAATCGTGTGGGTGGAAAACAATCTCATCGGTCAAAAGCTTTGCGTCGGCTAGATCCCCCAAGAGGATTGGGGATGGCTATAAAAATGGAGACTCAGCTAGAAAAATCAGATTGAGAGAGAGACTTTCAGGCGACAAGGATAAAACACGTCGCTCTGTTATTTGGCTGTTTATGTAAAGACTGATAAAGGCCGAAGAGACGTGTTTTTATTTGGAGAATTGACAGCCTATTTTTATTTTAAAATTGAAAATTCAAATAATTTTAATAGAACTTAGAAAGGACTTATTTTTATTTGAAGATTGGAAGCTCTTCTCTCCGTTGTAAACTGGCATTCCAACAATTGTATTTACTGCTTTTGTAATAAATATTTTTTTTTATTATAAAAACTTTCTTTTGTAACTCATCCAGGCGTCTTCAAACTTATTCATTTCTTTAATTTTTTTGTTTTTGTTTGCACAACGTGACTTTCTGAGATCCAATCACAGCGTGTGCAGTAAGTTTGTTGTTGTAATAGACGTCTTGAGGACCAGCTACTGTGACGAGATCATCACGACCAGCGACCCGAAAGCGTCGAAATAACTGGTACCGTTTCGACATCATCACAGCAGGCTCCCTTCCCGAACCAGCGAACCAACCAACCGGCCGGGCAGCGAAGTATCACAAGCTGTACTTAATAATTAATGTACTACAATTGGAGTAGATAGACTAAACTATCGCCCGGTTCACACTCCACCCATGTCTATTGAACAGGTGAAGAGGCCCATCCCTTGTTCCCTGTTTAGGATGTGGTTCCCGGTTTTCTCTTTTCCAATCTTTTCACTTTTACGTAGCCCCCTGCACATCAGTGGCGTTACCGCCTTGCTCGGGGTGATATGATTTTAAAAAAAAAAGCCAGGGAGACAACATCCAACTAAATCACGGTATCGATACATGCCTCGTGTTTCGTGAACTAATAATGCGTTTTGTTGATCACATCTGGCTAGAAAGGTAAGAACTAGACGCTGAACTATGGCTCTGCACAGCAAGCGATTTAACCACTTATATTTATCAACTGTGTAGAGACGAAGGATGCCACCCTAATGACCACCCACACTTTATGCGGTAACGTGATGAATGCCCAAGCTAGCTCGTTTGAATGAATAATAATTGAATTTGTCACTCTCTTTGTTAGTTAGCACGACCTTTATGCCTTGCCAATACCTCGTAAAGAATGGACTATATCGTTTTGATTTCGAGGAATCAAGGAAAAATTATCGGTTTGTTTTACTCACATAATAAGAGAAAGAGATAATGACGGGCCATGCTTCATAAATAATAAACTATTTAATTTTAATCTCGTGAAAAGACGGCAAAACGTTTACAGCAGGAAAAAGAAAGAAAAAGAAAGAAAGCAGGAAATTAAGAAGAAAAATTGTTTAACAGCTATTTCAGTCAAATGGAAAATATTTTCTAATATCTTTATTTGTATCCATTTCTTAAAACAACCAAAATAATTCATATTTATGACTTTTATGGCAATATTTTGTTAGAGTTGTTAAATTCAAACATTTAGCATGATAGAGGAATTTACTGACTTCTTCATTTGGGTGTCCTGTATTCCCTATCATTCGCTGACTTCTAGTTATTTATAGTTTTCTCCTTGTTCATCTTCCCTAATCATTGTGAGAAAATCTAGATATTTTGAGTATGTTTCCATTGTTATTATTGAATGCTACTTTTGCCCTTTTATCAAAGCCGAAATCCATATCGATGTCATCACTGAAACATTTTCCAGCACTAAGGAACCCTTCAATCCACTGACGAAGAATCGTTTGATATAATCCATATAAAATAGCGGATTAAACAAGGGCATACTGAAATCAAGTATGTACAAAGATTTATATACCTGGGAAGTGTTCTAACAAAAGACGGAAAGTGCTAGAAAGAGATCCGAAGGCAAAATGGCATGGTGTTTCAGAAGCTAAGTAAAATATTAAGAGACAAGAAAATTTCACTAGAAACAAAAAAGAGAGTACTGGATTGCTACGTGATGCCACTTCTTCAATATAGCAGTGAATACTGGACAATATCATCAAGGATGAAGAAAAACTTGAAGCACCTGAAATGTGGTTCTACAGAAAGATGCTGAATATAAAGTTGGGGATCAGTTCCATATTACAATCAATAAATAAACTGACCCCTCACTTTGTGGTCACAACAGTTTCTATACATTTATATTCCTAAGATCCAAAAGCACAAGGAAGCATTCCAGTAGTTGAGTAAAGTATTAAGAAACAGAGTAGAGAGTATTGGATTGCTATATACTGTCCGTTCTTCAATATGGCAGTGAATGCTGGATAATATCATTAAAGATGAAGAAAAACTTGAGGAAGCTGAAATCTGGTTCTACGGAAAGATGCTGTGGATATCATTGGCCGAACATGTGAGCAATGATGACGTGTTAGAAAGAATGGGAACGAAAAAGAGATTAATACTGAGCATCAGGAAGAGATAGCTAAAGTTTCTGGGAGATGCAGTGAGGAAGGAGGGCTTGGGGAACCTGATACTAACAGGCTAGATAGAAAGAAAAAGAGACAGAGGAATGACATATTTGAAGATACTGAATAGGTGGATGACAGAGCGGGGTTGCGTGGTGTAACAGGAGAAAGCGTGCTAAGAGCCACCAGGGATAGGGAGACTTGGGATCCATTATCGCCTACGTCCTGAAAGATAAAAGCACATAGAAGAAGATCCATAGTTTTTACTGTTTAGTCCTTGCGAAAATAGCTTTAAGTACTGAGAAAAGAGAGTGGGGAAGAGGGAATAGCATTGAAAGATTCGTCGTCGGATCTTCAAACAAATGGAAGTGGCCGTGCTTTTGGTGTGAATGGGGTATAATATGGTTTTCCACAGTTCCATGCTATATATATATATATAAAAAAAACATACTATCACCGATGAGACTGAGTGCATTACCGAAACCTCCTTCTTCTTCATGTACCATGTCCTTTCGGGACGTGGGCGATCACTTTCACTCACGTGTTCGGTCAATGATATCCACAGAATCCTGTAGAACTAAATTTCTGCTGCCTTAAACATTTCCTTCATCCTTGAAGGGGTTTACGGCCTATCTCGTTGAAAACAGCGGTTATCACTCGATCACCGAAGTTAAGCAACGTTGAGCCTGGTCAGTTCTTAGATGGGTGACAGCTTGGGAATACCAGTTGCTGTAAGCGTATAGTGACGATTGTGGATTGTGGTGCAGTGAATATCGCCTCGGAAAGAGAAATCGGTGAGCCGAGTTCGAATTCCAGTTGAATACCCTGCATTCACTTAAGCACTGGTACCCTTGGGAAAGGTATTAATCCGTCCCTTCCCTCCAGTTATGGGTTAAATAACAAGGGTAGGACTTTGGGACCCTGCCCTTAAAAAAACAAATCCCAATGAATCTTGATACTCGGAAAGAAAAAACGTATTACTAGACACAAAACTTATATAAAAAACAACAATAAATTGTTGAAAGAAAAGGGTATTACCGGCAATAAATAAACAAACTTTAGTTGGCAATAAATGACTCGCCGAGGTTGATATGCCATAAAAACAAAACAAACAAACCAAACAATCATCCTTGAAGAGAACATGTAACATTTGCTGCCTATGGAAGGACATATATCACAAAGCAGTTCAGCATTTTTCATTGTTTCCAATATGATTTTTCTGTCTCTCAGTAATCTGGTTATATTTTGAAATGCGTAATTGGACATACCAGTGTGTCTTCGGATCTCAGTGTCACACTCTTTTAGAACGTTTCCTAGGAATTCAAATTTCTTTGCTTTTTTTTTTTTTACCTGTAGTTGGCCTTTTGGGGGTTTTCTTTTTGCTGATGTTCATACATTTGGTTTTCATGAAGTTTATACTCAGTCTTTCTTCTCGGGTTCTCTCCCTACCTTCTGCAGGGCGTCCTGCATTTTTCTTTTCGTGTCAGGTAACAGTACCGTGTCATCTACGTATCTCATATTGTTGAAATTGTAGCGACAATAACAAATACTGTAAAGGACTTTATTTCTCTCGGAATAGTTTCGCTGTAGGGTGGTGGTGCATTGGATATCGGCTCGGAACGAGAAATCGGGGAGCCGAGTTTGGATTCCAGCTGAATTCATTGCATTCACTTACGCGCAAATACCCTTGGGAAAGGTATTAATCCGTCTCTTCCTTCCAATTATGGGTTAAATAACAGGACAGATTGGGTTCTATAGCCTTGGTCGGCAACCAGTCTACCGCAGAAAGCAATGGCAACCTACTGCGGGATAATCTTCTGCCCAGTCAGTCATGTCTTGATCACCCAAGAGTGTATCATGTATGTCATTTAACTGACTGACTAAATATAATAGTTGGAATCATGATTAAGGTATCTACAGAAAGTGGGGGATCGGTTTTATATTGTAATGAAGTAATAAACTGATCCCCTACTAATTACCACTTAGTAATATAATCTATCTCTTATCACTGAGGCTATAGATCAAGTAACAGGACAGATTGGCAGCCAGTCTACCGCAGAAAGCAATGGCAACCTACTGCGGGATAATCTTCTGTCCAGCCAGTCCAAGCGTGTATCACGTATGGCACTTAACTGACTGACTGACTGAGAAAACATGTCTTTGTCTTAGACGCTTTGGATTGTTGTGTATCTAATGAATTCATTTCTTGTCTATATGCAAGTGGTTTGCTGCCAATGTAGATTATCAATTATATTAATGGCTTTCTTGTAAATATGGAAGTTGCCGAGCATCTCTTACAAGTCTTTGTGGAGTTTTTTTTTTTTTAATCGTTTCACACCAAGCAAGGCATTCCACTGCTCCTATTGCGCTTGGGGCTACATAGTGGAAGGTAAATAGAAAGAGTGGTTAGATATAGGAAATGTCAGAAGGGGAGTGATAGGTAGCTGGGAGGATGGGAAGAGTGTTTGAAAGAATGGAAGCGAGTTATTGTGTTAGGAGGTGTGTATTGACCTTACATTTAAACTCCTGGAGATTGTAGCCGTCTTGGAAGCAGTCATGCGGAAGGGAATTCCACAGTCGGGAAGTACGAGAAAAGAAACTGTTGGAGTAGAAGTTGCGGTTGCATTTTATCGGTTTCACTGTAAAAGGGTGGGATCTAGTTGCTAATCTAGTATCTCGTGCAAATTCGAACCTAGGGGGCACCAGTGATCTAAGTTCATCGGAGCAGAAGCCATGAAAGTATTTATAGAAGAGACACAGGCAAGCCACGTCGAGCCGGTGAGAGAGAGACTGCAGGCGGTCTGCCAAGTCTGTATCGATCACATTACAGACCCTCCGCTGTACCTTGTCTAGAAGCCCAAGGAGAATAGCAGGGACATCCTAATGGGAGGTAGGTGCGGTTGTCTATGATGGCTAATTGATAGTAGCTTCGTTTTAGAAGCATTAAAATTTACGAGCCATTTCTTACCCCAGTCCACTACGGATTGGAAGTCTTTCCCAATCTTGGCATCAAGGTTACCTTTGTTGCCCACACCAGATTTTTGATCGAGGCGAGAGTAAACTGTAGTGTCATCGGCGTACATACCTACTTGGGATATTATGGTATCAGGGAGATCATTAATGTAGATCAGAAAGAGCGTAGGACCTAGGATAGAGCCTTGGGGGACACCTGCGTTCGTATGGTAGCTCTGGGAGGCATGTCCGTTTAATACCACTTTCAATGTGCGGTTAGACAGAAATGACTGGATTAGTTCAAACACTTGTCCAGCTATACCATAGCTCCGCAGTTTGCATAGGAGGCCAGCATGCCAAACTCTGTCGAACGCTTTAGAGATATCCAAGGCGACAGTTCGGGCTTCACCATTCCTGTCGAGTGCCTGGTATATATACTCGGTGATGGTCGTTAGCATATCGGCAGTAGACCTGCTGAAACAGAAACCATACTGCTTGTCCGAGAGGAACCTGTGTTCTGTGAGGTGCTGAACGAGCTCGGCGTTGATAATGGCCTCGAACACTTTGCCAAAGTTTGGAAGAAGGCTGATTGGGCGGTAATTTGCAGGGTTCGAGGTTTCTCCAGAGTTATTGAATATAGGAACTACAGAGGAAGATTTCCAACAGGCGGGAAAGCAGGAAGCAGAGAGGCAGTAGTTGTAGAGCTTAGAAATGACAGAGGAGAGTTCAGGGGCACATTTCTTTAAGACTATGATTGGGATTTGTGGGGGGTTAAATTTTGAGATTATCTTAGAGACAAGCGAGGGTGTAATGTGGACGTTATTCAGTTGAGCCTCAGTTCTAGGTGAGAAGTCGGGTGTAAAAATCCCAGACGAGTCCAGACTCAAATTGTTCGAGAATCTCCGTGCAAAGCATTCAGCCTTGTCCGCTACTTTGTCGAATGCCTTTGCCTAATCGGTGGACCTAAAGGTCACTGCCACCACCTTTAAATTTGTTATTTTTCACTTTTTTTTACTTTTTTTTCAGGGCAGTCTTATTGATCATTACATAAAGTTTCCAATTATGCAAAAAAATTGGAAATATTTTAATATTTAAACTATTTTTATAGGGACTGATTTTGTCATACAACGTTAAAGTAAATCGATTTAGAAACAAAGAAGTGAGTACTGGATTGCAATGTGTATCATTTCTTCAATATGGCAGTGATTGCTGGACAATGTAGTCAAAGATGATGAAAAAACTGAAGCAACTGAAATGTGGTTTTACAGAAGGATGCTGCGGATATCATGGACCGAGCATGTGAGCAATGATGAGATTTTGGAAAGGATGGAAACAAAAAGGAAATTAATAAAGAGCATCAGAAAAAGACTTGAAGTAGCTGAAATGTGGTT
The DNA here is from genome assembly GCA_037127315.1 of Ascarosepion bandense. Classification (NCBI taxonomy): domain Eukaryota; kingdom Metazoa; phylum Mollusca; class Cephalopoda; order Sepiida; family Sepiidae; genus Ascarosepion; species Ascarosepion bandense. Next base: position 62,413 of record JBBBDQ010002502.1, read on the forward strand.
CTACAGAAGGATGCTGCGGATATCATGGACCGAGCATGTGAGCAATGATGAGATTTTGGAAAGGATGGAAACAAAAAGGAAATTAATAAAGAGCATCAGAAAAAGACTTGAAGTAGCTGAAATGTGGTTCTACAGAAGGATGCTGCGGATATCATGGACCGAGCATGTGAGCAATGATGAGGACTTAGAAATGATATAAACAAAAAGGAAATTAATACTGAGCATCAGGAAGAGACAGCTGAAGTTCCTGGGACATGCACTGAGAAAGGAGGGCTTGGAGAATCTGATACTAACAGGCCAGATAGAGGGAAAAAGAGAAAGAGGAAGACCACGGATAACATATTTAAAGAGCCTGTGCAGGTGGATGACAGAACGGGGGTTGCGTGGTGTTACAGAAGAAATTGTGCTAAGAGCCACCAGGGATAGGAAGACATGGAGAGCCATGATCGCCTACGTTCTGAAAGGACAGGGCTCATAGAAGAAGAAGCTATATACCAACTGCTTATAAGTAATTATAAAGTGGATATAAATTGAGGGATTAATTCTATATTATAATCACTATATATACTGATCCCTCAGTTTGCGGCCGTGTTAGTTTCTATACATTTATATTCTAGATTTATGGGCTTGAGCTAGTGGATGGCAGAGCGTGGTTGTGTGGTGTAACAGGAGAAGGCATGCTGAGAACCACCAGAGATAGGGAGACGTGGAAGGACATGATCGCCTACGTCCTGAAAGGACAAGGCACACAGAAGAAGAATATATATGCCAACTGTTTATGAGAAATTATAATGAGGATATAAAATTGAGGATCAATTCTACATTATAATCAATATATAAACTGATCCCTCATTTTGTGGCCATGCTAGTTTCTATACATTTATATTCTAGATTTATGGGCTTGAGCTAGTGGATTGCAGAGCGGGGTTTGCGTGGTGTAACAGGAGAAGGCGTGATGAGAGCCACTAGGGATAGGGAGATGAGGAGAGCCATGATCGCCTGGGTCTTGAAAGAACAAGGAACAGAGAAGAAGAAGAATAATCGTTCAGTTCTTCTGTTATAACCTGAGAGAGACATGAGAGCAGAACGGCCGAAATATTGTGTTAATAACAAGAAAGATGTAGACACTAGTCAGAATATACATAGTGTAAACTAGCAGTATAGCCCGGCGTTGCTCGGGTGTAATGAAAGCTTTAAAACTAATCCATAGTCCTGGAGCACAGACTCTTTGGACGTTGGCACGAAAGACTAAAAAGCAGTAGTTGGTTCCAGTTAAAGCGAAACCATAGACAGAAAGAAAAAATGAATGGATGTAAGTCAAATTTTGATTTCCTGGTATCGATATCAAGTAAGTTTTTTTCGTCTTAAATTGAATTTTGAAGGCTAAATAAATATTCTGAGTAAATGGTATCATGGCTGAGATTAAGAACTACAATTATACCTACTTAGAGCCAAACCCAAAGCAAAAACTAAAAGAAAAGAGCTGAAAAAATACAGACATACAGGCTGATAAACAGACACACACCCAAATATCTTACCTTTTATATATATATATTATCGATTTTTTTGCATTATTGAAAGAACTGCAACCTTGAAACTTCTGAATATCGTTTCTTATATCTTTCTCTATGAGTGTATCAAATTTGATTAAAATCGGACCACTCCTACTATAACCTGATTTTTTCGATTTTCGATATTTATCGGGGGTACCTCGACACAAAACCTAGCGAAAAATCACTAGCAGACGCTTATAGTACAACTGTGTCAATTTTTAAGAAAATCGGTTCAGCCGTTTCGGAGTCCAAAGGTAACGGACACACACACACAGACAATGTTTCATTTATAAATAAGTTTAGATAACAATTTGATCCTAGTAATGTCCTTCTTTGGATAAATTTTTAATCTTTGCGACCCTTTCAAGTCATGGACGACGCTTCGGAGTCTATTTGGAAACATTATGAACAAAAAAATGCGACAAAACTTCCCTATGTCCGAATTAGATTCCATATGCCGTCCACTACAAACAACGTTTAGACATCTCTGTCGCCTTTCTGAATGGTCATAACGATTAATGGTATTTTAGCTGACAGGCAAAATAGACTTGGGCCAATTTTAGAACGAATTACAAAAGCAGAAAGTTTGCAGAAATGCGAAGAACGTCTTGGAATTATACGATTTCCACGATAGACATGAAGCCTTTTTCTTCCAGCAATTTGAGCGTTTGAGAATGCGAACTGGCATTAGTCTGTCAATTCTGATAGGTTTGCTTCCGTTTTTAAGGAGATTTTTTGGAAAAAGTTTCAAATATGTTTGAGCGAACGTTTAATAAATTCTGTCATTTTATTTGATTTTTTCCTTTTCAAATTAAACCAACAGTTAAGAAAATCACTCAAAGTTTTAATCTACTGAGCTTAATAATCGATGGACATATGAACTTAATGCTTTCAGAAGGCGTTTATAGCACATATATTGAGTAATTCAGAAACACACATTATTATATAAATATATTCAATCCTGGGTTAGAAAGCGAACGGAGTCTAAGCCATACTGATGAGCTGTAATACAGCGAAACATATCTGTCTGCGGATGACTATATATATATATATATATATATATATATATATATATATATATGTATGTATTTATATACTATATATATACATATATTTATGAAATATCATACGCTAAAGCATTTCCGCCTTCTCCCGAGCAGCCATATCTCAGAGGTAGAACCGCCGACTGACGCCAATTCTGTCCAGTTTCAAGCCTGCGTTAAAACAACTCAAATATCTAATCGTACTGATGAGCTGTGATACAGCGAAACAGATCTGTCTGCAAATGTATATATATATATAATAAACATTTGTATAAAAATATCTGTTAAAATGAAATGCCAGTGTACTTTCTTTTTTACCTCATTTAGACGACAATTCATCCATCGCATCATAAATATGTGTTAAAATGACATGCCAGTATTATTTTCAATTTAGCTTCATTTAGACGACAATTCATCCAACGCACCCTGAAGATGTTTTAAAATATGATGATAATATTATTTTAATTTTGGCTTCTTTTAAATGACGATTCATTCAACGCACCCTGAATATGTGTTAGAATGAGATGCCGGTGTTATTTTCATTACGGCCTCATTTAGACGACAATTCATCCAACGCATCCTGAATATGTGTTAAAATATGATGCCCGTGTTGTTATCATTTTGGCCTCATTTAGACGACAATTCATCCAACGCATCCTGAATATATGTTAAAATATGATGCCCGTGTTATTATCATTTTGGCCTCATTTAGGCGACAATTCATCCAACGCACCCTGAATATGTGTTAAAATACGATGCCCGTGTTATTATCATTTTGGCCTCATTTAGACGACAATTCATCCAACGCACCCTGAATATGTGTTAAAATATGATGCCCGTGTTGTTATCATTTTGGCCTAATTTAGACGACAATTCATCCAACGCATCCTGAAGATATTTTACAATATGATGCCCGTGTTATTATCATTTTGGCCTCATTTAGGCGACAATTCATCCAACGCATCCTGAAGATGTTTTACAATATGATGCCCGTGTTATTATCATTTTGGCCTCATTTTGGCGACAATTCATCCAACGCATCCTGAATATGTGTTAAAATATGATGCCCGTGTTGTTATCATTTTGGCCTAATTTAGACGACAATTCATCCAACGCACCCTGAATATGTGTTAAAATACGATGCCCGTGTTGTTATCATTTTGGCCTCATTTAGACGACAATTCATCCAACGCATCCTGAATATGTGTTAAAATATGATGCCCGTGTTATTATCATTTTGGCCTCATTTAGGCGACAATTCATCCAACGCACCCTGAATATGTGTTAAAATATGATGCCCGTGTTATTATCATTTTGGCCTTATTTAGGCGACAATTCATCCAACGCACCCTGAATATGTGTTAAAATACGATGCCCGTGTTATTATCATTTTGGCCTCATTTAGACGACAATTCATCCAACGCACCCTGAAGATGTTTTAAAATATGATGCCAATACTATTTAATTTTGGCTTCATTTAAGTAAAGATATATGCAACGCACACTGAAAATGTGTTAAAATGAGATGTAAGTGTCATTTTCTATTTCGGTCTTATTTAGACGACAATTTATCCAACGCACCCTGGATATCTGTTAAATTGAGATGTCAATGTTATATTCATTTTAGCCGTATTTAGACGACAATTCATCTAACGCACGTTGAATATGTCTCAAAATGAGATGCCAATATTATTTTAATTTTAGCTTAATTTATACGCTGCTTCGTCCATCGCACCCTGCGATGCCAGTGTTATTTTAATTTTAGCCTTAATTAGACGGCAATTAATCTCTCAATAATTGTCTGTCTATAAATGAGATTCCATTTGGGCGACATTTTATCGATCGCACCCTGTCCTCAAGAAACCAACATTCGATCGGATCATATAAAATTGTCTCTGCAAGAACAGCAGGACAGTTTTTGTCAAGTAACACAATGTTCACCACTTGCAGAATTTCAACAGCAGCAACAACTTAATTGGTTAGCACATGTCTCTAGAAAGAGAAAATAATAATATAATAAAAATTTCCTGACTTTTTATACTGTAAAAACATGAAGCTAGGAAGGAAATATCATCAATATTAGAAATACTTATAGAAATAACTCAATTTCTTACCTCTTAAAAAATTGCTTTATGAAAAAGATTTTCTACATTTCAACCGACAGTAAGGCACACTCTTCGGTCAATGAGTGCCGAAATATCCCCTTTTCAATGTGTGGAGATGTCTCTTCTCATCAGCCTTTGAGTTTTCACCCGATCGACTCAGACGATTAAAAACTTAATTGGGCGATTAAAATTTATTGCTTTACTCGCCCGCGGTCGGTTAAAAATCTCGCAATGAAACGTGTCTCTTCAAAATATATAAAAAAAGAAATTTGATTCCTTTTACAATCCAAATGTATGCCATTGAAGATTCACAAGTTACTTAGAATGACCTACAATGACATTATTGAACTCTTTCGTCTCATGCATGACCTGTTAGTTTAAGCATTCGTTTTATTAACGGTTCCAGAGTGGAGCCAGAATGTCTCCGTCGCCCACATTAAAGACGCTTAGAGATATCTAGAAACTCATTTGGAAAAATATTATCCTTGATTCAATATCTATATTCCCCCACTTTCGAAAAGTAAAAACGAACATTTGGAAGAAAGAAAAAATATGCATACTACTTTCAACCACGCACTGAAAAACAGATTATACAAGTAATTTTTATAGAACATTGTTGAGAATTTAGGTACCTCTACGCAATGCTAAAAAACACCCCAAAAAACAGTATATTATGATGTTAAATGACTTAAAAAAAACTTAAAAAAACAATGTTTTATCATCAAAATCTTTATACTATTATTAAAAGGAAAGATTAAATTTTGTTATTAATTTTAAAAAATTTAAAAATCTTTTCTAACACGTTCGAGATCTTAATTAAAATTTCATTTTTTGTTTTCGGTCAGCGATTCCCGCTATGTTTACCTAAGTCGCCTATTAAGAAAATGGAGTCGGTCGAGTAAAATGGTTTTGAGGCGAGTAAATTTTCCCACCCTCTCGACCGCCGGTCGAATGATTTCTTTTTTTCAAATCTCAAAGGCTTGTTCTCATTCTTACGATTACCAGCGACTAAAAGAAGAACAAGCTAGTCTTTCTCAAATCTATGGTTGTCTAACTTTCTTATATGATGTAAATAAACAGCATATTTTTGAAAATGGTTATCATAATGCTTAAGTTTAAATAAAATCTCCTTCATGACAAGAATACTGAGTTTCGGAGCAACAACGAGGAGCTGGTGAGGATGTAAACCACTATAAAACCCATACTTAACATCGGTAAGAGACAGCTGAGATTCCTGGGACCCGTAATGAGGAAAGAGGGCCTGGTGAATCTAACACTCATAAGACGGATAGAAGGAAAGAAAGACAAAGCAGCGCGAGACATATTTGATAAGCTTGAGCAAATGGATGTCGGTACGGTGTTTGGGAGAGATATCAAGAGATAAAATATTGAGAGCGACAAGAAACAGGGCCAAGTAGAAGTCCATGTTCAGCTACATTGGAAGAGACACCACATATAAAAAAGAAATTTAATATATTCATGAATATTTATAGATTAATAAAGATTTTTATATCATTGATTCAGAAAAATGTTGTCTATTTTGAATTAAAATAGCAACCTTTATTGTGAAAATGAATTTTTGGTTGGTTGTTTTGTTTTTATGTCCTATCAACCTCGACGCGTCATTTATTGCCAACAAATTTTTTATTTATTTTGCTGGTTATACTTTTTTTCTTTCAACAATTTATTGTTGTGTTTATAGCTAGAAAAACATTCCCTCATTTCGAGTATCAAGATTCCTTGGGATCTGTTTTTAGGGGCAGGGGTCTCCAAGTTCTATCCTTGTTATTTAACCCATAACTGGAGGGAAGGGACGGATTAATACCTTTCACAAGGGTACCAGTGCTTAAGTGAATGTAGGGTATTCAACTGGAATTCGAACTCGGCTCACCGATTTCTCTTTCCGAGGCGATATCCACTGCACCATAACCCATAACGCACAATCGTCACTATACGCTTACAGCAACTGGTATTCCCAAGCTGTCACCCATCTAAGTACTGACCAGGCTCAACGTTGCTTAACTTTGGTGATCGAGCGAGAACCGGTGTATTCAACGTGATATGGCGGTAAGCGTGAAAAATGAAAGAAAATATGTAATTAAATTTTAAAAATATTTTTTCTATTAAAAACGAGGTACAAGAAGCGCTCAGATGCTTAACATTTTAAGATATGTAGGGAATCGGTATCGTGACATCTTAAAACGCGGTATCGTGACATCTTAAAACGCGACATGAAAGCTGTAGGCATCAACACGGAGTTATGGGAGAGCGTAGCAGTCAACCGGACTAAATGGAGTGAAACTGTGACCACACAACTTAAATCAAAGGAGGAGCAACTAACACAAGTCGCCATGAAGAGGCGGGTTCGCAGAAAGCAAAATGACAGCTCCGACAGACCAGAAATAAAACATAAATGCAGACTGTCACCCCCGCATTGGTTTCTACAGTCACAGACGCCGATGCTCCAGCCAAGCAGACAGCTAGGATGCTATCCATGGTCAACCCTGACCGACGGAGGCCTAGTCCTACTACTATGTAGTGAAGATTTGAGTTAACGTTAGAATTGAATATTGCAGTAGATGTGCTTTGTTTTATTATAGATGCTTGCAAGGAATGATAAACCGAAGAAGCGAATTCCATGCTACTGGGAATTTATCCAAGTTCTCCTAACTAGGACGGGATGTGGCACCCGGCCGTTTTTAACGTAGAATTTCCAAGCTCCTATCTAATCAGAGAGTCAGACAAGTCTAAATTCCAGCTGATCCCTGGAATTCTACACTACTGTGTAATAGAATGCATTTATCTGCATCTGGTATTCCTTGAGAAGATAGTCGTTTGAAATGGTCTACCGTCATGCTGTGTAGCGCCTATTGTGAATACAGAAAGTTATTTTAGTATATGTAGTTTTACTATTTAAGTGTATTATTTGATCTTATGTTTACTATATTTCAGAATTATTAATTACAGAAACTATGATTTCACAAGAAAAAAGACAAAAGTAAATATCGGGTCTATAAAGGCCGAATAGAGCATTTTAGAATGAGCAGTAGATCCTTCTTCTAGAATTTGTGCAACGGGCCAAAGATGTAAATGTACAACTAGTCAGTCAGTCAGTTAAGTGCCATACGTGATGCACGCTTGGGCGATCATGTCTCGAAAAAGACATGACTGACTGGGCAGAAGATTATCCCGCAGTAGGTTGCCATTGCTTTCTGCGGTAGACTGGTTGATAACCAAGGCTATAGAACCCAATCTGTTCTGTTATTAACCCATAACTGGAGGGAATTGACGGATTAATACCTTTCCCAAGGGTATTTGCGCGTAAGTGAATGCAAGGAATTCAACTGGAATTCGTACTCGGCTCTCCGATTTCTCGTTCCGAGTCGATATCCACTGCGCCACAACGCACTAGTATCAAAACGTAAAAAGTATTACAGGTGTAACTGATACCATTAGAAAATCTGAATTTCTCGGCTAGTACAGCAGACCATTGGTCGCCATCCCAGAAGCTTCATGAGATCGATTACAAAACAGCACTATGGCTCAAAAGGAAGAATCCGAAATGTTTTCCTCAAAGACATCAGCTACAAGTATTATGTGATGAGAAAAGGTCACTTATGTCAGAATGGGCAAATGAAAATCGCTTAAGCAAACTTTATAATCCAGCAGAGAGAGATGTCATTTGGTTCTCCTCAGAAGATCACATAAATTCTAATATTTGTCATCTTAGCTCCCCAGATCTCAGTCCATTGTTCAAATACATGTGAAGCGTATTCAAGAAAAAACTTAATGAGCATCTTAATAACACTAAAGAACTCTCAAAGCCTCCCTAGTCAGAATCATGTTCAGTATGAACAAGGAGACTTGATTCTAGCATGTAGGCGATTCAGACTTCATAGAAAAGCCATTATCGAATATAATGCCGACTTTATTGATTAAAATTAAACAAAAATTAATTCTTATCCTCACAACATTTTCAGTAAAAAGACAATATTATCTGTTTCTAAGCGCCATTTTTGTGTAAGTATACTTTATCGGCCATAATTGCTAGGCAAACCCCAGTGTTTTGATAAACATAATATATTTCATACCATTTTTAGTATTTATTACTAAGTAGATAATTCTAAATGAAAATAGAATGGTCCTTTATTATAACTTTTCAAAATTTTACAAGGCAGCGAAGAAACTTTTGCTTTTGCCTTCCAATAATAAGAAGTATGAGGAAGCGAGCACAAAAACTGGACACCAAAACAATTCATTTGATGCACATGTTATTGTTTGTGCAGTATGAACAAAAGAACCATTCTATTTTAATTTAGAAATATCCATTTGGCAATAAATACTAAAAATAATATAAAATTCATCATTTTTTTTTAACGGGTGTGGCCTAATGATTATGACCGGTAAAGCCTATCCAGATGCCAACTATGGAAGAGACCACGTATCAGTCATCTGCAAACTAAAGGTGAAACTCTGGAGATTGAAGAAGCCTGGTGAATCACCAAAACTGAAATACAACACGCTCGTGAATGACCTCAGCCTACAGAAAGAATACACTAACAACGTGAAAATCAAACATGAAAAACAAATTGGAAAAGAACACTCGAAATGGGACTCACTCATGGAAGCGAGAGTGACATTAGCAAACAACAGTGTCCAAAAGGAAATCAGGCGCAGAAGAAAAAGCGAGTTGATGACTGAAGAGATTCTCGACATGATGCAATTTAGGCGGAAAATGATAACAAGACATGGAATGGAGTGCAGGGAACTAGACAAGGAAATAAAAAGAAAATGCAGACGGGCTAAAGAGGTATGACTCAATGACAAATGTGCAGAAGTAGAGAGACTGAGCAGGTATAATACAGGAGACATGCATAAAGAAATAACAGAACTGACAGGACAAAAAACCCTGTTCTTCAACAGGATGTATAAAATCTAAGAATGGAACAATCATATTGGATAAAGAGGAAATACTCTAACGATGGGAAAATATATAAAAGATCTTTTACACGACAAGAGACAGCAACCGATAACACACAAAGATGAGGACGGACCGAAAATATTAAGTGGAATCTGTAATAGACAAACTGAATAGAAACAAAGCAGCTGAACCAGACAGCTTACTCATAGAACTGCTGATAAACTGTGGAAGAATTTGGAATAGAGAAAATTAGAGAAATAATATATTTTATAATAGTGCAAGTCGATCTTCATAACATTGCCTAAGAAGCCAGGAGCAAACGAAAGCGAACTCCACAGAACCATCAGTTTAATGAGCCACATAACAAAACTGATCATCCGAATCCTGATGAACAGAGCGAGAAGCAGAATCAGGCCAGAGATAAGACAAGAACAGTGCGGTTTCGTCAAAGACACTGGAACAAGGAATGCCATATTTATGATTACGATGCTCTCTGAAAAAGCAATACAAATGAAGAAAAACTTCTACCTATGTTTTAATTGATTATGCAAATGCGTTTGACAAAATAGGCCACAAAGAAGTATTAAGTTTATAACATTGCTTGGAAAGAAACTGTTTAGTCTGTGGTCGTTTCACTGCACCATAGAATTTCCATCTGTGAGCACGATAGAGAAAATAGGTGTGGGCTAACCACAACATACTGCATGTTAGACAACCGTAATATTTCTTACATCTCGCCATTTAATAATTTTTCCTCTTTCTAAAAACAAATCTTATTTAAAAGAACAAGATTTAAAAACGTCGAAAAAATCCAAGAGAATGGTACAAGCCCGGAGTTTGCTAACAGAGTTTTAGATTTGTTTCTATCTAAAGAAAAAGCTCTAAATAAAGTGTGTGTCTTCAGAATGGAGTTTGTTTTAATGAGATTATATGTTGAATTCTGGTGTATTGTCTTTTTTTATAATAATTGCTGATATATGACAATGTCTGATGCAAAACCAATAAATTTTGAAATTTAAAAGAACAATTTTCTCCACATTTTGATCAGAATTCGTGTAAAATTTTATTTTTTTATTAAATCAATCATTATTTTTAATGGATATTCGTGTTTAAATAAACGTACAATGTTAACCGTACCTATATGAATCTATCAAGATATGAACTCTTTGTGGGTTTTGATCTGACGTGCTTTTTACGTTTCGTCACAGAAAATTCCAAGATTTTCCATGGTTGGATTTAGCCTATCTCGAAAGACCATACCCGCAGGATTGCTTACTTGAAACGAAACAAAGCATTTCCTAAAAAAAAAAATGGATTCAACCTTAATCCGACCCTTTTATTACCTCAAATTCTAATTGGAAACATATCTTGTTCTTCTTCTTCTAAGGGCCCTGTCCCTTCAGGACATAAGCGACAATATTCAACCCTCGTTCCATCATCCACCTGATTTGGTCTTTCAAATATGTTATCCGTTGCTTTCACCTGTCTCTTTTCCCCTCTATCTGGCCTGTTAGTATCAGGTTCTCCAAGCCCTCTTTTCCCATTGCTTGACCCAGGAACTGTCTCTTCCTGAACCTCAGTATTAATTTCCTTTTTGTTTTCATCATTTCTAAGACCTCATCATTGCTCAATTGCTCGAGCCATGATATTCTCAGCATCCTTTTATAGATCCCCATTTCAGCTGCTTCAAGTTTTTCCTTCATCTTTGATGATATTGTCTAACATTCACTGCCATATTGAAGGACGGACAGCACGTAGCAATCCAGTAATCTCTTCTTTGTTTCTAGCAAAATTGTCCTGTTTCTTAATACTTTACTCAACTTCTGGAATGCTTCCTTCGCCATGCCAATTCGCCTTCGGATCTCTGTGTCGCACTTTCTGTTTTCTGTTATAACAATTCCCAGGTATTTAAATTTTTGTACCTGCCTGATTCTAGTATCCCCGACCCGTATTTGGCATTTTGGGCTACCCATTTTGCTGATGACCATGCATTCGGTTTTCTTGCAGTTTATTTGCGGTCCTTTCTTGTTACTTTCTTCTGCTACCTTTCGTAGGAAGTCTTTTGTTTAATGGCATATCAACACCTATGTGGGTTATTTAATGCCAAAAAAGTGGGTTTTTAAGAATTTTTAATGTTCAGTTATAGTGAGAAAATTTACTTAATCAGATTTTAATTAATTCTTTTTGTTTTTATTCTTTTTTTATTTTAGAAAACCGAAAATTTTTTCTAGTTTTGTATTCAAAAATGTTTTTGCTGGGAATATTTTTTCGTTCAAAAATGTGTTATGGTAATAATTTCTTTCTTCAAAAATTTTTATTTTTCTATAAAAGTCTATTTTTTGTATATATTTCTCGAAAAGTGTATTATATTTTCATAGTGTTTTGACCCCAGTTTGGTGGGGGTCAACGATTTACCCATAGCTGGGACCTTAACAAGTGCTACAACTCTAGGTCAGCATGCACCTGGGAACAACAGCATTTAAGAGTTGGTTTCATGCTCTTCACAACCTCCCAATCAGAGACCTTGTGCCGGATGCAGTTTACCGTCATGCCCAGGACCAAAAAAGAAAACAAAATACAATAATTTCAAAAAATCCGATCATGCGACGAGGGAATATATTGTTCAACATAGTTTGCTAATTTCGTTTAAAAAAGATATTATTTTCAAATTACGGCCCAATAATATTTGTGAAAAGCAATCACCGATTTTTACGAGCCATTAACTTTGGGTATACAATTATTTTTTCTTGTGTTTACAAATGATCAAAATAAAAAAAAAAACTATTTGTATATTTACCAACCTCACAGCCAGAGCTGTCATTGTTTTTTAGAATATGTTTGTATCTCTATTACCTTTTTAATTATATCCGATAGATTAAACAAAGATCAGACGAATTATTTTACTTTTAAAGTATAGAAACACACCTACAATAGTCAGCCCGTGAAAGAAAAACAGTAGACACACCTTAATCAACAATTGAAAGAAATACACGCCTACATTTTTTGGAAAACAAATGCACAAATGCACCTCAGATAGCCTGTAAAACAGATAAACACACGCACCTTAATAATTATTTGTAACAAAATCGAACAACCCCCTTAATCAGGCTGTGAATAGACGCACACAAACACTTAATTAAACTATGAAACAAATACGTACAAACAGTTTAATCCTTCTATAAATAACATATTTTTTGTATAATCCTTTCATCTCAGGTAAGTCTAGTGTGTAAGATGGAGGAAAAACAAGGTACAGAAAATATTGAAGAATGATAAGTGATGGGTAAAAGTAGATAGAAGATGGCAATTGACGTTGCATTTAAGCTATTGAAGAATGATAAGTGATGGGCAAAAGTAGATAGAAGATGGCAATTGACGTTGCATTTAAGCTATTGAAGAATGATAAGTGATGGGTAAAAGTAGATAGAAGATGGCAATTGACGTTGCATTTAAGCTATTGAAGAATGATAAGTGATGGGTAAAAGTAGATAGAAGATGGCAATTGACGTTGCATTTAAGCTATTGAAGAATGATAAGTGATGGGTAAAAGTAGATAGAAGATGGCAATTGACGTTGCATTTAAGCTATTGAAGAATGATAAGTGATGGGTAAAAGTAGATAGAAGATGGCAATTGACGTTGCATTTAAGCTATTGAAGAATGATAAGTGATGGGTAAAAGTAGATAGAAGATGGCAATTGACGTTGCATTTAAGCTATTGAAGAATGATAAGTGATGGGTAAAAGTAGATACAAGATGGCAATTGACGTTGCATTTAAGCTATTGAAGAATGATAAGTGATGGGTAAAAGTAGATAGAAGATGGCAATTGACGTTGCATTTAAGCTATTGAAGATTGTAGCTACCAGGAGGCAAAACAAAGTGAAACGATTTCCACAAACCGGATGTGCGAGAAAAGAAACTGATTAGAAGATGCGGTTATATTTAACTATTTTGACAGTAAAAAGGGTGGAATCAACGTTATATCATGCGTACATACATATGGTCGGGGAACCATGAAAGAAATTGTCAGAGCAGTTGCCATGAAAATACTTGTAGAAAAGACAGAGGGAGGCCACATCACGGCGCTGAGAAAGTGACTGAAGGCATCGTGCAAAGACAGGATCAACTTAGAACTTTGTACTTGAATCAAACTGTGAGTCAAATACAAACAGACGATTCAATCGGTCTAAAAATACAAGGTGCGATGGATAAATTGTAGTCTAAATGACAGCGAAAGGAAACAAACAATCACACTTCATTTTAATAGATATACTAACCAAAATTATGCAATTATAATGAACATACAATTATGTTTTTAATTTTCAATATCTTGAAATATTGGAGAGTATATTGTTCAATACAAATCGTCAATAGCTTCAACCGCGGTCTCTAGACTGCTTTGGAACCAATTGCAACTTTCTGGACGGTCTCCTTGTTTAAGTTGGTGAATACTACCATAATTCTTACTTTCAGTTCATCTTTAGTGTTAAAAGAAGTTTTGTAGGTCCCGTGCTCAACTGCGCCCCGCACAATATTCAAGACTGGGGTTTGCCGTTGCGGAGTTAGGTGGCCAGTTATAAAGGATGATGTGATCGCAGAAATTGTCTGATTGCCATGACTAAGTTTTCCTGTTTGTGCGGGATTGTGCAGTGAAAAACCACCCCGTTCACCCAGAACACTGCTACTTTCTCAACGTACTTGTGTGTAGGTATCTTTGTTAAGCCTGAAGTTCCTAAGCAAGAAGAATGTAGGCAAAACGTCGCTATCAACAAACAACTTCGTAATCCCCATTAGACTCGTCCAACTCGATTTAGCTATGAATCCTCTGTACAGTCCTGAAATTGACACTCAAATATTTCGAAATGTTTATATTAGAGTCTCCAGTCAGTCAGTCAGTCAGTCAGTTAGGTGCCATACGTGATAGCCACTTGGGCGATCATGTCTCAAAAGAGACATGACTGACTGGGCAGAAGATTATCCCGCAGTAGGATACCATTGCTTTCTACGGTAGATTGGTGACCATTTAAGACTAAAGAACCCATTCTGTCCTGTTATTTAACACATAATTGGAGGGAAGAGACGGATTAATACATTTCTGAAGGGTACTTGCGCGTAAGTGAATGCAAAGAATTCAACTGTAATTCGAACTCGGTTCCCCGATTCCTCGTTCCGAGCCGAAATTCCCTGCTCCACAAGGCACATACTGGAGATTCTAGTCAGTCAGTTAAGTGCCATACGTGATAGCCACTTGGGCGATCATGTCTCGAAAGAGACATGACTGGCTGGGCAGAAGATTATCCCGTAGTAGGTTGCCATTGCTTTCTGCGGTAGACTGGTTGCCAACCAAGGCTATAGAACCCAATCTGTCCTGTTATTTAACCCATAATTGTAAGGAAGAGACGGATTTATACCTTTCCCAATGGTATTTGCGCATAAGTGAATGCAATGGATTTAACTGGAATTCGAACTCGGCTCCTCGAATTCTTGTCCCGAGCCGATATCCACTGCACCACAAGGCACATCCCAAATTAATGACGGTGGGGATCCGCTTCATGGTGTTTTTTATTTTCTCACAGATGGTGCCCAACTGACTATACAACTGTTTACAATCGACAAAATGAAAAACAAACAACACGTACACGACAATTGAAAGATGTAAATTCGTGAAAATTTCTTTATTGTATCCTATCCTATGTATGTATGTATGTATGTATCTATCTATCTATCTATATATCTCAGTCTTCTCATATCTATCTATCTATCTATCTATCTCTCTCTCTCTCTCTCTATATATATATATATATGCATTCAGCCACGATCAAGAAGAGAGACATTAATAAGACAGTGTCGGCTCAGTTTAATAGAGAGACAATAGTCCATTGCCTTTACTACCAGTCATTAAACTTTACTACCAGTTCTGAAAGTTCTTGCTGCGTGTATGATATTATATTAATTGTACATTGTTGACAATTTACTTATCACATACTATATATATATATATATATATATATATATATATATATATATATCCTTGTTGCATCCGATATACATATAATCAGATTAAAATCCGTTGTATATATATATATATATATATATACACTGATGAGCTGTGATACAGCGAAACGTGCTTGTATGTGGATGATTAATACATTATGCTCTCATTACAATTGAGCTCTCTGGAGAAGAAAATTTTAAAAACAGTTCCACTTCTGCTATATGCGTGACTCTTCAGAAAAGAATTGAGTTCTCTCGGTGACTGGCGTCTGTATACACTGCTTATATACAAGACGTTACAATTTCCCTTCTCTGATTCCATGCGCCGATGGCTTAGGGAATAGAGACTCCGACTGACACTAAATCGGTCGAGTTTCGATTCCGGCCAGAAGCAAGTGGATATGTCTAGCCACACAGATGATCTGTGATACAGCGAAACGGGCTTGTATGTGGATTATTAAAATATATATATATATATATATATATATATATATATATATATATATATAAACTTATTTATAAATGAAACTTTGTCTGTGTGTGTGTGTTTCTGTGTGTGTATCCGTTACCTATAGACTCCGAAACGGCTGAACCGATTTTCTTGAAAATTTACACAATTGTACTATAAGCGTCTGCGAGTGTCATTAGCAAGGTTTTGTGTCGAGGTACACCCGATAAATATCGAAAATCGATAATCGAAAAATTCGGGTTATAGAAGGAGTGGTCCGATTTTAATCAAATTTCATACACTCATAGACAAAGACATAAGAAACGATATTCACAAATTTCAAGGTTACAGTTCTTAAAATAGTGCAGAAAATTGATAATATATATATATATATATATATATATATATATATATATATATATATATAACAGGCAAGATGTTTGGATATCGTTTCGGAATGAGAAACCGAGGAGCCGAGTTCGAATTCCAGTTGAATTCGTTGCATTCACTTACGCACAAATACTTTTGGAAAAGATATTAATCCGACTCTTCTCTCCAGCTATGGGTTAAATGCAGGAGAGATTGGGTTCTATAGCCTTGGCTGCCAACCAGTCTGCCGCAAAAAAGCAATTGCTCTTAATTGACTGACTAAATAGTTGGAATCATGATTATGGCTTCGATTAGGCATAAAGTGGGGGATCAGCTTTCTATTGTTTTCAAGTAATAGACTGATCCCCCACTAATTAATACTTAACATAGTACATCTCTTTCTCCTTTAGGTATAAGACAAATAACAGGACAGATTGGGTTCTATTGCCTTGGCTGCCAACCAGCCAACCGCAAAAAAGCAATGGCAACCTACTGCGGGATAATCTTCTGCCCAGTCAGTCATGTCTCTTTCTGGACACGATTGCGCTTAATTGACTAAATAGTTGGAAATATGATTATGGCTTCTATTGGGCATAAAGTGGGGGATCTGTTTTCTATTGTATCAAGTAATAGACTGATCCCCCACTAATTAATACTTAACATAGTACATCTCTTTCTCCTTTAGGTATAAGACAAATAACAGGACAGACTGGGTTCTATAGCCTTGGCTGGCAACCTGTCTACCACAGAATGTCATGTCAACTTACTGCGGGATAATCATTTGCACAGTCAGTCATGTCTCTTTATGGCACTTAACTGACTGATTCTGTTTAAGGTTATTCGTGTGTTCTCTGGGTACAAATCATTATATATATATATATATATATATATATATATATATATATATATATATATAACATAGTAATGAACCACGTATACTCTCTTAATATGTATAGGGCAGACTGGGCAGAAGATTATCCAGCAGTAGGTTGCCATTGCTTTCTGCGGTAGACTGGGTGCCAACCAAGGCTATAGAAACCAATCTGTGCTGTTATTTGGCTCATAGCTAGAGGGGGAAGATGTATTATATTATTAAAGAATAATTAATGGGGGATCAGTTTATTACTTCATAACAATAAAAAATTGATCCCCCTCTTTATGACCAGTAGACGTTGTATATATATATATATATATCACTCTCTCTCTCTCTCTCTCTCTCTCTATATATATATATATATATATATATATATTGTAATTTTGTTATACAGTGGTTCATAAGATCATATCACTACACGAAAAATTTCATGTTTCGGAACAGAACTTTTCCACTTCAGGTGATATGTTAAAATAAATGGTGAAAACGATTTATTTTTGAAAATATAAGGTGAATTCATGGTTACTTAGAAAATTCGGGAGTAGTGGTTGGACGAAGTGCATTTACGTGTGTCAAAACTAGTCATTCAGCATTTAGAATTATGTAACTATAGAGATAAACATTTGGTTTATGATAGTTGGACAGGATGGCTTAGATCTAGACATGTTACTTTTTAATTTTGTCTGGGTAAAAACATAGTGGGACCTTACATTTTTTAGACAATAATTTTTATCAGGAACTTGGATTTTAGGTTGTTTTTTTTTTCATTATTGAACAATAGATTTACTTTAACTACTATCTATGCGTAAAGGGGACAGAAAGTTTAAGTCAGAATTAGGATTAAATAATTGTAGTATTCTTAGTTATATTGTATTTCGAACAACAATTTAGTAGTTGTGGGTCATATATTTTAAAATGATATGCATTTGTTTTTTATTTATGCAAGATTATAAGTTAATTTATAATTTAATTTTAATAAAAAAATTTTTGTTTGAGTAAGGTATCTATGGGACCACAAAATAGATGTCCTCGACCAAATCCAACGGAGAATCTGTAATGTGATCGATCCCGAATTGGCAGCTAGGATACAGTTGCTTTCTCACCGACGCAGCGTGGCTTCCCTGTGTCTCTTCTACAAATAATTTCACGGCTTCTGCTCCGATGAACGTAGATCACTGGTGCCCCCTATATACGAATTTCCTCGAGCCACAAGATGAGCAAATAGGTCCCACCCTTTTACTGTGAAGTCAATAAATTCTAAACGCAAATTCTACTCCATAAGCTTCCTTTCTCGAATTTCCCCCCTATGGAATTCTCTTCCGCATACTTACTTTCCTGACAGTTAAAATCTCCAAGAATTTAAATGTAAAGTCAGTAGTCATCTCCTGTCTCACTAACTTACATCGTCTTTCTCATACTTTTCTACATCCACCCCACCCTCATCAGTAATCTCTTCCCTCTTCTACTCTCTTCCTGACACCCCCTGCAACCTCTCACTCTTCATAACATTCCTCCTCGTCCACCCCACTCTCATCAGTAATCTCTTCCTTCTCCTACTCTCTTCCTGACACCCCCTGCAACCTCTCACTTCTCATAACATTCCTCCTCGTCCACCCCACTCTCATCAGTATTCTCTTCCCTCTCCTATTCTCTTCCTGACACCCCCTGCAACCTCTCACTCTTCATAACATTCCTCCTCGTCCACCCCACTCTCATCAGTAATCTCTTCCTTCTCCTACTCTCTTCCTGACACCCCCTACAACCTCTCACTCCTCATAATATTCGTCCTCGTCCACCCCACTCTCATCAGTACTCTCTTTCCTCTCCTACTCTTTTCCTGACAACCACTGCAAGCTCTCACTCCTCCTAACATTCCTCCTCGTCCACCCCACTCTCATCAGTACTCTCTTTCCTCTCCTACTCTCTTCCTGACACCCCCTGCAACCTCTCACTTCTCATAACATTCCTCCTCGTCCACCTCCCTCACATCAGTATTCTCTTCCTTCTCCTACTCTCTTCCTGACACCCCCTGCAACTTCTCACTCTTCATAACATTCCTCCTCGTCCACCCCACTCTCATCAGTAATCTCTTCCCTCTCCTACTCTCTTCTTGACACCCCCTGTAATCTCACACTTCATAACATTCCTCCTATGTAACCCCCTGCACAACAGTGGCAATAAAACGCCTTTCTTGGGGCGACACGATTAAATAATAATAATAATAATTTTAGGGGCAAGTTGAATTTTTTCAAATTTCTTCATGAGTAAAAAGGCTAAAATTATAAAATATAAAGTTATAAATATTATTAAATAAATATGGTATATTAAAGTATATTATAGTTAAGAAAACTAATTTAGTATTGTGTGGGCTTTTTATTTAGTAAAATAATTTTTTAATTTTTAAGTTATATTAGAGCATAAGTTATAAATGAAGCATTGTAGGTTTTTTTAAATTAAAATTTTTAAGGGTCGAAATGATTTTTCCTTTTGCTGTGTTTTGACAAGATTCACATTATTATTATTATTATTATTATTATTATTATTATTATTATTATTATTTGTCATTTCTACACTTTCTATAGGAGACGTGTTTTTTTTCTTAATAGGTTGGGGTTGAGCTTAATTGTAGGAAACGTTGATTTAATTATCGACCCTATTTTGTCCCTCAGAGATGTATCGACGACCTCGCTAGTCCTATTGAACCTGAAATGTCAATAACTACATCTTCGAGGTCTTCTTGTCCGGAGGGTAAGAACTGAATGAATAATATTTATAAAGACGGGAGAATATTGATAGTCAAATAGAATTCCATTAAAAAAAGGTTTAGTTGGGTTTTTTGGTCAGCGATATTTTTAGTCTACTAGAATCATTATCTACCGTTCGTTACATGGAATACGGTAATATCAAACTCCTCGCCATACATCATTTGACAACATTTAAACATAATATTAGATTTGTTATACATATAAAGGTATTCACAAGCGTTTTAAAGAAAATTTACCAAACGTACATACTCGAGTATCGTTCGAGTTGGTTAATATAAGTCTTTTAGGCAAAAAGTATGGGATCGCAGTGACTGACGATTGACTGATATATATATATATATATATATATTATAAATTATATTTTAGAACATGTACATACATTTTTTTTATATATATCCACTACAAATCGTACATTTGTTTCGACATTGAAACTTCAATGTCTCATCAGGCGGTGTGTATAGGAATGGAAAGCCTCTTTTCTTATATTTGGTCAGTTGTGTTAGAAGTAGGCCTCTGTTGGTCAGGGTTGACCATGGGTAGCATCCTAGTTATCTGCTTGGCTGGAGCATCGGCGTCTGTGACTGTAGAAACCGATGCTGGGGTGACAGTCTTTGTTGCAGAGGCTGCATTTATGCTTTGTTTCTGGTCTGTCGGAGCTGTCATTTTACTTTCTGCGAACCCGCCTCTCCATGGCGGCTTGTGTTAGTTGCTCCTCCCTTGGTTTAAGATGTTGGGCCAGGGTTCCTCTCCATTTGAAGCGGTTGACTGCTATGCTCTCCCATCACCCCCTGTTGATGTCCACAGCTTTTATATCGTGTTTTATGATGTTAGGATACCGGAATTGTGGCCTCCCAGTGGGTCTTCTTCCAGAGACAAGGTCTCCATACAGGAGGTCTTTTGGAGTGAAACCATCTTTCATGCATGTTTCAATTATAATATCGTTCATTATTAAAACTGTTCATAATAATTTGTCGGGATTGGTTATTTTCTAAACGCAGCTTAGATGTGGCACATGACAACCGAAAGTGTGGCGCACCACGTGAGGATCGAATTCCCTATTCAGTGGTAATAGATGTAGCGAGACATGCTCGCTAACCATTACACAACTTCGAAGTACTCTTGTCGGGATTGAACATAAATGAGATAAAGAAATCCGTAGAGGAATTGAAACTGCGAAACACGCCTTTCAAAAGCTAAGCAATGTGTGACGGATGCTTAGAAGGAGACATCGCTTCCTTATCTTCACACCATTTCCCTCTCATTGCAACAGTAGACAGACATGCTAATTTTAGTCAATCAGAAGACGGAAAGGGAACGCCAAAGAAGAGTGATGACGAGGGAAAATAAAATGCAAGCAGTTGCAGTAATTAGTTAACACCGTACAGACCTCCTCACAATATATGTGAGAAAATATCTAGCACAGTGAGAAGCTAAAGTGACGATGTATTCTGACAAATGAGTCGAAGCATGGCAGAAATGAGGAAGACATATATTTCTGCCCATGAGGAGTGAAATAAGTTTATCTTCAAATTACTGTCTACGGAATGCAATTCCAGAGACAGAGACTAAGACTTCTTTCATATAAAAAAGAGCCAAGAAAAAATATTGCGCAGAACTAAATGAAGACGTAGTGTAGGTTCCCAGATAGAATTATATTCAAAATTTAGTTCCGAAAGGACAGAACAACCAGAAAAAGAACTCACTCACAGATAAGTTCACACATCTCCATTACGAAATGTTCCAACACACATACAGATAATCACAAATTATTCAGTGCATGCATCATTACATAAATGTATTAAAGGCTTCACTAACTGTTATAATATATATTTTTTATACAGCATTATTAGATACTATAACTAGATTTCCTTTTAATCAATGTGGCTTCCCTGTGTCTCTTCTACAAATACTTTCACGGCTTCTGCTCCGATGAACTTAGCTTGGGGCTATATGATTATTAAAAAAAAATTCTATACTATTACAATGTGGCTATAAAGTGGGGGATCAATTCTACATTACAATCAATATGTAAACTGAACCCTCACTTTATGACCACAATCATCCTTCTTTTACCACTCGTCTATGCACTGAATACTGCTGCCACATCTGGTCTGGTGCTCCTGCTATCCACCTAGGTGTCCTTGACAAAATCTAACGGATAATCTGTAATGTGATCGATCCCGACTTGGCAGCTCGGATGCAGTCACTTTCTCACCGGCGCAATGTGGCTTCCCTGTGTCTCTTCTACAAATACTTTCACGGCTTCTGCTCCGATGAACTTAGCTTGGGGCTATATGATTATTAAAAAAAAAATTCTATACTATTACAATGTGGATATAAAGGGGGGATCAATTCTACATTACAATCAATATGTAAACTGAACCCTCACTTTATGACCACAATCATCCTTCTTTTACCACTCGTCTATGCACTGAATACTGCTGCCATATCTGGTCTGGTGCTTCTGCTATCCACCTAGGCGTCCTTGACAAAATCCAACGGAGAATCGGTAATGTGATCGATCCCGACTTGGCAGATCAGATACAGTCACTTTCTCACCGACGCAATGTGGCCTCCCTGTGTCTCTTCTACAAATACTTTCACGGCTTCTGCTCCGATGAACTTAGCTCACTGATGCCTCCTATATATGAATTTAACTCGAGCCACAAGATTAGCAACTAGGTCCCACCCCTTTACTATGAAACCAATAAATTGTAAACGCAAATTCTACTCCAACAGCTTCTTTTCTCGCCCTTCTCGCCTGTGGAATTTCCTTCCGTTTACTTGCTTTCCCGATAGCAACAATCTCCAAGAATTTAAATGTAAAGTCAATATATCTCACTAACTTGCATCCTCTCTCTCACATTCTCCCTTCTCCGTTCATTCCAATTTCATCAGTATTCTCATCCTTCTCTTACCCACTACCTGAAACCCTCTATAACCTGTCACTCTTTCGCATAACTTTCCACCTATGTAACCCCCTGCAAAACGGTGGCAGTAAAATGCCTTGCTTGGGGCGATATGATTATTTAAAAAAATTCTATGCAATTGGAATTTAGATATAAAGTGGGGGATCAATTTTACATTACAATCAATATATAAACTGATCCCTCGCTTTAGTCATCCTTCTCTTATTCATTACCTGACACTTTCTATAACCTGTAACTCTTTCTCATAACTTTCCTCTTGTGTAACCCCCTGCAAAACAGTGGCAGTAAAATGCCTTGCTTGGGGCGATATAATTACAAAAAAAAAAAATTAATGTAAACATAAAGTGGGGGATCGATTCTACATAACAATCAATACATAAAATGACCCCACACTTTATGGCCAAATTCATCCTTCTCTCATGCTCATTTCTCCGTCTACTCCACTTTCATCAGTATTCTCATCCTTCTCTTATCCATTACCTGACACTTTCTATAACCTGACCCTCTTTCTCATAACTCTCCTCCTATGTAACCCCCTGCAAAACAGTGGCAGTAAAATGCCTTGCTTGGGGCGATATGATTATATAAAAAAATATACTCAGCTCTGGGTTGTCTATTTCCAGTTAATCAAAATTGCCATGTTTTGTTCATGTGGCCACTCTGTTCAATTCCGTATTGTGGTTACGTGTTACAAGTCGAATCCGGAGGCAGAGGAGTTCTACAATATTCTCACATGCTCTTTTTTGTATACTTGTTTTACAAATCGATGAAGAAAATCATTCATGGTCCAAGGGAGGGCAGCCCTGAATATCTCCGTCTGAATCCGTAACACATGTAACAAGAAAATTTCAGATATTATAGCATTATTAAAATTATTTATTAAATTATTAAACTATATTAAAATTAAATTTATTAAAATTACGTATTAAACTTTTGGTGTTATTGGTTATTACTTTTTGGTGGACCTGAACGACATTACGACCACCTGTAAATTTGCTGATTATCATTTTTTCAAACTTTTTTCAGTGCATTCTTATCGACTAGTACATAAAGTTTCCGATTTTTAAAAAACATTTGGAAAAAAATTTAATATTTAAAGATTGTAAGGGTGTGCTCAGTTTCTCGTAAAACTTTATAGCAAATCGTTCCTCCATTTTGGAAACACTCGCTTCAAATGGTTGCTCTTTTTCTTTTTCTTTCCAAAACTTTTAGGAAATTAATGAAAAAACCGTTTTTATTCAAATAGAAATTATTTTTAAAATCCTCTGTTAAAATTATTTTTTAATATTTTATCTGTCATATTTTTCTTCCCAATTTTTTCGACAACAGGAAATTCTTTAAAGAAACTGTTCCAAACCTATTTTTTAATGTTTAGAATAACTGATTTTTCATTGATATGAAGCAGGGATAATTAAGAATTTCCATGGGTTTGTGGATCTTCAAATTGTAAGCATCTCTATACATGGTCTCAGCGACCTTAAAGCGACCCCAACGCGACTGTTTCCAAAATGGAGGATCTATTTACTATAAGGTTGTATGTAAAACTGAGCACCCACTAAAAATTTTAAATCTTGAATTTTTTCAATTTTTTTTTTTTTGATAATCGGAACATTTGGGGTCTAATCGATGATATTGCACTGAAAAAATAAAAGAAAAAGATAACACATTTACATGTGGTGGTAATATCGTAGCGGTCCACCCTTTTTTGGTTTGGCCATTTTTTCTGTTTGTATCTAGATAACGCATTTCAGTTTTTTTATTTATTCTCCTCTGATTAGTTCTAAATTAAGTTTAGCTGTTCCCATGTTCTACGACAATAAAACAAGAACTTTATTCTATCGTATTGTTTTAATCTTTTAACCCCAACCAAGGCAATACTGCTACGACTGCGAAAGGGTTTATACTTCTTTTTTTAATCGTTTCACCCCAAGCAAGGCGGTTACGCCACTGATGCACAGGGGGCTACATAAGAGTAAAAGATTAGATAGGAGGAGAGTAAAGAGAAAGACGAACCAGTTACAGGGGGTGTCAGAGAAAGGAACAAGAGAAGGATGGGAATACAGGTGTGATGACAGTTGCAAAGGGAGAGAGAAAGGAAAAGATATACAGGGTGATGTAGAAAGACTGATGCGAAGGGGGCTACATAAGAGTAAAAGATTAGATAGGAGGAGAGTAAGGAGAAAGACGAACCAGTTACAGGGGGTGTCAGAGAAAGGGCAAGAGAAGGATGGGAATACAGGTGCGATGACAGTTGCAAAGGTAGAGAGAAAGGAAAAGATAGACAGGGTGATGTAGAAAGACTAATGTGAAGGGGGCTACATAAGAGTAAAAGATTAGATAGGAGGAGAGTAAAGAGAAAGACGAAGCAGTTACAGGGGGTGTCAGAGAAAGGAACAAGAGAAGGATGGGAATACAGGTGTGATGACAGTTGCAAAGGTAGAGAGAAAGGAAAAGATATACAGGGTGATGTAGAAAGACTGATGCGAAGGGGGCTACATAAGAGTAAAAGATTAGATAGGAGGAGAGTAAAGAGAAAGACGAACCAGTTACAGGGGGTGTCAGAGAAAGGAACAAGAGAAGGATGGGAATACAGGGTTGATGACAGTTGAAAAGGTAGAGAGAAATCAAAAGATATACAGCGTGATGTAGAAAGACTGATGCGAAGGGGGCTACATAAGAAAAAAACGATTAGATAGGAGGAGAGTAAAGAGAAAGACGAACCGGATAGAAAGGAAAAAGATAATGATAGGAATACAGGTGTGATGACAGTTGCAAAGGTAGAGAGAAAGAAAAAGATATACAGGGTGATGTAGAAAGAACTGGAGTCAAGTGATTAAGAGATGGGTATTGACATTGCATTTAAATACCTGGAGGTTGTAGTCGTAAGGAAAGTAAAAATATGGAAGAGAATTCCACAGGCGGGAAGTGGGAGAAAAAAAGCTGCTGGAGTAGAATTGTCGGTTGCATTTGGTTGATCTGTGAATGGGTGGGACCCATTGCCAATCTGGTTGTACGAGTAAACTCATGTGTCATGGGCACCAGTGATTTCAGTTCGTCGGAACAGAAGCCATGAAAATATTGGTAGAACAGAGGGAAGCCACATCCACTCGGTGAGAAAGTGGGTGTAACTGAATCGCTAACTAGATACGGTTCACATTACTGATTCTCCTTTGGAGCATGTCGAGAACACTGTGATGAACAGCGAGGGCGCCTGACTATATATGACGGCAGTATTTCATGCACGGACGGAGGGAAGAGCCGAATGAAAGGTTACATAAGAGGAGAGTGAAGAAAAAGAGGAACCGGTTAGAGGGATTGTTAGAGAGAGGGCAAGAGAAGGGTGGGAATGCTGGTGTGACGAGAGTTGCGATAGTAGAATGAAAAGGAAAAACACCAAGATATAGGGTTTTGGGGAAATGGTGAGAGAAGGATGAGAGAAAAGGGGATGAGAGATAGCAATTGATATTGCATTAAACTCTTGGAGGTTGTAGTTATCAGGGAAGTAAGTATACAGAAGAAAATCCCACAGGCGGGAAGTGCGAGAAAAGAAGCTGTTGGAGTAGAAGTAACGGTTGAATTTTAACTGTAAAATGTTGGGACTTTCTTGCCAGTCTGATGGCTCGAGTAAATTCTTGTGGAGGTGGCACAAGTGTGCTTGGTCCTGGGTATGACCGTAAACTGCATCCACCATCAAGGCCTCTGACTGGGAGGTTGTGAGGAGCATGGAACCACCTCTTAATTGCTGTTGTTCCCAGGTTCACCCTGACCCTGAGTGGTAGCACCTGCTAGGGTCCCAGCTATGGATAAATAGTCAACCCCCCCCCCCATACCAGGGTCAAAATGCTATGTAAGTATTTACCAACAAAACGTTTTGAATGAAAAATATATTACCAACAAAACAAATACAGACCCTTAAATGACCAAAATGGTTGATGGGTCGTTAAACTTAAACCAAACCAAAACCAGTGTGCTAAGCAAGTAGAGCAGAAGCCATATAAATATTTGTAGAAGTGTGAGAGGGAACCCAGAACTAAAGCTAACAGGTCGGAATCCTGTCGAGGACCCCTAGATGAATAACAGGGGCGCCCGACCAAATATGACAACAGTATTCAATGCATGGGTGGATGATTGACTTGCATATGTACAAGATGGGCTCCATGAGAAAACTTCCTGGCCCGAGACAGTGACCCAACTTTCCCAGCAGTAGATTTGATTCAATGCAATCGCTCCACTTGAGGTTGGAAAAAGATTAAGGCCGAGAAGGCTGTGTATTGCATTCGGGGAGACTAGCTTGATCTATGCTGATAGGGGCAAGAGAGATTGTCTAGGGTGGTTAACAGCCAGCAGCTTTGTTTTGAAAACAGTAAAGTCTACAGGCCATTTCTTTGAGGGTCCATTTCAATATCAGCACCGAGGTTATCTTTGTTGACTGATTTCTTACTGAGGACGGAGTAAATGGTGTTGGTGGCGTAAATGCCTACTTGGGGTTTGATAGTGGATATCTATCATACAACTCATTGCCAATATTTATATAACGAAATAAAATTAAAATATGCGTCAATATCTAACTACTGCATATAATTATATAAATATAATGAAGAATCCTCTCTACTATAAAAACGACTGTTGTTTATATACACGACTGTTGTTTATATATATATATATATATATATATATATATATATATGTGTGTGTGTGTGTGTGTGTGTGTGTGTGTGTGTGTGTGTGTGTGTGTGTGTGTGTGCTGTCACGCTCACAGTGAGATAGAGAGCGAGACAATAGCAAAGGAACGACAGCTCAATTTAATAGAGGGACTATAGCGAGCCATTGTCGGCTCAGTTCATTAGAAATACAATGTATATATATATGTCATCCTAATACAAACTTGTTTTGCTGTATCACAACTCATCAGTGTGGATACATACATCCACTTGCTTCTGGCCGGGATCAAAACTCGACCGATTTGGTGTCAGTCGGAGTCGCTACTCCCTTCGCCATAGGGACATTGATTCAGAGAAGGGACATTCTAACGTGTTGTATATAAGCAGTGTATACACACGTCAGTCACCGGAAGAACCCGATTTCTTTTTGAAGAATAATGCTTCTATCGCAGAAGTGAAAACTGTTTTTAAAATTTTCTTCTCTAGAGAGCTCAATCATTCGTCAGGGTTGATAATTTGTGAGAAAACAGTTAATAATCCTCTCAAATTATGTTATCATCTTTTTTGACGGTACGGAGACACTCGTGATAGAATAACGGGAAAAGAATAAATAAAAGTGTATCTCAGTCTACCCTGTTTCCGTTTGATTAAAGCTTCTTCAGAGACAATATACTTGTATGTTGTGATTTGGTATTAGTTTTTATTAATCAGATACGTGTCACTTTTACCTCGTACGTACATTAAAAAGCTATCCGTTTTTTTAATACACGTGGCACATATCTGACGAATTTAAAAAACTGAAAACGCATTGGAATGGCCAAGGTTACCTTCCAGAATCTAAGTAGTGTATTAAGAGACAGGAAAATACTTCGTTAGAAAAAAAGAAAAGAGTACTGAAATGTAACATAATCTCTGTCCTCTTACATGGCACTAAATGCCGGAAAATTTCTTTAAAAATGAAAAGCATAAATGTGATTCCACAGGAGTATGCTGAGGATACCATAGACCAAACATGCGATGAACGACGAGATTTTCAGAAAAAATAGAATCAAAAAGATAATTTTGACGTGCTTGTGTAAAATGTTGATGAAACAGGAGTTACGAGAAAAGAAGAAATTCGAAAGGGCAGGAAACTGTAGAGAAACATGATTGTTGACGTCATGAGGAGGACATGGAATATAAAGAATTTCAGGTTAAATATGGTTATCTTGATGGACCAGCACTCGAAGAGCAATAGCCTTCATATCTCACTTGGGCACAAGAGAAGCCATAAATAAATCTTGATAGAATGTGTGTTACCTTGGGATAAGAACATTGTGATAGTTGGTTTTCTAAGCGCCGTTTAGATCTAAACTTATTTATAAATGGAACTTTGTCTCTCTCTGTGTGTATGTGTATGTGTGTCTGTGTGTATGTGTGTGTGTGTGTGTGTGTGTGTGTGTGTGTGTGTCTGTGTGTCCGTTACCTATAGACTCCGAAACGGCTGAACCTTGAAAATTTACACAGTTGTACGATAAGCGTCTGCGAGTGTTCGTAGCTAGGTTTTGTGTCTAGATACTCCCGATAAATATCGAAAGTCGATAATCGAAAAAATCGGGTTATAGAAGGAGGAGTCCGATTTTAATCAAATTTGATACACTCATAGAAAAAGACATAAGAAACGATATTCAGAAGTTTCAAGGTTGTACTTCTTACAATAGTGCAGAAAACCGATGATATATATATATATATAAAAGGCAAGATGTTTGTGTGTATGTCTGTATTTTCTTCAGCAGTTTTATTTTAGTTTTTGTTTCGGGCTTAGCTCTAAGTAGGCATAATTATAGTTCTTAGTCTCAGCCATAATATCATTTACTCAGAGGGCTTATTTAGCCTTCCAAATTCAGTTTTCAACGAAAAAAACTTATTTGATATCGACACCAGGAAATCAAAATTTGACTTACATCCATTCATTTTTCTTTTAGTCTACAGTTTCGCTTTAACTGGAAACAACTATTGCTTTTTGGTCTTTCGTGCCAACGTCCAAAGAGTCTGATCTCTAGGACAATGGATTAGTTTTAAACCTTTCATTACACCCGAGCAACGCCGGACTACACTGCTAGTGTAGCATAAGGCCGAAAGTATGGGGTACCCAGTGAGGACCGAACACACTACTCAGTTGTAATAGGTTCTAGCGAAACAAGCTTGTTAACCATTACACCACGCCGGTGTGCCAAAGTTGTTTTCTAAGCTTCGCTTAGACACAAGGCCGAATGTATGAAAGAGCCATTGAGAATTGAACCCGCTACTCAGCTGTAATGGTTTTACTGGGACCTGCCTGCTAACCATTACACCACCTCGAGGTGTCCGGAGGAAATTGTGATATTGGAGCAGGTGAAAATACAGGGGTCTCCAGACCTGACATTTCAAAATACAGAAATATGCAACGCAGCAGGTAGAGTTGTCCCTTTAATGGTTAAGGCATTCGAGATGATTTAAAGGAATCTTTGAATCTTTGAATCTCAGCAGAGTGGTTTAGGGATAACTGACATGATGGGAGGGTGCACGTGTTCTGAACAGTTCGTGGGCTGAAGTAAATGCGACACGATCATCATTACAAAGTCGAAAACTGTAATAATCGGAAAGGATTCCAACTAAAACATTTTTTAATTTCCCAAGTTCAGACCTTCACAGCTAGGATCTAATATGACCGTGTCACCGTAATGTCTTTCCTGATTTAGAGAGAAGGGAGCATGTCCCAGTCAGACATTTTTTTCAAGAATTTTTTTTTGTAACAGACTCACGAAATGATACTTATCACTATAAGCTTAACCTCTTCAAATACAAGCACAGCCGTTATATATCCTACATATCCTCATAATACGCTATTTCTTGCTGTAGCCCTGTATACGCTTGCAACAACCTCACTCAGCAACCATCTACCCTGAATGACTATTGAGTGAACAGTTTTATTTTTAAAAAAACCGTAAGAGAATTTTATAAAAATAATTCACTTTGAAGCTGAACGAATTTCAAGAAAACACTTCTTTTAACTCAGACAGACTAAACACGATAAGAACCCGACAAGAAAGAAAAAAACTAAAAAACTAAAATAAAAAAAAACAGAATGAAATCAGACAGGAAACATCGTTAGGTATTTGTCAGGAAAATAAGATAAAAATCATTTGATTGTAATTAGTCGCGAAGAGAATAAGTGTCGACGAAATGAAATTAATTCTTGACAATAAGGCAAAGTCTATAAGCGTCAAGAAAGAAGGAGAGAAAGAGTGAGAGATAGAGAGAATGGTAGGGAGTGAGAGAACGAGTGAGTGAAATGGAAAGTGAGGGAGTTGACGGGGAGAATGAATTATTCATGGAGTGAAAATGAAGAAAATTGAGAACTACTTTATTTTTGGCAGTTAATATTGATACGAGTGAAACTTTTGTATTGATCTAAAGATAGATACTGGCATGAGGCTGTATAGGCAGACGGTGAAAGAGCTAGTTAGACAGGCTGGCTGATAAACAATAAGGACAGAAATCGATAATTATGACCATATATATATATATATATATATATATATTCCTTCTACCGAGCGCCCATAGCCCAGAGGTAGAATCGCCGAATGACGCCACTTCGGTGGGGTTTCAATCCTGGGTTAAAAGCAATCGGAGTTTAACCCTACTGATGAGCTGTGATACAGCAAAACAGATCTGTCTGCGGATGACTATTTACGCTCTCTCACCCTGATTGAGCACTCTGGAAGAATGGTAGACTTTGAAAAAAAGTAGCTACACTGGCATGTACGCATAGGTCATTCACTAATGAATTAGAGCACTCTGGCTATTGGGCGTGTATAATGATAATATACATTCTAAAAAGACTGCCTTCTTCTACCGAGCCCCCATAGTCCAGATATAGAATCGCCGACTGACGCCAATTCGGTCGGGTTTCAATCCTGGGTAAAAAGCAATCGGCTGTCTAACCGTACTGATATACTGTGATACAGCGAAACAGATCTGTCTGCGGATGACTATATATATATATATATATATATATATATATATAGGAAAGAATAAATTCAAATTTAAAAATCACTCGTTTCTGATGAAGGACCGAGGGCGGTCTGAAATATAAAATACAATAATAAAAATAAACAAATACTGTCCAAGAAAAGTACATTTTTAAATTCAAAACTTTTTATTAATATTCTTTCCTATACATATTAAGACAGTATACGTGGATCATCACTATGTATATATATATATATATATATATATATATATATATATATACTAGTAATATAACTCAGAGTTGCTCGGGGTTATTTATTGGCTATGTTAAAACGGTAAGGTCAAGTGCTAATACAGCAAGCTCCAGTATGAGGTTGCCGTGATGTGTAAGTTAAAAATATTCGATTGGTTTTTATTGTATTTGTAAAACAGGATTCATGCTTAGTCAATTTTAACAATAAACGAAAATGATGTGTGTACCATTGGAAGAAAGAAGTCACACGTTACGGGAAACTGTATTGTCATATAATGACGTTGTGACGCAGAAGAAGTGGATGCGTTGTGCCTACAAAATCGGAGGGGTTGGCACCTTGTAGAAAAAGTAAAATTCTGATGGCATATGATAAGGTAAAAGTTGAAACATACCGTCTGTTTTCATAGACAGAACCAGAATGACCAGCTTCAGCTAGATCCACATCGACCAACAACTATCATTTGGAAATAGTTTGTTCACTCATCGTTTTCGTCATCGTTTTTGTCGACATTTTTGTCTTCGGCTCTTTCTTCATCTTCTTCGTCTTCATCTTCTTCGTCTTCATTTTGTTCGTCTTCGTCGACATCTTCGTCATCTTCGTCACTGTCTTTCTTGACTTCTTCGTTTTCTTCAGGTGCTAGGAATTTCGAACCAAAGCCTTTATTACGATCACTGGAATATATCGTTCTCATTTCTTGTGCGAAGCTAATTTTTGATAGTCATGAGTTATCTTCCTCTAATACGACTCTCTAAGTTACTTGTTCACCACTGCGGGTATTGGCCTGACAACCCCCAACTCTTGGAGTCAAGTCACTGAAACTAAACAATGCTTATATCGACTGGGCCATGTGTACTTGGAAATCATAAACCAGTAACCATTTGTTACCAGAGTTCATATTGATTTTTTTATATTAATGGGTTTCTCTAGTTTCTTTTTATCTTAATGGTTTTCTCTATTATTTTTTACCAGAGCCTGTATTCAATTTTTACAGAAATTATTTTTTCTGGCACTACGTATTACTAGTTCCCATATTGTTTTCATCTCTATGTTTGGTCGGCTTAGGATATTTTTGTTGCCTAACATATGTGTTAATTCCTGCTGATTTTTATAGCCTAGCATATGTGAGGATTAGTTTGTTGGCAACATTCTCTCAACTAGATTCTATCATATACAAACAAGAGGAAGGCTTCGTAATGAGTTCACCGTTGAAACCAAGGATAGCAAACATATACATGGATTACTTCGAGGAAATGGCTTTAGAAACTACATCATTGAAACCAGTAGCCTGATGGAGATAAGCAGATGAGACCTTCATAGTCTGACCGGAGCAGGAAGCTGGATAAATAATAATGTCTCATGTAAACTCGATAATATCTTCGATCCAGTTCACGACGGAAGAAATAAATAATAATCATCTATCCTTCCTGGGTATACTAATAATTCGTACAGAGAATGGGTTCAAAACACATCTGTATGTCAAAACCAAACTTCAACGTACAATACCAATGTAAGGCGTGAGTCGGGGATATATTAGCACCTATGGAATTAAGTTCAAGTTCTGAACTAGGAATAATACCGGAGAATTAGCAGCCTGACAGAATCAGTGCATATGCTCAGTCTT
The DNA here is from genome assembly GCA_037127315.1 of Ascarosepion bandense. Taxonomy (NCBI): domain Eukaryota; kingdom Metazoa; phylum Mollusca; class Cephalopoda; order Sepiida; family Sepiidae; genus Ascarosepion; species Ascarosepion bandense. The sequence continues at coordinate 95,944 of JBBBDQ010002502.1, forward strand.
TGTGGTCCTCCTATTACAGAAATAAATATGATATGCGAGCCGCCAATCTAGAAAGAAAAGAAAAATGTCAATCTTCACCCGCACTAGCAGCAGCAGTCAAAATATAGGCAGCTGTCAAAAACTGAACATTTTCTTCAGCAGCAGCGGATGCAACCTAATCAGCAACCAGATAATTATAAGACTCTAAGTTTACGAGGCTAAAGGCTTATGAAAAAAAAAAAACCTTGGCTTGTAAAGTTGGTGATACAGTGGTAACGAGTTCAATCAGTGTGCACTTTCATTTAACGGAACGGGTGAGCAGTAAGTGTAAAATCTATACATATAAAAGGCAGTCTGTGTGTGACTGTTCCTTATGCACGGCGACATTTTTTAAGCTACGCCATTCAAACTTTTTAGGGACACATATCAACAGGGAAGCCAGGTCATACTTTTTGAGTTTAAGTTCACCAATTTTCCCTTTCGCACTTTTTGGCCAATGGAGACCATTGTTTAAATTTGCTCCGTAAATCATCTAAGATCTAACATGGTAGCTAAATTACGTCACAGAAAACAAATCACATGTGTCAAACGCGACTAAAATATTTTTTATTAAACAAAAATGAGTCTTTATATTTAATTTTTATTCCGACGTTTTAAAAATTCATTTGGTCAACAAAAAATGTGAAAACTCCTTATACATCCGTTACTGCTGCGGCACTGAGATTGCTAAACTGGGTTCAGTTTGACTTTCTACATTTAAAACAGGTAAACTTCTATCTTATTTATCACTAACTCCACTTCCTGCAAATGTTTTCTATTCTTTTCCAGATCAAAGAACCCCCGCCCTCCTTAGAAGGAGACAAAAGTATGACCGGCACTAAAACTACACTTTATACACCGTTCGAATACTACAGCAACAAGCATTCAATGCCTTCTTCTTAATGTTGAAAATCATTACTTACAGCCTCAGCTCTTTTTTCCAACTTTCAATAAATGATTTCCATCTACTTCTCTCATTGACATCTTCTCATACTGCTAAAATGTTCTGAGTTGCCAGGTCGTCACATACAATTGAGTTTAAGTTCATCAATTGTCCCTTTCGTATTTTTTGGCCAATGGAGCCGATTTTTTACATTTGCTCCGTAAAACATCTAAGATCTAAGATGGTGTCAAAACTGCGTCACAGAAATCAAATCACACGTGTCAAATGCGACTAAAATATTTTTTATTAAAGAAAAATGAACCTTTATATTTATTTTTTATTCCGATGTTTTAAAAATACATTTGGCCAACAAAAATATGTGAATATTTTCCCCGTAATTTTGAAACAAAATAAGTATTTAAAAAATAAAAAATGCCTTTTTCTTAATCCTGAAAATGGTTACTAACAGCCTCAGCTCTCTTTTCCAACTTTCAATAAATGATTTCCATCTACTCCTCTCATTGGCATCTTCTACTACTACTAAAATGTTCTGAGTTGCACGTGTATCGCCGGGCTATGATGCTAGTATTAGCTAAAACAAGACATACAGGATATCCCTAAGCATTAGAAGTGGAACAATAACAGTCTATAATCAAATAAATCAGTCAATTCAAAATTCCATGTAGATTACCCATATCGATAAACACCTGAGGAAGGCCGAATCTTCGTGAGAGCAACAACAAAGATTTTGATCATCATCTGAATGTAAACAGTGTAAAAAGTCATTATTCCAGAAATTCAGACAAAAAACTCAAGACTCGTTCATGAATGAATCAAATTATTTTACGAAAATTGTTTTATCTATCTATACAAAAGGCAAGATGTTCGTGTGTGTATGCCTGTCTGTCTGTCTGTCTGTCTATCTGTCCGTCTGTCTATCTGTCTGTCCTTTATACAAATCTACAATTTTCTTCCGATTCTCACTAACCTTCACACAAATTTTGTTTAGGCTTCCGGTCAGGTCATGGGCTACTTATTTTTCCAATTTCTCCCCAATATCGGAAATCGATACCCCGATATCCGATCAGGTCTGATCAAGATCAGGATTTCAACCCTTTTGTTGTGGTACTTGCTGCAGAATTTGCTCTAACTTGGAAAAATTTTAGTTTTTAGTCTAAAACATTAGTAGATCTTATCAGAAGATTCATTTTCCCATATATCGGAAATCGATACCCCCGATAGTCTATCGAATCTGATCAAAAACCGATATTTATCCATCAATATGGCTCATTTTCTCCATTTTACTCCCGATGGGTACAATAAGTTTTCATGAACGGTATGTTTATCCTTGGATAACTTATTTGACTCCGATATTGGAAATCGACACCCCGATATCCTTCCGGGTCTGATCAAATTCGGGTTTTCAGCCCTTTTATATTGGTTTTTGCTTCAGGTTTTGCTCTAATAGGTATCATTGTAGTTCTTAGTCTCAGCCATGATACCATTTACTCAGAGGACTTATTTAGCCCTCAAAAGCTTATTTGACATCGATACCGGAAATCAAATTTGACTTACATCCATTCATTTTTCTTTCAGTCTACGGTTTCGCTTTAGCTGGAAACAACTATTGCTTTTTAGTCTTTCGTACCAACGTCCAAAGAGTCTGAGCTCCAGGACCATGGATTAGTTTTAAAGCTTTCATTACACCCGAGCAACGCCGGGCTATACTGCTAGTAGTCAAAAACACGTTATTTTATCAGAAAACATTTTAATTGCTCTCCCGAATAAGATATGTCATGAAACAATTGACATCGACGAATAATGACTTTTTACAAGAATTGTTTTAATTTTTTTATTTATATATATTTAAATATAAAGTTTTAATTTTTTAAAATTCTCTATTAATTTGTAGCGGTTAAGTGATATTGTTATTAAGTAAAAAATATTTTTACTAATAATACATCCAAAAGCCTTGGCGATGACCAGTATTGCAAAAAATAATTTCGAAACATTTGCCTGCTTATAAATGTGCCGATTTCTCTAAATATGGTGTCTATACACAACATTATCAGAAAATTAGAGCAATAACTTTAAAATCAAAAGTAAGTAAAATTGCAGGACTTAAAGTTCCACAAAAAAAAGTTTAAAGACCTTTTAGAAAAAAATGACATTGTATTGACAGATGAATAAAAATGAAAATAACAATCCATTTTTTCTGATTTACACGAAGTTCTTAAAATCAATTTAAATTCTTTTTGAAATATTAGAAATATTACATTCAAGCTATTAGCATGAAATTAAAACTAAAATATATGTTTCAAGAAAAATTTTATTTTGTAAAAATTCCTCTAATTCTTAGATGACGTATTTACTTGTACATCGAATAATATATATATATATATAATTAAAATACTTTAATCCAAAACGGGAAAGTAGGAAGGTAAATCCCAAGAACCTGATCCTATTTAATATTTAAAATTTTAATATTAAAAATGATACAGGAGGAGAGCTCAATGTAATTAAAATTACAGAGCTGATATAAAGGAAAATACATTTTCAAATTTCAAAAATGTTGAATGAACATTTCAACATGAAATCCCTAAGAGAGATTTCACGTATTCTCAACAACAGTCCATATTCCAAAATGAGAATAAAAATGCGAATAAAAATAAAATAAAAAGAGAAATAAAATGAGAATAATTTTACTTTTAGATAGAGTTGTAACTGAAGTGGATATTGACTCGGAACGAGAAATCGGAGAGCCGAGTTCGAACACCAGTTGAATTCACTGCGTTCACTTACGCGCAAATACGCTTAGGAAAGTTATTAATCCGTCTATTCCTTCCAGTTATGGGTTAAATAACAGAACAGACTGGGTTCTATAGCCTTGGTCGGCAATCAGTCTACCGCAGAAAGCAATGGCAACCTACTGTGGGATAATCTTCTGCCCAGTCAGTCATGTCTCTGTTGAGACATGATCGCCCAAGCGTGTATCACGTATGGCGCTTAACTGACTGACTAGATTTGCAAAGAAAAAGGGTAAATTAAGAGAAGTCGTTAAATTGAGAATTGGGCGAAACAAAACAGAACAGAAAGGGAAGGGGCGGGAAATAAGAATAATAGAGGAAAATAAAGAAGGGGAAAAAGAGAAAAGAAAGGAAAAAGGATAACATTCTAAATTAGTTTTTACTTTTAGATATGTGTGTGTGCGTGTGTGTGTGTGTGTGTGTGTGTGTGTGTGCTTGAGTGTGTGAAATGTGAATATATATATATATATATATATATATATATATATATGTATGTATATATATATATATATATATATATATATATATATATATATATATATGCAGTTTGTCATATATATTATTTATGTATTATATATGAGCGGTACTTATTGTAAATTGCTCAATATCAGTGATATGTATCTGATCCAGCAAGGGAGCTCAATATAATTAAATGTATTGATACAAAGAGTCAATATTTATTAAATTTTCTGATATCGGATGGCCATTTCGACGGGTATATTTAAAACCCATCTGATTAGAAGGACCTAAATATTGTGGGAAAATAAATTTGTTTACGTGTGTAATGAAATGGGAGTAAAGGTAAGGAAAAAAAGAAGGAAAGAGACTGATCCTTGGTCCTTAACGTTTTGACGGACCAGGTCTAAAGTGTTCCAGTATCTGATTTGTTCTTTTTTTTTATCTACCCTTTCTTTGGTTTTACTCTCTCTTTCACCGACCCACACACCCCACCCACACACACATACCCCCAAACACCCACACCCCCACACCCCGCACCCCACACACAAAACAAACAAACAACCAAACAAATAAATTTATTTCCCCATAAAGTTTTGCTCTCTCTGCTGAGAAGGGTGTTAAATTTATCCATCGAAATGGCCATCCGTTATAAGAAAATTTAAATATTTTATTTTTTTATTTTTTATTCGTTTCACCACAAGCTAGGCATTCCACTGCCACTATTGCGCTTGGGGCTACATAGGGGAAGGTAAATAGAAAGAGTGGTTAGATATAGGAAATGTCAGAAGCTGGGGTGAGAGATAGTTTGGAGGATGGGAAGAGTGTTTGAAAGAATGGAAGCGAGTTAGTGTGTTAGGTGGTGTCTATTGACCTTACATTTAAACTCCAGGAGATTGTAGCCGTCGGGGAAGCAGTCATGTGGAAGGGAATTTTCACAGTCGGGGAGTGCGAGAAAAGAAACTGTTTGAGTAGAAGTTGCGGTTGCATTTTATCGGTTTCACTGTAAAAAAGTGGGATCTAGTTGCTAATCTAGTATCTCGTGCAAATTCGTATTTAGGGGGCACCAGTGATCTAAGTTCATCGGAGCAGAAGCCATGAAAGTATTTATAGAAGAGACACAGGGAAGCTACGTCGCGCCGGTGAGAGTGAGACTGCAGGCGGTCTGCCAAGTCAGTATCGATCACATTACAGACCCTCCGCTGTACCTTGTCGAGAAGCCCAAGGAGAATAGCAGGGGCACCCAACCAGATATGGCAACAGTATTCAATGCATGGGCGGATGGTAGATTTATAAATGTGCAGGATAGATTCAGACGGAAAAAACCTCCGGGCCCTGCACAGAGAACCGACTTTCATAGCAGCGGATTTAGTAATGGATTCGATATAATTATTCCACTTGAGGTCCGCTGAAATTGTGAGACCAAGGAGACGTAGTGTTTTACTCTCTGGGAGGCAAGCCTGGTCCATTAGTTAGCAATTAATGCATATATATATATATATATATATATATATATAATATTAATAATAATAATATTAACTATAGCAACAACTATACCTAACGGCTCTTCAAGGAAATTGGATGACAATTCTCTGACAATTTCCCTGACAAATCGCCAGGGAAATTGTATGTGCCTATATATATATATATATATATATATATATATATATATATATATATATATTATTTAGTTATGATCATAATTAGATTAAACCAGTACACAGTATTAAAAAGTGTTCTATGCATTCATATTGTAGAACTTTTGAATATTATTTATTTGGAAATGAGTGACTTTGGCAACTTAGGTTTGAACATTTCGGTATCTTCATCCAATTTTTAATAGCTAATTTTCCGTTTTTCAGGGAATTTTTTTTATGAACGCGCGACTGGAATTTTGATCACCCGAAAATTTAAAATTAGGAATGGGATACTTAAGGATCTTAAAACACTTTCATCCATGTCTGTTTGATCCTAAGATGTATTTATAAGTGTGATTACCTTTTAACATTATTTCTGATCTATCAATCAGTAATTAATTTTTGTTTTGGAAATAACATAATTCTCAAGTTTTTCTCCTGATAAAATCTGCTAACATCTCCACAGTTGTATGAGTTATTATATCGATATTTCCAGTTATATCAAGGTATTTTCCATTTTTCAGTTTTAATTTACACAAGTGACTAGCCAGTTTGTTATAATTTTTAAGGTTTTCAGCTTTAATGTGCATTTGTGTGATGATATATATGTACACTTATTAGAGCCAGCCTTCCCTGAAGATCCGGTTAGGTGAAACCTCGGTAGGTTTGTTGGCTCATCAGGTTATCTATCGCTCATTTAGTAATGAATTGGAGCACTCTGACTATTGGGCGTGTATAATGATAATATACACGCTAAAAAGTCTGCTTTCTTCTACCGAGCGCCCATAGCCCAGAGATAGAAAAGCCGACTGACGGCCAATTCGGTCGGGTTTCAATCCTGGGTTAAAAGCAATCGGAGTCTAACCGTACTGCTGAGCTGTGATACAGCGAAACAGATCTGTTTGAGGATGACAATATATATATATATATATATATATATATATATATATATATATATATATATAATCCTACTGGCCATAATTATTAAGCCACCCCAATTTTTTTTTTTAAAGAAATGATCTATTTCATACTACATTTAGTATTTATTTCCAAATGAAAAAAAAATGTTCATTTATTATTACTTTGCAAAATTTTACGAGACAAGGTAGCAATGATGAACTCGTCCGAATCACCCTAAATTTTCTTCATTCTTTCATTGATGAAAGGGAAGTAATTAGTAAATATTTATAAATTCATTTGATGCACTTGTTATTGTGCAGTATTAACAAAAGAACCATTCTATTTTCATTTACAATTATTCACTTGGCAATAAATACTAAACAATGGTATGACATACATCATTCTTTTTAAATACTGAAGTGGCCTCATAATTATGGCCGGTAGTATATATATATATATATATATATATTAGTCCTATCTCTTTAATAATTTTCTTAAATTCATTCACAGTCAGTAATCCCCAGTGTCTTAGTGGCTTTATTTCCTGGTTTATGGTAAAATCTTGAATCTAATTTTTGTCTCCCTAAAGGATGTACGTCGTTCTGCTGTGAGTATAGACTCGTTACGACAAATCGGGATGCCGAATTTGAATTCCAGTTTGATTCCTAACATTCACTTAAGCCCAAAGATCCTTTGAAAAAGTATTAATCCGTCTCTTCCCACCAGTTATGGGTTAAATAACAGAACAGACTGGGTTTTATAGCCTTGGCTGGCAACCAGTCTACAGCAGAAAATAATGGCAACCTACTTTTTCTGCCCAGTCAGTCATGCCTCATTTGTGACATAATAGCCCAAAGCGTGTACCACGTATGGCACTTAACTGACTGACTGAATATAATATTTGGAATCATGATTAAGGCTTCTGCTGGTCATAAAGTGGGGGATCGGTCTTCTATTGTTATGAAGTTATAAAATGATCCCCCACTAATTACTACGTAATTAAATAATACATCTCTTCTTCCTCCAGCTATGCCAAATAACAGGACAGTTGGGTTCTATAGCCTTGGCTGGCAACCAGTCTAACACAGAAAGCAATGGCAACCTACAGCGGAATTATATTTGCCCAATCAGACATATTTCTTTGGAGACATGATCACCCAAAACGGGTATCACGTATGGCAATTTACTGACTGACTCTTTAGATTGTCGCCCAACCTTCTCTAATTTCTCTAAGCAGCCACAGTTGTATCATTCTTACGAATTCCTTGTAAAAGCAAATGCTCGTTATTTACTGGACATCACCTTCGATACAGCTCCTCCTTATCAGTGTTTCTAGACACCATATTCCCATTGGTTTTCGTCAGGATTCTGATCACGTATTGCTTTCTTTACACGCACCTTTTAAGACAATCGAATGATATAAGCCATTTGATGCTTTTTTTTTACAACGGTCTCAGCGCGGGTAGAATGTACTCCGAATGTTCTTGTTCCGTTTCTGTTCATTTTTACCAGAAGTCATCCTGCTTTTATACGTATTCCGGGAAATTACCATATCACGCCTTGCATAATGTGTCCCCAGGAGAAAGCAAAAACCAACTCCGGTCCCCATTGTAAATAAATTATATGCTATAAGAACGATAACAATGTCTGAATGCAAAATGACATTATGTATTTATCGATGTATAGCAGGTAAGATCTGTTTACTGTTAGATTTATTACAATATTAATAAGTCTGTTTTGCGTCGTTTTTTTAAAATTCTATCCGCCTCATGAGGGTAAGGTGACTATCGTTTCCTTTTCAGTTACATTTATTTGAAACAAGCATTATATAAAATAAACGCGATATAAAAAAGAAATAATGATTTTTTTTTCAACTTCGAAATTTCAGTTTTGTGTGTGTTGTGGTGCGGTGGATATCGACTCCGAACGAAAAATTGGGGAGCCGAATTCGAATTCCAGTTGAATTCCTTGCATTCACTTACGCGCAAATACCCTTACGAAAGATATTAATCAGTCTTTTCCTTCCAGTTATAGGTTAAATAATAGGACAAATTGGGTTCTATAGCCTTGACTGGCAACCAGTCTATCGCAGAAAGCAATGGCAACCTACTGCGGGATAATCTTCTGCCCAGTCAGTCATGTCTCTTTCGAGACATGATCGCCCAAGCGTGTATCACGTATGACACTTAACTGACTAACTGAATATAATAGTTGGAAACATAATTAAGACTTCTACTGGTCATAAAGTGGGGGATCATTTTTCTATTGTCTTGAAGTAATAAACTGATCCCCCACTAATTACTACTTAATAATACAATCCATCTCCTATCATTGAAGCTATAGGTCAAGCAACAGGACAGATTGGCAACCAGTCTACCGCAGAAAGCAATGGCAACCTACTGCGGGATAATCTTCTGCCCAGTCAGTCATGTCTTTTTCGAGAAATGATCTCTCAAAAAGCGTGTCTCACGTATGGAACTTAACTAACTAAATAGTTGGAATCATGATTAAGGCTTCTGCTGGTCATAAAGTGGGGGATAATTTGTCTATTGTTATGAAGTGATTAACTGATTCCCCACTAATTACTACGTAATAATATAATACATCTCTTCCCCCTCCAGCTATGAGTCAAATAACAGGACGGATTGGGTTCTATAGCCTTGGCTGGTAACCAGTCTACCGTAGAAAGCAATGACAATCTTCTGCCCAGTCAGTTATGTCTCTTTCGAGACAAGATCGCCCAAAGCGTGTATCACGTATGTCACTCAATTGACTGACTGAATTAAATATCTGAAATCATGATTAGAGCTTCTGCTTGTCATAAAATGGGGGATCGTTTTTCTATTTTTATGAAGTAATAAAATAACGCCCCACTAATTTCTATGTAATGATATAATATGTCTCTTCCCCCTCTAGCTATGAGTCAAATAACAGGACAGATTGTGTTCTATAGCCTTGGCTGGTAACCAGTCTACCGCAGAAAGCAATGACAACCTACTGCGGGATAATCTTATACACAGTAAGTCATGTATCTTTCGAGACATGAGCGCCCTATGCGTGTATAACGTATGGCACTTAACTGACTGACTGAATTTATTAAACAAAATGATAAAGTCCTTACACCTTTACATATCAGTCAAGTGCGAAACCTGATACACGCATATATTTTATACCAATATTATTGGAGCCAATACACCAAATTTGAAATAGAATCCTCATTTTTATTTATTAAAGATTGTTTAATTCTTCTAGCAACATTCACATTCGAGAAAAAAAAGCAGGATTTAACACATAAAAACTAACTCCATTAAATCCCGACCAGATAGAGGGAAAGACAGACAGAGGAAAGCAGCGGATAACATATTTAAAAGGCCTGAGTAGGTGGATGACAGAACGAGGGCTGAGAGACGTTACAGGTGAAAGCGTGCTAAGAGCCACCAGGGATAGGGAAATGTGGAAGGCTATGATCGCCTACGTCCTGAAGGGACAAGGTTCATAAAAGAAAAGAAGAATGTGTTATTGTAAATATTTATATTATTTATATTGTTTGGAATGTTGTTTTAATCTTAATAGGCAATATAATCTTCAATTATTAACTTAAAAAATCTAACCGCAACATATCTTTGAAGTATTTTAAAAATATTTTTGAAACTTTATAAATAATAGTAATTAATTTTTTTTTTAAATTTATAATCGCGTCGCCCCAAGCAAGGCATTTTACTGCCACTGTTGTGCAGGGGGTTACATGAGAGGAATGAGAGGTTGCACGAGGTGTCAGGAAGAGAGTAGGAGGGGGTAGAGATTACTGATGAGAGTGTGGTGGACGAGGAGGAATGTTATGAGAAGTGAGATTTTGCAGGGGGTGTCAGGAAGAGAGTAGGAGAGGGAAGAGATTACTGATGAGAGTGTGGTGGACGAGGAGGAATGTTATGAGAAGTGAGAGGTTGCAGGGGGTGTCAGGAAGAGAGTAGGAGAGGGAAGGGATTACTGATGAGAGTGGGGGTGGACGAGAAGGAATGTTATGAGGAGTGAGAGGTTACAGGGGGTGTCGGGAAGAGTGTAGGAGAGGGAAAAGATTAATGATGAGAGTGGGTAGACAAAGAGGAATGTTATAAGGAATGAGAGGTTGCAGGGTGTGTCAGGAAGAGTGTAGGAGAAAGAAAAATTACTGATTTGAATGGGTTAGACGAAGAGGAATGTTATGAGGAGAGGTTGCAAGGGGTGTCAGGAAGAGAAAAATATAAGGAAGAGATTACTAATGAGAGTGGGGTGGACGAAGAGGAATGTTATGAAAAGTGAGAGGTTGCAGGTGGTGTCAGGAAGAGAGTAGGAGGGGAAGAGATTACTGATGAGAGTGGGGTGGACGAGGAGGAATGTTATGAGGAGTGAGAGGTTGCAAGGGGTGTCAGGAAAAGAGTAGGAGACATAAGAAAGTTCTGATGAGAGTGGGATGGATGTAGAAAAGCATGAGAGAGAGAAAATGTAAGTTAGTGAAACAGTAGATGACTATTGACTTTACATTTAAATTCTTGAAGATTGTAACTGTCAGGAAAGCAAGTGGGCGGAAGGGAATCCCACAGCCAGGAAGTGCGAGAAAAGATGCTGCTGGAGTAGAATTTGCGTTTACAATTTATTGGTTTCATAGTAAAAGGGTGGGACCTATTTGCTAATCTTGTGTCTCGAGTAAATTTGTATATAGGGGATACCATTGAGCTAATTTCATCGGACCAGAAGCCGTGAAAGTATTTGTAGAAGAGACACAGGGAAGCCACACTGCGTTGGTGAGAAAGCGACTGTATCCTAGCTGCCAAGTCAGGATTGATCACATTACAGATTCTCCGTTGGCTTCTGTAGAGGACACCTAAGTGGAAAGCAGGAGCACCAGACCAGATATGGCACCAAAACTCAATGCACGGGTGGATGGTAGACTTGTATATGTGCAGGCAGCAATACTGAATAATTAAAAAATAATTATTTTTAAAGTTCATTAGTAGTAAATTTTTTTCTTCAGACTATAACGTCCTTAATTTTTTATCATTTATTAAAGTAATTAAAAACTTATCAAAATAAATAATAGTTTTATTTCATTTTTTATTTTACTCTTCGGATTAGATATTCGGATACAGAGGACAATTTAAAAAAGTGTAGATGATTTATATTCCCCAATGAGCCTTGCGTTTAACTAATAAAACCCTTTACCGTAACCAAGTAAACTTTATTAAAATTTCATGGATTTACGTGGAGGTGCGTAACATATGCAAAAAACTATTTTTACCAAGATTTTTAAAAATAATAATTTTAAAAAATAGTTTAATTCATTTCTGAATGAGTACTGGAAGTTTAATTAATATCTGACGATTCTTTGATTTTGGCGCGAATTTTCAAATTAATGTGTTTGTCACCGAAAAAAACTAATTGATGTCATATTACGTTTTCCATTGTAAACATTCGTAACGTTTTGATTCGTCGCTAATTCAAATCAAATAAAAGATTTTCTACCAAAATTTCGAACATGTTAAAAGGGATTAAAAAATTTAAAAAACAATTAACAATTATTTGATCTTTCCTCTTAATAATAATATAAAGATTTTGATGAAAAATTTCGTTTTAATTATTTTTTTTATTCATACTACGCTGTTTTTAACCATTTAGTGGGGTTACCTAATTTATATTATTTGCATCGTTCGGACTGTTGTTCTCATCTTTATTGGTATATACACGATATTTCGGCCTTTGTAAGCTCCAGCCTTTTTAGGGTCAATCTATATTTCTGAAATGAAGTATTGTAACTAATTAAAATATTTACATCGTTCGGAGTGTTGTCCTCATCTTTACTGAGATAGTCACGACCCACCAGCCTTCATTAAAAAATATTTACACGAATAGCCTCCCTGGGCAGGAGTGCATTATGGAAGAGGCTTCGTTAATGCCTCAGTCGCCAAATCCTTCTATCTCGGTCTGGAGTGGGAAGGAAGGGGAGTGGCGTGTACCAAGTGCAGAAACTTGAGGATAGACAATTCCCGCCAGTTCGGCGTGGAATTCTGAAAATTATGCCAGTTCACAGGCCTCAAAAAGGCCAGAATCGCCTGTCCCTTCTACTTCTGGGTGGAAAGGCGAGAACTTGAGAAAGGGCAAGGCGTATTACGAAGGATTACAAGAGATATACGCCAACTACATTTCCGGAATCGAACTACTGTCAGTGCCGGAAACAATACAGTCTATTGAGCCGAGGTATCTCCCTGCTGACAAAAGACCCTAAAACCCAAACATCTGTGGGATTCAGCAGGGAGACCATCGAGAAGGCAATTAAAACGCTTAACATCAGAGCAAAGGCCGTAGCTATAAGAAGCCATGCCATGTGGGACGTCCTGCTTGGAACAACTGAGGAGGCCAAACAACTGGCTGGAACATCGCTAGCAACGAAGGCACTAAAACTGCAGACTGAATACATGGGAACCCGTAAAACAGGTGTGAAGCTGCACGGGGTCCCCATGGATATCGGTGAAAACCATGTGGGAGCATTTTTTGCGAAATATGGAAGAGTGGCGAAGGTGAATTCTGTCATTTCAAAAGCTGGATTCGCGATTGGCGACATTTCCCTGCAGGTGACAGTGACACGTTAACAGTTCACCGACATCGCTAATATCCTCACCTGCAGGGGTCGCTCAATCTTTGTGGTGGTGGAGGGTAGAAGGCCGTGTTGTTGGATTTGTGGGGGTACGGATCACGTCGACAAAGCTTGTCCAACCAAGGATCCAGCCCCGAAATCTCAGCCAGCTCAGCAAACAGTAGCGGTAAAAGAAACAGTAGCGGTAAAAGAAACAGTAGCGGTAAAAGAAACAGTAGTGGTAAAAGAAACAGTAGCGGTAAAAGAAACAGTAGCGGTAAAAGAAACAGTAGTGGTAAAAGAAACAGTAGCGGTAAAAGAAACAGTAGTGGTAAAAGAAACAGTAGCGGTAAAAGAAACAGTAGCGCTAAAAGAAACAGTAGTGGTAAAAGAAACAGTAGCGGTAAAAGAAACAGTAGCGGTAAAAGAAACAGTAACGGTAAAAGAAACTTCAAAAGAGGCACTAGCAACTTCGAAGGACGATGAATGGTAAACGGCTGCTAGAAAAAAATTCAAAACGCATCCACCATCACCTCCGCCACCAAAGTCGTCTCCCAAGCAGGATGTACCACAGGGAAGGGGCAGAAAATCTCTACAAAAGGCTACACCTGCAACAGAGAAACCAGTGGCAGATAAACCAGTGGCAGGCAAGCCAATGGCTACTGAACCATTGGCAGACAAACCAGTAGCAGATGAACTAACAGAGACAGTGGAGAAAATGGAGGTGAAAACAACGGACAAAAGATCGTCCTCTTTAAAGCGAAGCAGGGAAGAAGAGGAAACTCCAAAAAAAAACTCCAAAATGCTTCGAAAGAGCAGAAGCACCGTGAAGGTGAAACAAAAATGTTCATCTCTACCAGTGTCTCCGGAGAGACAAATAATATCTTACGCTCAAAAGACAAACAGCCTTCTCTCTTCCCCGCGAAAGATCCCACTGACCCTGGTTTTGCAGCTTGCCCCAGTCACACCAATCAAGTCCTCCTCTACAACTCCTCCTACCACTCCCACTGAAACACCAAAAAAATCCCTCCCGAAAGGAGAAGCCCTTTGTCAAATAGACAGAAAAGAAGTGTCCAAAGATTGGTCGGCTCAAAGAAAGAGCTGTTGAAGCTGACCTCCGTGGACAGAAAATCCACTGACGACCCAAAGAACTTTCCCAAGGCTCCATGTGTCATCATCCCTATCCGTAGTACAGGAGGGAACCTGGGGGTATGGGACCACTTGGCTGCGGCCAAATATTTTTACAAGAATATTGACATAAATCACACCAGAGCTGCGTAAAAAAAAAAAAATTATGTACAGGGAGGGTCCCTATTTTGCTTCACCCTGTATATATAGGAGCTTAAAACTAAACTATCCCACGGACGTCGGCGGGATTGTCCTAGAAGGACGGATTACGTCCGATGTATGAACTGGTTCCTTAGGACAGTCCGTCGGGGTCCTTATTGACAGAGATTTTTACCCCGTATGTAATTAGAATTAATTTCTATTTTTCTACTTTTAGATCTAAAGGATGTCAATCAAGTTAGCTAGTTTGAATGTGAAGGGCTTGATGGATCGGACTAAGGCGGCTCGCCTGCTTTGGGACCTCTTGTCTTTTGGCGTGGATGTGGCCGCAATCCAAAATATTCACTTTGTTTGCGACGTCAATGCGTGTGTGCTGTCTAACGATTTTGTCGTTTACTCAGCATATGGGAACCGATTGACCAGAGGAGTGTCTTTGCTGGTCAAGCGTACCCTGGAAGCAGGGGTGGATCTTGTTCATATCGGTGCAGAAAACCGGTTGATCGTAGCCGATATTGCAGTAAAAAGCAACTCGTTTCGTCTGATTGTGGTTTATGCGCCCAATGATCGGGAGGAGCGGGTCTCGATTTTTGGATGTTGGAAACCTTTCTAGTTGATTCTTCACGACTAGTTCTAATGGGTGACTGAAATGCCATCCTGAACCCCAAATGGGATAGAAAAGATAAAATTTACGAGCCATTTCTTACCCCAGTCCATTATGGATTAGAGGTCCTTCTCAAACTCGGCAGCGAGGTTCGCTTTGTCAAACCTCAGCAATTTATATAGGTCATGAGTTAACCATTTTTGTTTCTCTTTTTCTCTAATTATGGTCATGTTTAAGTATGTTCGTGCAAGAAAGAGGATGTCTTTAAACAAAATAGATATTAAAACAGTTCTGCCTGAAAGGAAATATTCTGACAAGAACCGATTATTGAATTTATAAGAAATTCTCGTCGAAGTTATATTCTTTTTTAATAAATACAGCATCTTTTAGATCGATATTCCGGATAGAATTATTTCTGCGCCTATCTAACGCATTGGATAAAATCCAATAAATTCTATTTAAGTCTTCACCGATAAGTTTTTATATAAATTACTTCAATTTTCACAATTATGTATTGTAAGGAACAGCGTCGACGGTTTATTTTATAAATGGCTACTTCAGAATTTATGTGTTTATGGACGAGTTTGGATCTGATCATATTCAAAATAATTTTGGAAGTAGTTTTCGTTATCGAAATTTGAAGCTAATCTTTTAGTATTGTTGAGACAGTAGTAAAGTTAGTGTATATTTCTAATATCATTTTCAATATATTTAATATATATTCAATGTATATATATATATATATATATATATATATATATATATAAATAATTCGGGTAAATAATGGGGGGGTTGCACATTCTAATAATAATAAATAAAATAAAATTATTTTTCTTATACGTCAGTCGTGGGGATAAAATTTATTGAGAATATTCTTATGGATAGATTTTCTTTGAAATTTGATATAGATATGATCATTGGTTCTATTTAGCATGATTACAAGAAACTTTAATGTCTTATTGGTTTTCGTTTAAAAGTTGAATTTAGTGTGGCTTGATCAGTATGAAGTTATTAATTTTATTTACTCATATGCATGCATACACACAAAGCACACACAGAAATACACACACACACACACACACACACACACACACACACACACACACATATATATATATATATGTATATATAGACCCGTTTTGTCGATTTACTTTATGGAAATTTTGTTCATATCATCTGATAAGGTTAATAGCATTAAGCATGCACACAAACAAAATAGACGACTACTACGATCGTTCGTTCGCGAACTGCTCGTTACAACCAACACTGTTTTCATCTTTGATAATGGCTGATGTAAGCCGAAAGCTCAGAAAGGATTAAATAAAAACATGTATCAATATTGGGATTTTCTTTCCTTTTTCAACGATAATGCTATTAAGCTTATCAGACGATATGAAAAAAATTTACATAAAAAAATTGGCAAAACTTGTCTATATTATTAAATGAAACATGCATCAATGAAAACATGGTGTCTAAATACACACAAAATATCTATCTATCTATCTATCTATCTATATATATATATATATATATATATATATATATATATATATATTAAAAACAGAAAAATGTTTTTTTTTCTACGAGAAAAATTGGTATACAATAAAAAGTGTGAGAAGCCGTGAACGTTTTGTTTGAAGTGTAGATTTATTGTTGTTAATATTATTATTTATATTATTTGCTTCAGGTATGATACATTCAGTGTCCATATTGGTATTTGTGACGCTACACTTGTTTCGAGTCTAAAGTTGACTCTCTCCAGGTAAATAAACTTGTGACTTCACATATCGAAATCCATTTGCTTATCTGGCGGCCAAGGTATTATGTATAAATAGATAAGTCAAGTGGTGAACAACCAGTTCAAAGAATTTATGTGTGCGTGTTGAGTTTTTTTCACACTCGGCCGTTAAGTTTGTTCTGGCGCCACTCTTGTCCGTAAAGAATTTTTTTTCCTTGACTTGCGAAATTTGATTTCGTCTATACTTTAAAATTGTTTTCAGCGGTTTTTACTCTACAGGTTATCTAGTTCTTTTTATTGTTTTGGGGATACTATTTAAATTTAGTGTGTGTGTGTGTGTGTGTGTGTGTGTGTGTGTGTGTGTGTGTGTGTGTGTGTGTGTGTGTGTGTGCTTTTGTTTTTCGCATTCGAATTTCGTTTGTCTTTGTAAGTGTCTCAGGTTTTTCATGCTGTTTTGTTGAGGGAAGGTTTGTATTTTTTATAAATATTTTTCTTGCGTCATGAGTGTGTTATAATCTGCATTTTGGTAGATTGGCATTACTCTGAATTTACCTCCACTGCATTCTTGTTAACATTGGGTGATATTCAATTTTATATTATTGGCCAGTTTGATGTTACTTCTGTGCAGGGTCACTCTTTTATTCAGGCCTTGTGTCATATCCCACATTTATTTTGTTTCATTTTTGTTCCCTTGTGTTGTGTGCTGATCGAATTTTGATGAGATCAGAATGTCTTTTAAATTTTTTGCTTTTAATTATTTTAGTTGTCTTTATTTGATTTTCTTTATTTTATTATTTTTCTTGGGTAATTCTATGTGTGTTTTGATCTTTGTAAAGAATTCTGGGTTGTTTTTGTTGTGTGTGGAGACATATGCGAGAATGTTTTCTTCTTGTTCATGTTTTTTTCTTTTTTTTTTTCTTGATTCCGGGGAGATTCTAACGGCATTTCTTCTGCCAGTTGGAAACCCTTGTTTATTAATGGGGTAGAATATCCTCTTACTTGTAATGTTTTTCGTAGTTCCTTTAGGCGCATTTTACTGAGGGTTTCGTCATATACTATTGTGCAAATTCGTTGTGGTAGGGAGTATGGGATAGATTTTATGCAACTTTTCGGATGCTGACTCTTGAAATGGAAGTATTTTTGGTTGTCTGTGGGTTTATGGTAAATATCTCTGATGATATAATTGTTTTTGCTTCTTATGAGTATGTCTACGAATGTCAATTCTTTATAACTATATTCTAGCGTGAACTTGATTTTGGGGTGCAGGTGTTGTAGTGGATTGTGTAGTTTATTTATGTTTCCACATGTTGATTTCCAAAAGATAAAACAATCATCTAGATATCTCTTCCAGGATGTAGAGAATTCTGTTTTTATGTTTTCCCCATATTTATATCTTAATTGGTTGTATAGTTTTTTTCTAGATATCCAAAGATGGGGTGCCATTTTTGTCTCCATCGCAGTACCTGTTGTTTATAATTTGTATATATAATTGTATAAATTGTAATCAATTTTCGTTGTTAAATTAGAAGAAATTGTGCTCTAAAATTAGTTCTATGTTTTGTATAATTAGTTTTGTGAGGCGTGTTGGAATCCAAAATGTAATGGCCTGTTTTCTTAGTTAATGGGATATGTTGCTGTACAGGCAGTTTCCGTCAAATGTTACTGTGAGTGTAACTGGGTCTAACTTTTGTGGTATGAAGCTTAGGAAATGTATGCTATCTCTGATGTAGTGTTTTATTTTTGTGGTGTATGGTTGTAATATTTTATCAATAAAGTTGCTCAGTCTGTTTGTTGGGCAGACTGGCTCTGCTACAATTGGTCTGAATTTAAGATCACTAGGGTTTAGGGTGTGAATATATTCCGATTTTGTCCTGGATAGCTGCTTTAATTTTGTTAGATTTGTGTATCTTTGGGAGATCGTACAAATTACAGGTTTTTGAAGCAAAGTTTGTAAGAGAATCTTTTTTTCATCAGTATTCTGCTGTGTGTAAGGATTTTTTTAAATTTTTGATGCGATGTTTTCATCTATATTATGCTTGAATATTTTTAGTTATTTTCGTCTGCTAGCATATCTTACATATTTGTTTGGTAGTAGGTTTTATCCATAATGACTACAGCACCGCCTTTGTCTGCTTCCCTTATTATTATGTAATTATTCTCACAGATTTTTCTAATGCTAGTTTTTGCATGTGTGTGAGATACACACACACATACATATACATATACTTATATATATATATATATATATATATATATATATATATATATATGTATATGAGGAAAAACTATCAGTCGACGTGGTTCATCATTTGAGTGAATTTATTAAGACGTATGTGTCGGCTAAGAATAATTGCACCTCTTGCCTTTTTCTTTATTTTGTTATTGTTGTGTATATTTGCAAAATGAAAATTACTTTCTTCCTAAAAAAAGCGTTTCGCTTTCACTGGGTAGTTAGCTAGACGTATAAACGTTAAAATAATTGAAAAGAAACTCTATTTGATGAGGCCGTTATCTCATGCAGTGCGACGCATGACTAACAGAACCTACTAATATTTATACTGAATTTAAATGTAACAAATTTTTGAAAATGCTAAAAGACTTAAGCATAAAATCAATTAATACGCCATAAAAAATTCATTTTATTCTTGAACAAATCTATAAATTTTTGATCAAATAAAAACTCACAAGACAACGTTGCTTAATTATAACTTATAATTAGTAAAAGTTTTATCTTCATAGGTACGTCAAACAGTTCCCTAGTTGGTATCCAGATTTATTCGAAACCAATGTCCTTAGCTTATTTATCGGTCTACAAAAACGGTTTTTCGCTACGCAAAGCAGACAAAACCTCTCGTCTTATATGAGGGAATCTACTAGCTCAAACTTGTACCTATGATTCATTGACTACGCGAAAGCATTCGACAAAATACGACACAAAGAATTGATGGAGATGCTAGGCAGCCTCGACATTTTCGGGAAAGACATAAGAATAATCAAGAATCTCTACTGGCAGCAAACGGCCTGCATATGGACAGGTAACGATCTCAGTAGATACACAAAGATAGAAAAGGGCGTAAGACAAGGATGTGTCTTTTCACCGGATCTGTTCAACCTATACAGCAAGAATATTTTAAGGACCCTAGATGACATGCCAGGATTTGTTATTGGAGGCCACAACCTGAACAACAGAAGGTATGCGGACGATACAGTGCTGATTGCGGACATGGAAAGGAAACTACAAGACCTCATACAGAAAGTAGCAGTGGAGAGTGACAAGAAGGGACTACAAATAAACTTTAAGAAAACTGAGTGCATGGTCATCAGCAAAAGATACAACCCAAAATGCCAAATACAGGTGGGGGATAACAGAATCAAACAAGTACAAGAATTTATGTACCTAGGAAGTGTTCTAACAGAAGATGGAAAGTGCGACACGGAGATCCGAAGGCGAATTGGCATGACAAAGGACGCGTTACACACAGGAAAATCTCAATAGAAACGAAGAAAAGAGTGCTAGACTGCTACGTGATGTCAGTTCTTCAATACGGCAGTGAATGCTGGACAATATCATCGAAAATGAGGACAAAACTGGAAGCGGTGGAAATGTGGTTCTACAGAAGGATGCTGCGGATATCGTGGACTGAGCATACAAGCAACGACGAAGTGTTATAAAGAATGGCAACAAAAAGGAAATTGATGCTGAGCATCAGGAAGAGACAACTGAAGTTCCTGGGACATGCAATGAGGAAGGAGAGCATGGAGAACCTGATACTGACTGGACAGATAGAAAGAAGGAGAGACAGAGGAAGGCAGCGGATAACATATTTGCAGGGTCTGATCAGGTGGATGACGGAACGGGGGTTGCCAGGAGCAACAGGAGCAAACATACTAAGAGCCACAAGGGATAGGGAGACGTGGAGAGCCATGATCGCCTACGTCCTGAAGGAACAGGGCACATAGAAGAAGAAGAATACCAGAATGGATGCTTTTGAGAATGGAGTAATTTATACCCCACAAAAGAAATTCCAGTAAAAAAATAGCAGCCATCTCTGCTTCACCTCTGAATGCGCTACAGCTGTAGCTAATGGTATCCACTTCTTCAATATCTATTGGAAGACGCACTTAGATCTGGCATTTGTTTCAGAACCACCCACAAGTATGTTCTGGTGAACGCCATGTGCAGCTCCGCGCACGTTGTCCAGGTCATTGTTAAAAATTGGATCTCGCGATATCTAAAAGATCACCAACCAAATTATGAACAGATGCAAAGTGGCTATTTCCTTTATTATATATGGCGTTGGTGTCATGTTTTTCATGACAGACAAAGCGAACCTTTTCGCCTCGATTTTAGTTGCAAACTCAACGTTAAATGAAAAAGACTATCCTCTCTCCAATTCATTAGGCAGAATCTCAGTAAGAAACTCATTTCAGAAAAAGAAGTTTCTTTAATCATTAAAAGTGTCGACATATAAAAAGCCATCGGCCTGGACAAAATTCCAGTAGTTTTCCTAAAGATTATGATCCCCGAATTATCCCCGAACCTAGCAAAGTTAATTCCTCGCTGATCGAATGAGATTTCTTTCAAAGCCTTTGGAAAGAGGTAAGCGTAGGCCTCGTTTTCTAGAAGGCGGTAAAGTGATTCTTCAGCTCCCAGTATAGACTCATTATTCTCTTCAAATTCATGAGGAACTATCTTGAAGTTTTAATCAACAAGAATGTTTGAGTTTGAGATTGAGTTTTGTTTAACGGCATATCAACACCTCTGTGGGTTATTTAATGCCAAAAAGTGGGGTTTTAAGTTTGTTTTTTTTATTCTTCGGTTATATTGAGAAGGTTGATTTTGTCAGATTTTGTTTTTATTCTTTTTTATTTTAGAAAACTGAAAACGACTTTCAGTTTTGTATTCAAAAATATTTTGCTGAGAATAATTTTTTCCTTCAAAAATGTATTATGGCAATCATTTTTCTTCAAAGATGATTTGTTGGTAAAATCTTTCCTTCAAAAATGCATATTTTTATACAGTCTATTTTTATGCATATATTTCTATAAAAGATTATTTTTATACTTTCATAGTGTTTTTATCCCCGTTTGGGGTTTAACTATTTACCCATAGCTGGGACCCTAACAGGTGCTACCACTCCAGGTCAGGGTGGACCTGGAAACAACAATAATTAAGTGGTTCCATGCTCCTCACAACCTCCCAATCAGAAGCCTTGCTGCCGGATGCAGTTTAACGTCATACCCAGGACCACAACAAGAATGTTGTCGAACACCTAGATAGCAATAACGTCCTCTGCGACGATCAATATATTTTGAAATGTATGTTCACTACTAATGTTCTGAAATGTATGTTCACTACTAATGTTCTGATTACCATTCCATACAGACCTAGTGAGGCTATTACTTATACACCCATTTCGAAGACCATAGCATTAGATATTTCGAAGTTTAGCGACACAAGCTTCTTAACAGGTAAATCCCTAAATGTCTTTAATAATGGCCATTCATCCAAGGGTTTGGCAGTTAACGCAGGAGTCACTTCTCGGATCAAACATCTTTCTGATTTACATTATTGATCTGCCTTTCTATGGCCCTTCGGTCATAACACGGGATCCATTGGGATATTCCCGAGTGAGTTCGAATCTCATCTTCGTCGCCAGTGTTAGGATCGAAGGGCCATAAAAAGATAACAGGGACTCGGATATAATATATAGTATATTCTCAGAAAACGTAGTACAAAAGTAAACGTGGACTGGAGAGTACTTTTTCTCAAAGGCGTGCTGACTCACTCATTCACTCACTTTGTGGCTACTACTCAGTGACTCCTCTCAGAGTTGGTAGCCATATTATAAAGGTGTGTACGAGTCCATTTGTAGGTAGGTCCCCACAATACAAATATTTGATGCTAAAAAGTTTTTTTTATAAATTTGGGGTCGTTTTTTTCATCACGCAGTGCTGTGGGGTTTTTAGTCGTGTACATTTTTGTTCTTAGCTTGTGTATTTGAGTAAGTATTTATCTAATTCTGTTTAGATGTTCATGCATTGAAATATAATTGTGCCTGTCCCGAACTCATTCATTCAAGGCTGGTCACGTTAAGAATTCACCTTGACTGTAACCAATACGTAGCAATTTAGTCCGTGTACAAATAGAGCGTTAAAATTTAACAGACAAATTGACAAGTCGATAAAAGCTAAATTTTGTAATTTGTGTATGTATATATGCGTGGGTATATTAATCTGTATATGTGTCAATTTGCCAGTGTTTGTGAATATACCGGTCTATTTTTCAATGTGTTGATGTTTGTAGGTTTATTTATGCATGCATTCTTTCTCTTCCTCGTTTAATATATGAATAACTTTCTAAATCTAATAAATTGTTAAACTTAATCTTCTTAAATTTTTGCAAAAATAATAAAGTAGATTTAATAGTTAATTAATAATGCTGATCTCAATTTAATCAAATATTAATACTAATGCCCCCACAAATTATTTTAAAATCTGCTCTCATATTCTCCAAATTAGAAGTTGCTTTACTCTGATTGGTCCACATTGTACATACAACAATGCCTCCCTGATTAAAGGGGTTTTGCTTGTTTTTAACCTTTTAAAAACATTCAATTTAAAATAAACCACATCACTTGACAAGACACAAGAAGTGTCGAAACAAAATAGCTACTTTTGTAGTGAAATTATAACATATCCATGTTATAATTTCTGAATAAATATTATTAGCTGTACTTTGTATTAAGCATTTTTTAGAAATAGTGTTTGTTTGGATAAAGAATATTATTCCATCCATACGTACCCTATACTCGTATATATATATATATATATATATATATATATATATATATATATATATATAACATAGTGATGATCCACGTATACTGTCTTAATATGGATAGGAAAGAATATTAAAAAGGTTTGAATTTAAAAATGTACTTTTTTTGGACAGTATTTGTTTATTTTTATTATTGTATTTTATATTTCAGACCGCCCTCGGTCCTTCATCAGAAACACACACACACACATATATATATATATATATATATATATATATATATATGGTTAAATAAAATAAAGACAAATCTTTAATCTCAGATCATAACTGAGTATATTTTTACATATATATATATCGTGCTTGAACGTGAGTGAGCGGCTTGGTGATAGGAGTTGTGGCTCTGGGAGGCACAGTCCTATGGGTAAACGGAGCTCATCAGAGTTCCACCACTGAAAATGTGAATGATCGGCGCTATATCGAGTTTAATTCGTTACCTGGGATCCCGTGGTACAGTTAGAATAACGTTCGCTTAATAACAAATCTGTCTCGATTTCAATTTCTGGCAGTGGATGCGCACTGTTGATGAGTCCCAAATATAGGACGAAACGGCCGTCCAGTGCTTTCTGCATTCTGTTGAGGTCTAATAAAACTCGATGAATTATTACTTAATATATATGTGTTCGACGAGTGCTCAAATAATTTCCATTGCAGAAGCCTGCTCAGGCGCACTAGCGTTTGTTCAACACCTTCAGATCCCGCATGTGGCTTATACTGCAACTATGCTGATCGAACCTTACTAACAATTTCTGGAAGAGAGCGCGTTATCTAGAGTGAACAACAATCTGAACAAGGCCCGGACTATCAAAACCTCGTTCACGATGACTTGCGACTTAGAGCTAGCGAGATCGTCGACGACTCTTCAAAGGAAACCGTCTATCCAATTTCACTCACAAAGCTTGGGCCAAGAACTGGTATAGGTTTTCATGCACTTTCCATAGGTGCAACAGGCTGGGTTTGGGTCCTCCAGACCAATGAAATCAAGAATCGCATGATTCGAACCCGAGCTAAATGGTCAGAAACGGAACATTCTAACCATTCGGTCATCTACACATATATATGTATACATATATATAAATATTTTTTTATTTGTAAACGAGTTATTATGCGACCTAAAGTTTAACTCGTTCACAAATGAAATAAATATACTCGAAAGTTCTAAAATATAACTGTATGGAACACTTTTTAATACAACACTGCACTGGCCTAATTTGATTATGACCAAACATTTAGTAATAATATATATATATATATATATATATATATATATATATATATATATATATATATTGGATAAGCATTGAGAAACCTGTGTGAAAACGGTAAGCGGTGTTTGAATTCTAGTCGATTTCGTTACATAAATGCTGTTGGAAAAAATGTATTAATCTGAGCTTAATAGCAGAACAGACTTGGACACATAACCTTGGTTGGCATCCAGTTTAGTTTCACTCCTAAAATGTTAACAACAGAGATTGAACACAGTTATGAACACATCCATTCTTCGACTAACACAGGAGATAAATGAATGCAATAAAAGATGATTCGTCGATGTGGGTTCAATCCCTGGTACGGCAGATTCTTACTTGAATTTATTGAAAACGACCGAACAATAACTAACAAGTATTTAAAAAAAAGAACTAGACATGAACAGTGGAACGAGAACAATCTAGACCCATATATGAAATAAAGGGCCCAGTAATTCCCTGTAGGTTATCTGAGTTAATATAACTGATGGACGGCAACCAGACCACCGTAGAAAGCAATGGCAACCTACTACGGGATTATCTTCTGCTCAGTCTCTTTCGAGACATGATCGCTCAAGCGTTTATCACGTATGGCACTAAACTGACTGACTGAATAATTGGAATCATGATTAAGGCTTCTACTGATCATAAAGTAGGGGATCGGTTTTCTATTGCTATGAAGTAATAAACTGACCCCCCTCTTATTATTACGTAATAATGTAATACATATATTCTCCCTCTAACTATGAGTCAAATAACAGGACGAATTGGGTTCTATAGCCTTGGCTGGTAAGCAATCTACCGCAGAAAGCAATGGCAAACTACTGCGGGATAATCTTCTGCCCAGTAAGTCATGTCTCGAAGGAGACATGATCGCCCAAGCGTGTATAACATATGGCACTTAACTGACTGATATAGTATCCGAAAAGCTTTTCCAAAGGTTTGGTCATAACTACGATAGTAAATTCTCTCTGTTGTTTTTTAGAATCTCCCTAGAAATTATGCCTAAATCACTTTTAGTAGGATTGATCAGTCTAGTTTTATAGTTTGTTTTGGAAGTTTGGTTTGTGGTCCTTAAATAAAACCTAAGCTTCTTTAGTAGAAACTTTGCCATTTTTGTCACTAATATTTAATTCGTTATCGAATTTAGCTGTATCTCTATTAATTTCAGATAATGTTTGGTTTCTTCTGTCTATTTTGTAATTACTAGTTACGATATTTTTAAGAATCCTTAAATAATTAGAAGGGTCACAATTATAAATGTTATTAGATTTGTCGGATTTTACCCACAGGTGCTTTGAGTTTTTTATAGTTCTAATATCTGACTTCAACAAGTTCAGGAATTCATTTGAAGCCCCACGAAAATTAATTTGGGTGATCAGGTCGAAAAGGTCCTTCTCAAAGGAGATATATATATATACATTAAAGTTTTGTAATTTGCTTGAAGCATTGCGTAAAATAGTTGTATGCGTTATGTCTTGAAGGCTGTCACAATGCGTTGAATGAAATAAAGGAAGGTCGTGAGGTGTTTGTATGACCTGTTTATTTATATTTATATTTCAAGACTATAATCTCATCGTCAGAATGGCAGAGAAAACTTCAAACTGTCCGTGCTTTTAGTTGTCCATCTATGAATGGCTGGCTTTATCCACTGCTGCTGTACGTGTGTGCGTGTATGTACGTGTGCGTGTATGCGTGTGTGTGAGTGTGTACCTATGTGTGTTCTAGTTGTTTTTTATGATCTAATGGTGTGTGTGTGTGTGTGTGTGTGTGTGTGAGAGAGAGAGAGAGAGAGAGAGAAAGAGAGAGCGTGTGTGTGTGTGTGAGTGATTGTGTATGTGTGTGTATTCAAGATAGGGTTTTTTGTTGGTCTGATGGAATCAGTTCGTAGAATCTAGGAGTTGATGTGACTTTGACCGATGGCTGTTATCTTATCTGTTTGATTTATCTGGTGGTGTTTGCTCGTTGTGTGAGCTGTAATTGAATCTACTTTTATGTGTGTGTGTGTGTGTGTGTGTGTGAGTGTGTGTGTGTGTTCTGTCCTGGTGCGTGCTTTGTTATGGGCACCTCTGCTACTACAGCCCGGGTGGGGAAGAAAGTGTGTTAGCGTTGTTATTGTAACTATTTTTTTGTGTGTAAAGGCTATGTGTATTATTGTAATTAAATCTACCTAACTTATATATCTGTGTGTGTGTGTGTGTGTGTGTGTGTGTGTGTGTGATTTAGCCTGGTTAACGGTTTGTTATAAGGGAGGAAGAAGTGTGTGTGTGGTTATTGTTACTGATTGCGTGTGTGGGTGTGACCTTTGTTGTTGTGTTAAGTGCATGTTGTGTGCGTCTTGGTGTCGTCTATACTGTTACGTAATCTAGGTTTAATTCTTGGCGATTGTTAATTGCCTGATGTAATTTAGATATTATTAGTGACTCGTTAATGCGTAGGTTACCTATGTTGCGTTCCTTAGCCAAGATATTAACGGTTATGGTCTTGTCCCTATTTTTGCATTTTTAAGTGTTTTTGGAATGACGAAGCTTGCGTGTGTAGATGTTCTTTTATTCCAATTTGTAGATGTCTTGTAATGCTGCTGACATAGAATGCATCGCATTTGGCGCATTGTAAGCGGTATACGTCATACGCCTGGTGGCATATACCGGGACCTGCAATAGGGCAGTTGGTTAGTGTGCATGTGGTGTTGTTGTTTGTTCTGTGGTTGGAGTTGAGGTGTCTTCGAAGAGTGGGGCTGTAGTGTGCCAGCTGTATGTCTAATCCCTCTCTGCGGATAGCTCAACGTATTTTAGATGCTATATAATCGCTATATATATATATAGTCATCCGCACTCACCATATACATATACACCAAATACATATACATTTATAATATGTATATACATACATGTATACATACAGATATATAAATATATGCACACATAAACACATACAGATACATGCATACATACATACATACATACATACATACATATACAGACTTATATGGATACATGTGCATACGTATGTATGTACATCCGTATGTATGTTGGCTGTCGACTCACAAATTGCGTATGACAATCTCGATATGTCCAGAAATTTAGTTAAACTTCCCTTCCTCGTCATTGCATTCTTCGATTGTGCAAACGACAATAGCTTATAAATCAATCCATTGATCTGCTTTTTTTTCACATATATACCATATCAAATCATCGCCGAATAGTGGTGGTTGACTTTGATCATCATCACTATTAATGTGTCTTTTCATATTCCTTGTAAACGCACGACATAGACTTGTACAGCCACTACTCAGCAGACCTTAGTTACAGTTTTTGGGAGAAAGCGCATTATCTTGCGTAAACAACAAGCTGAATAAAGCAAGGACGTTCAAATCCTCGTTCAGTATGACTTGTGATTTCAAACTAGCACAACAAGAAACGGTTCCTTACTTGGGTCAAACAGTGTTATGGTTTTCAGGTTCCACAAGGAGGGTTCCACGCGTAGAGATCAACCATATATATATATATATATATATATGCAGACGAATCTATTTCACTGTATCACAGATCATCAGTACAGTTCGACATCCGATTGATTTTTACCTAGGATTGAAACCCGACTGGATTGGGCGCTCGCTAGAAGGTGGTGTGATATATCATGTATGCATACGCCAGTAGTTATAGTGTTCTAATTCATTATTAAATGAACAATGCGTAGATGCTAAAGTAACTACTGTTTTTTCTTTCAAAGTCTACCATTCTTCCAGAGTGCTCAATCAGCGTGTGAGAGCACACAGACACACACACACACACATACACCCCCCCCACATATATATATATATATATATATATGTGTGTGTGTGTGTGTGTGTGTGTGTGTGTGTGTGTATCTGTGTGTCTGTGTATTTCTATGCATGTGTGTGTGTGAATGTTATCTGGTGTGCACTTTTCAATTGAGTATTCGAATATTTTGCATAACGCCTGTCCATGTCGAGATGACCGGAGCATTACTAATTTCCCAATATTTCTTTTCAATCGATCGTTCGACGAATCCAGGAAGACAAAATTGGATTTGGAATCACTTGACACAATCGATTATGAAACGGAGAAAATCAGTAACTGGAGATATTGCCAAGGAACATATTCAATTCGTATTTAGACGTACTAAAAATTATCCGAGTGGGAAAATATCATCGGAGCGTTAAGCGAACAAACAGACATACAGACACACGCGTGCATATAAACACCCAATATATATATATATATATATATATATATATATATATATATATATATATATATATATAAACTCAATAAGTTCCGAGCCTGACATACAGATAGGGGCACTAATAATAAACAGATATGATTTCTATGAAGTTCTCCCCTTCAAATGTCACATAACAGAATTTGGGCCCAATCGGATTATTAGTTTACAAATTACAGTTATTTAAGTGAAGCTGCTGTCGCAAATTTTTGGCCTTCTCGTTTTGGAATGCTCAAGGTATTTTGTTCACTGAGTATCTTGAGAAGAAGGAATCATCAATAGCAAATATTATACAGAATTATTGTTTTAAGGAAGAAATCGCCAAAATCGGCCTTAAATGAAGAAAGAAAAAGTGATCTTTCACTAAGACAATGAAACGTATCACAAGTCGATC
Organism: Ascarosepion bandense; assembly: GCA_037127315.1. Classification (NCBI taxonomy): domain Eukaryota; kingdom Metazoa; phylum Mollusca; class Cephalopoda; order Sepiida; family Sepiidae; genus Ascarosepion; species Ascarosepion bandense. The sequence goes on from JBBBDQ010002502.1 coordinate 125,599, forward strand.
GCAACGATAGCAAAAATACATGAACGCACTTCGAATTGCTTCCGCATCCATCCTATTCTCCAGATCCTGCCCCTAGCGACTACTGGCTGTTTGTAGAACTCAAAAGAATGCTCCAGGGAAAGAGATGTGGCTCCAATGAAGAAGTGATATCGGAAAAAAGCCGTATTTTGAGGTCAAAGACAAATCATTCCACAAAAAAGGGCATCGAATTGTTAGAGAAGCGTTGGAATCAGTGTATCACTCTAAAAAATATCTATGTTGATGAATAAAGTCGAATTTTGCCTAAAAGTTGCTGTTTTGTTAGTTATGGCCAGATATATTGAGTGATGTTTTATATACATGCACTGTCAGTACAATTTTCAGAGGAAGAAATTTAAAATTTCTACTCTACTTTAGACAATGCCATGACATAACACAAATCCTCAATAATTATATATATATATATATGATAAAGTAATAGGGTTGTTCCAACGAGAGAAATTGGTATAGAATAAAAAGTGTGAGAAGCCGTGAAAGTTTTCTTTATAGTGTATATTTATTGTTTTTGTTATTATACATGCTATGATACATTAAGTGTCCATAATGGTATTTGTGACGCTGCACGTGTTTCGAGTCTAAAGTTGACTCTCTTCAGGCGAATAAATTTGTGGCTTTACGTATCAGGTTCCTTTTGTTTCTGATCGCGAAGTTGTTGTTTTATAAATAAGTAAGTAGAAAAAATAAGAAAATAAATAAAATCAGTAAAATAAAATAAAATAAGATAAAATAAATCAAATGTTGGCACGTTGAATGGTCTGTTTTTTCCACATCAGCATGTGTATAAATGGATAAACAGATAAATAAATAAACCTACAAAAGAATCAAGTGTTTATCCCAATTTGAAGTGGTTTTGGTCTGGGGTTACCTTTTTAGTATGTTAAAATTATCTTCTAGTCGCCTTAGCTTATCTATCATCGGTCTGTTGGTTGTTCTTTATTGCTTTGACGGTGTTTTGAATTTGGTGTGTGTGTCTGTGTGTCTGTGTGTCTGTGTGTGAGCGTTTTTTTTATTTCGTCTTTATGTTTTAGAATTGATTTTATGGGTCATCTGGTTCTACTTTATTGTTTGGGGTTATCTTTTGAATTTGGTGTGTGTATATGTATGTTGGTCCGTGTATGTGTGTGTATATATGTGTGTGTTTGTATGTTTTTCGGTGTGTGTGTGTTTTTCATGTCGTTTTGTGGAGCGAAGGTTTCTATTTTGCTATGAATCTTTCTTCCTGCATTATTGATGTTTCGTAATCTGTATTTTGGTAAATAGGTGCAACTTTGAATTTGCCATCACTACATTCATGCATATGTTGGGAGACATATAGTTTCCTGTTGTATGATAATCTTATATTGCTTTTATGAAGGGATATTCTATTATTCAAGCATTGTGTCGCTCCCACGTATATCTTTGCGCATTTGTCGCATTTTAGAGCGTAAACTACATTTTTCAATTTGCAGCTCAGATCCGAATTTATTTCGAATGTAGTTGCGTTTTCGAACTGGAAGTGTTTTCTTCTATTATTATGTTGCATACTCCACATCTTTTTTGTTGCAGTTTGTAACCCCCTGTGTTGTGTGTTGTTCGAATTTCGATGAGGTTAGGATGTCTTAAATTTTTGGGCTGGTGTTAGCTGTTAATTATTTTGGTTGTCTTTAAGATTTCTTTTATTTTTTCATTATTGTTGGGTAATTCCATGTATGTTTTGATCTTTGTGAATAATTCTGGATTGTTTTTGTTGTGTGTGGAAACGTGTGCTAGAATGTTTTCTTCTTTATCGTGTTTTTCTTGTTGTTTTTTGGATTCCGGAGAGATTCTAATGGTAATTTTCCTGCTAGTTGGAAACCCTTGTCTATTAGTGAGATGCGGTATTCTTTCATTTGTAATGTTTAGGCGTATTTTATGAAGGGTTTTGTCAGTTACTATTGTGAAAATTCGTCGTGCTAAAGAAAAGGGGATAGATTTTAAACAACTTTTTGGATGGTAACTCTTGGAGTGGAGGTATTGTTGGATGTCTGTGGGTTTGTGGTAAATGTCTGTGATGATGTGATTGTTTTCGTTTTTAATGTGTATGTCCAGAAACGGTAATTCTTTATAACTATATTATAGCGTGAACTTGATTTTGGGGTGCAGGTGTTGTAGCATATTGTAATGTTTGTTTATGTCACCCCAAGTTGATTTCAAAATATAACCTGTTGAAATAGTGATGTGGATCGGAGATAGGACCACGAAATGATAACGCGAAACACGGTGGTAAGATTAACAGCATATATTAAGTCAAAAGAGAGACAAGAGAAAAGAATAAATACAAGCTTATTTTACTAGTGACGGACAGACAGACAGACTGTGCTGAGCTGAACTGAAGCCACGAGGGTGATTAACTGTCAGTTAAAATACTAGTAGGAAGAGTTCATAGTTAAGTGGGTAACGCCACACAACAAATAGCTATTCCCCAAATGTAAAATTTGAATTTACATATGATATATATATATATATATATATATACATATATATATATATATATATACATACATATATATATATATATAATATTTCTGCAACGTTAGACAACGCCAAAGAAATTATATATAAATATAATTACTTTTCAGGTTTGGCGTTGTCTAACGTAGAGTAGAAGTTTTAATTTTTTTTCTTTCTTCTGTGATATATATATATATATTTTAATTCAGATACTTTAATCCAAGGAAAAAAGCAGGAAGGTAAATTCCAAAAACCCGACCCTAATTAATATTAAAAATATTTTAATATTAAAAAATGATACTGAATATATATATATATATATATATAATTACAGAAGAAAGGAACGTAGGCGTGTATGTGTGTATGTGTGACAAAATATTGTTTTAATTCATGCTATATTTGTCGGTGGAACTGCTAACTTTCAGGGATAGTATATATGTTTCTCAACAGCTAGAATCTCCAAGAATTTAAATGTAAAGTCAATAGTCATCTCCTATCTCACTAACCTGCATCTTTTATCTCATGCTCCTTTCTCCGTCCACACTACTCTTATCAGTATTCTCACCCTCTCTTACCCACTTTCTGACACCCCCTATAACCTGTCACTCTTTCTCATAACTTTCCTCCTATGTAACCCCCTGCACAACAGTGGCAGTAAAATGGCTTGCTTGGGGCGATATGATTATTAGAAAAAAAAATTTCTATACATTTATATTGCAGAGAATGTAAATAAATCTAAAAGACATGCATGTGTAGCTAATCAGTATTTCATTTACTGATTGATTCATTTTCTAGGACTTATCAACAGACAAGAAATTATTATAAAAATATAAAGTGGGGGATCAATTTTATATTACAATCAATATATAAATTGATACCTCACTTTATGGCCACAGTTATCTTTCTCTTAACCACTTATTGACACCCCATATAGCCTGCCACTCTTTCTCATAACTTTCCTTCTATGTAACCCTCTGCAAAACAGTGGCAGTAAAATGCCTTGCTTAGGGCGATATGATTACAAACAAAAATGTAAATATAAAAATGTACATTAAGTTCAATATCCGGCCTTTTTTTGATTTTACTCGACTATTTATATATGTTGTTTCATAGTGAATTAGGTTTACGTCTGCAGTATTATTCTGACGTGTATTTCATCGGTGGTAAAGCTAAACTTTCGAACTAATTATAGAAACTTTTAAGTAGAAATAACCTTGTATCCGAATGCATTTTTGTACATAATTTGTCGAATTGTTTATTTCAACAGTTTTAATTATTATTTTTCATTGATTAATTTATGAGTTGATTTTGATTTTATTATTGCGTTCATGCGTTGCTTTTGTAGTTTGTCGGTTTGTTAATTGAAGCAAATCTTATCAAGTAATCTCTTAAAAAGTGCAAACAATTTGGGGCTTGACCGAAATTTTGATTCAAACAGGAAAACTATCGAAAGCACAGGGCTAAAACTACTCAACTGTGGTTCAATGAAAATGGAACCGATGTCCTGGAATGGTCTAACAAATCACCGGATATCAATCCAATATAAAATTTATGGAAATATTTGATGCTGGGATTGCAAGGAAGTGATCCAAAAATAAAAAGAACCTGAATAAAGTGGGTGAGGAAGAATGGATGGAACTGCCGAAAATGTCATGTAACAAGCTCGTTAAAAACTACAGAAAATGACTAAAGGCTTTAAGATAGAAGAGATTAAATACTTCTAAAATTAACAGATTGTGTTAAATACATTTGCACAGTCAAATTCTAAATTTGGTAATGGAAGTACATGAAAACAATGTTTCTCCATTTAAATTCTTGTTTAATTAGACAATTTTCATTAATGTATCAAATAATTAAGTATTTAAAGTAAGTCTGGGTAAAGTACTAACACACAGGAAAATTTCACTACAAACAAAGAAGAAAGTGCTGGATTTCTATGTGAGGTCAGTTCTTCAATACGGCAGTGAATGCTGGACAATATCATCGAAAATGAAGACAAAACTTGAAGCAGCGGAAATGTGGTTCTACAGAAGGATGCTGCGGATATCGTGGACTGAGCATGCAAGCAACGATGAGATATTAGAAAGAATGGCAACAAAAAGGAAATTAATACTAAGCATCAGGAAGAGAAAAACTGAAGTTCCTGGGAGACGCAATGAGGAACTAGAGCTTGGAGAAACTGATACTGACTGGTCAGATAGAAGAAAAGAGAGACAGAGGAAGGCAGCGGATAACATATTTACAGAGCCTGATCAGGTGGATGACGGAAATAGGGTTGCTAGGTGTAACAGGTGCAAACATACTAAGAGCCACAAGGGATAGTGAGACGTGGAGAACCATGATCGTCAACGTCCTGAAGGGACCGGGCACATAGAAGAAGAAGAATCGGTTAGATTGAACGATGTGAAAACCAATGTGTTAAACATATATGTTGTGTATTTAGGCAGCGATACCACTTTTATACAAGTTTAGGTAAAAAATCACAGACAACGTGCTGTGGTTAAGTTTGTTTTTTTTAATCATTTCACCCCGAGCAAGGCGGAAATGCCACTGATGTGCAGGGGGGCTACATAACTGTAAAAAGATTAATTAGAAAAGAGTGAGGAGTACAAACTAGTTAGAAAGGAGCAATAGAAAGCTGAGAAAACAGGTGCGATTACAGATACATAGGTGGAGAGAAAGGGAAGGTTATACGGGGGTGGGGAGAGAGCGAGAGTCGGTGGTTAGTAGATGAGTATTGACTCTGCATTTAAACTTCTGGAGGTTGTAGCCGTCAGGAAAGCAAGAATACGGGAGCGAGTTACACAGGCGGGAAGTGCGAGAGAAGAAGCTGCAGGAGTAGAATTGTCGTCTGCATTTGGCTAACCTGACTGTGAATGGGTGGGACCTAGTTGCCAGTCTGGTTGCACGAGTAAACACCTGTTGAGGGTGCACCAGTGACTAAAGTTCGTCCGAGCAGAAGCCATGAAAGTATTTATAGAACAGACAAAGGGAGGCCGTTTTTCTTATAATAAGTTTTCATGGGTTCTTATCATATCCTTTTCAGAACATGAATTATATAAAAAGATTTTCTGAATGCTTTATTTATACAAGTGCCTTTGATTATAATTTTAGCCATTATTAAGGATGAATTTTACATTCTACTGAATATATAGATTGTTTTGTATATGTATCTATAAAATTCCGCTAGCTTATCCCAATAAAAACCAATATCTCTCAACCCCTTCCTTTAATAAAGCAAACCTATGGGCTTAGAATTTTCCCTCATTCTTTTTTTATATGTGGTTGAGAATGCATGTCTGAAAATAACATATTGAAAATGGCTATTTTCCCTTTAAATTATATCTGAATTTACAGATCCATAAATATGTATATATTTACGCTCTCACACTCTAGAAAAATGGTAGATTTTGAAAAACAATAGCTACTTTGGCTTCTCCGAATCGTTCATTCAGCAATGAATTAGAACACTCTCAGCTATTGGGCGTGTATAATGACAATATACATGCTAAAAGTCTGCCTACTTCTACCGTGCGCCCATGGCCCAAATGTGGAACCGCCGACTGACGCCAATTCGGTCGGGTTTCACTCCTGGGTTAAAAGCAATCGGTGTCTAACTATACTGATGAGCTGTGATACAGCGAAACAGATCTGTCTGCGGATGACTATATATATATATTTATTGTTTACTTACGTAGTTTAATATCATAATTAAATTATGCCAGTGCACATTACACGACTTACATTTCTACCATAGTGGTATCTTCAGGCGATTTTCAATAACTGCGCCTAATAACTCGTTTACAAATGGAATATATATATATATATATATATATATATATATATATACAATGATATACGCGCTAAAACGTCTGCCTTCTTCTACTGAACGCTCGAGGCCCAGAGGTTTCAATCCTGGGTTAAAAATCGATCGGAGTCTAATCGTACTGATGAGCTGTGATACAGCGAAACAGATCTGTCTGCGGATGACTATAGTATATATATATATATATATATATGTGTGTGTGTGTGTGTGTGTGTGTGTGTGTGTGTGTGTGTGTGTGTGTCTGTATGCGGTTCCATGATATGATAAAGGACTTTTAAATATTATAGATAATCAGTGGCCTTTCATCTAAAAAAATATATATATGCGCATATATAGTGTGATATTTTACATATGTAATTACATACAAGCAGACATATATGCAATCACAAGGACATACGCGCAAATACTTCCACACACACACACATATATAATTTTGTATCTCATATGTGTAACATGAATGGATTTTCACACACACACACACACACACACACACACACACACACACACACACACACACACATACATATACATATATATATATATATATATATTCGTGTCAGTGCGTGCATTTTTTAAAGGCTTATTGGCAATTTATGGATGATTTGAATTAGTTTTGTTGGTTTTGGCTCGTCGTAAAAAGCTGAAAATTCTGCTGTAAATGACTTCTTGTTTATTCACGATTTATTGAAATGATGCCTTTTGATCCGATCCCTTTTCTGGAGAAAACATTCTCGTGAAAAGTGATAATTCTTCAAGAATCAGAAATTATTAATAAGTTCTGTGGAATTTCAATTTAATCTATTCAGCTCTTTTCTTACTCAAAGTTTATTTTCGTAGATATTAATTTGGCTTTTCATCCTATCAGCGTTTAATTAAATCTGTGATAAATTTACCTATTCAATATTCTTCGTGTCTTATCTATCTATCTATCTATCTATCTATCTATCTATCTATCTATCTATCTCTGTCTGTTCATATCTATCTATCTATCTATCTATCTATCTATCTATCTATCTATCTATCTATCTAAGTCTGTTCATATCTATCTATCTATCTCTGTCTGTTCATATCTATCTATCTATCTATCTATCTATCTATCTATCTATCTATCTATCTATCTATCGCAGTCTGTTCATATCTATCTATCTATCTATCTATCTATCTATCTATCGCAGTCTGTTCATATCTATCTATCTATCTATCTATCTATCTATCTATCTATCGCAGTCTGTTCATATCTATCTATCTATCTATCTATCTATTGCAGTCTGTTCATATCCATCTATCTATCTATCTATCTATCTATCTATCTATCTCTGTCTGTTCATATCTATCTATCTATCTATCTATCTATCTATCTATTTATCTATCTATCGCAGTCTGTTCATATCTATCTATCTATCTATCTATCTATCTATCTATCTATCTATCTCTGTCTGTTCATATCTATCTATCTATCCATCTCTGTCTGTTCATATCTATCTATCTATCTATCTCTGTCTGTTCATATCTATCTATCTATCTATCTATCTATCTATCTATCTATCTATCTCTGTCTGTTCATATCTATCTATCTATCTATCTATCTATCTATCTATCTATCTATCTATCTATCTATCTGTTATATGTGTGTGTGTGTTTAATTTGTATCCTATCTTTCAGACTATCTATATTTGTCAATTAATATCTATCTTTGTCCATTCATAAATGCGACTGTCTGTCTATCTGTCTGGCTTTCATTCTATTTGGCTGGTTATCTCGCTATCTCTCTCCGCCTCCCTCTCGATATATATATATATATATATATATATATATATATATATAATTTTCTTTTTATATTTCTGTCATACTCTATATGTATGTATATTTCAAGCTGCTTTCATTTTTCAATTTAATTTAATCTAATCTATCTATCTATCTATCTATCTATCTATCTATCTATCTATCTATCTATCTATCTATCTCAGTCTCTTCATTATCTATCTATCTATCTATCTATCTATCTATCTCAGTCTCTTCATTATCTATCTATCTATCTATCTATCTATCTATCTATCTATCTATCTATCTATCTCACTTCATATTTATCCGACTATCTCCGTCTAATAAAAACTGCGTGTATTTGTCTCTATATCTCCCTAGGTATGTCAATTTCTTTCTTTCTGTTTCTATATCTACCTAGGTATATCTTTATCTTTCCTATCTGTCTGTCTACACTTCTCTGTTCCTACTATTTGCTTTAGTCTATTCATAGAAGCGTCTATCTACCTCTTATTCTACACAACGTTTAACTTTTTCTAGCTTTCTAGACAAGTATTTTTTATACACTTACTGATATATTTATCTACGAACATTTCGTTTACCATTTTCCAAAATTTCACCTTTTCTTGACATGACAAATATTTATTCGATCCTAAAATTGTATTTGCCGAGTGAGGCCAATATCCATCTTCGGTGTTATAATAAATGCGATTATTTTGGGCGCAAATGCAAACAAGCCTCCGTTATATATTTGAAATGTTTTGAAAGTCCAATTTTCAATAGTAAAGTAAGATGTCGTAAAGCTTATTTGACAGATTAAGAGGAACTTAGGATAAATGAAAAATAAAAAAAAATAGTAAAAAAAAGGAAAAAGAATCGGAAATTACAATGTTGGTAACAAGGTTCTATAAAAAAAAAATTCTTTAGATGTCTTGGATGATTCCGGTGCTGACCAGATTGGAGACATTTGAAGAATTTTTTTTATATCCAAGAAGACTTATCATACAAAGAATAGCCTGCTTCCTTTATTTTATTCTGCAAAATTTTCAAGCTTTGTTGCAATGAAGAGGAGCAAAAAATATCACTTGAGCTCGTAACCTCAGTAAAGTTAAATCATAATTTGATCCTTTAGCGTTCTTTTAAGATCATCAATCCTGTCAGTTAAGTGCCATACGTGAAACACGCTTGGGCGATCATGTCTCGAAAGAGACATGACTGACTGGGCAGAAGATTGTCCTGCAGTAGGTTGTCATTGCTTTCTGTGGTAGACTGGTTGCCGACCAAGGCTATAGAACCCAATCTGTCCTGTTATTTGACTCATAGTTAGAGGGAGAATATATGTATTATATTATTACGTAATAATAAGAGGGAGGTCAGTTTATTACTTCATAACAATAGAAAACCGATCCCCCATTTTATCACCAGTAGAAGCCTTAATCATGATTCCAATTATTCAGTCAGTCAGTTAAGTGTCATACGTGAAACACGCTTGGGCGATCATGTCTCGAAAGAGACATGACTGACTGGGCAGAAGATTATCACGCAGTAGTTTTCCATTGCTTTCTGCGGTAGACTGGTTGCCAGTCAAGGCTATAGAAGCCAATCTGTCCTGTTATTTAACCCATAACTGGAAGGAATAGACGGATTAATACCTTTCCCAAGTGTATTTGCGCGAAAGTGAATGCAATGAATTCGAACTCGGCTCCCTGATTTCTCTTTCCGAGCCGATGTCCAATGCACCACAACGCACATCCCTACCCGGATTAAAACCCCACACTTCCAGCCAGTGGATCATGTATAGGGTAGTGGTAGTAATTTGAATTCTCACTTGTCCGATTATGGTTTTAGCCCCCCCCACTCCAAAAAAAAAAACAAATCTCTGTTGAAATTGCAAAGAATTTTCAACTTACTAGCCGTTCCATTTTTGGGCTGTGAGATGATTATTTTATTTTATTTTATTTTTCTGTCCTCTTCTCTAAATTCTTACCATTTCGACCGTGTCCAGTCTGAACTGGGTTAAATTTCATTTCATCTAGGCTTAAATTCTTTAAATGTAAATAATTTTTATGTATCTTTGAATTTCTTTATATATATATATATATATATATATATATATATATATATATTTATTTTTCCTTAAATCTGCTTTTATGACTCTGTTATCTAAACTTATTTATAAATAGAATTTTGTCTGTATGTGTGTGAGTGTGTGTCCGTTACCTATAGATTCCGAAACGGCTGAACCGATTTTCTTGAAAATTTACACAGTTGTACTATAAGCGTCTGCGAGTGTTCTTAGCTAGGTTTTGTGTCAAGATACCCCCGATAAATATTGAAAATCGAAAAACTCGGGTTATAGAAGGAGTGGTCCGATTTAAGTCAAATTTGATACACTCATAAACAAAGACATAAGAAACGATATTCAGAAATTTCATGCTGCAGTTCTTACAATAGTGCAGAAAAAACTATAATATATATATAAAAGGCAAGATGTTTTTGTGTGTGTCTGATTATCTGTCTGCATGTCCTTTATTAAAATCCACAATTTTTATCCGATTCTCACCAAACTTCACACAAATATTCTTTATGCTGAGTCCGAGCTCCAGGACCTTGGATTAGTTTTAAAGCTTTCATTACACCTGAGCAACGCCGGGCTTTACTGTTAGTTATCCATAATTGAACGTTTGACACGTTGTTTTATTAACTTTTAGAATTTTTTTCTTGCATTCGGACTAAATTCTGTTTTATTTTTTCTTTCTTTCTTTCTTTCTTTCTTTCTTTCTTTCTCGATCCGTATCAGCTATTTCCTTAGGGGGATAGAACCTAACCGCCCCCAGCCAGTGGGTCATATATAGGGTAGTTGGTACGAAGACAAATTCACTTGCCTTGCCGGATTTTGTTCTTGCCCAAAGGGCGAATCTCTGTCGAAATGGTTAGCATTTTTATCTTACTGGCCATTCTGTGGGCAATGAGATGTTTTTTTCTTTCCTTGTTACTAAAGTCGTATCATTTCGTTCGTGTGCAGTCTGAACTGACCTTTGATTTCATTTATACTTGTATTCTTTAAATGTATGTCATGTCCATGTTTTTTTTTAATTTTATGTTTTTATTTACTCATTTTTTTTCTTAAGTCTGTTTTCATGTCTTTGTTATTCATAACGGAACGTTTACCATCACATGCTTTTTAACGCTTCTCTTACTTTTGGACTTTTACTAAGTTAATAATTAGTAAATCTATTTGTTTTCAAGTTGGAGAAGATAGACACTACTATTGCCTGGTTCAATTCCCTCCCACTTCTCTTGAACAGGATTAGAGGTTCATCCCTTGTTCTTTGTTTATACAGTTGTACCCGGCATTCTTTCTCTCCCCAGAACTCAGTATTGGTGCTCCGCTATTGTTCTGGGATGTGTATGATCCACAGCAACGTCTGATTGCTGCTTCCGACTGAAAATTAGGAGCCCTAACTCTTAAGAGCGGCTGCTCTGATCAACAATTGCATAATATCGGGGTTCTTGCAGTGGATAGGTGTCCCTGCAAGCGCTTCAGGTGGGCAATCCGAGGATACATTTTCCTGAAGTCCGTGCCAGCTCTCTTCCAGTGCATGTCGCGCTCAATGACCGTCTTCCCCCTCTACTTGAGATCCCTCCTCACAACTGCATCTCAATAAACAAAACTAAACCAGGTAAACTAAAACAACCTAAATCTCTCAACCTTTTCTTCACAAGCATCTTTTTTATTCGTACCAACTTTTTGAGCGTGGAATCTTTCCTCTATGAAAGCGTCCCCTGACATCGTAGTGCTCTGTGAAACTAATTTTAACCCCTCAAATCCCTCTTCTGACTTTTCAATTCCTGGCTACCTTCCCCTCTAAAGAAAGGATCCCACTGTTCATATACATGGTTTGGGGATTTATGTTAGTGAACATCACCCTTTATCTAGGGAGACATCTATCGAATAACCTGATCACCCATATATGTGCCTCCGTTTTTCAATTCTGAAACCAGTTACCTATCTTTTCTTTCTGCACCGTTCCACTTCCTCGCCTGATTGCTCCCTGCTAGACAGTATCTCTCTAACAATATAAATAAAGTTACTCTCTACTACCAATTCGCAGACATATATATGTTCACAGATCTTAATGCCAACCATGTCTAGTGGCTAGAAAACACTGATTGCCAATGATGTCACTGATTCTGCTGATATTAAGGCCATGGACTTTGCTATTTCTTACGCAGGTGGATTTCCCCCAAGCGCTTTCCCAGTATCTCTTCAGAACACGCTTCTCTGCTAGATCTTTGGTTCACCTTTCTAGCTGACAACTTCCAAGACTCGCAGGTTTACCCTCTCAATAAATCCGATCATGCTGCCGTTTCTATTAATATCTCTCTTTACTCTCACTCCCCACAAGAGCCTCCTACGAAAAGAATTTTTTACAACTACCGAAGAGCAGACTGGGATTCCTTCCGTGATTTCTTTTGTGACGTCTCTTTAAGAAAGAGGGGTTAGTATCCACGTTGAGGACTGCACCTCTGAGGTTTCCTCTTGGTTGAAAGCTAGAATCGATGCTTTCATGCCGGTCAGGTAGTTCCGTCCTAAACCTCATTCGTTTCCCTGGTTCTCTCCTGGATTCTCGGCCGCCATTGCCCGCAGGAACCATTTCTTCCGGCTATATCGGAGCAACGCGTCTGAAATATAATGAGTCTATTCGGCTCTGCTCGTAATTAGTGTAAGAGGATCATCAGTGACGCTAAGCTGTTGCTTGCTGAGCGGATGTGGCAGCGTATAGCTGCCCACAAGTTCGGCTCCAAAGATTATTGGCGGCTCTTCAAATGTAACAAAAATATTCTATCCCTCTCTTAATAAATAAACCTGAAGCCCTTCCGTCGTCTGTGGACAAGGTCTAGTGCTTTGCTCGCAGATTCTTCCCCAACTCCACATTTTACTAGTCTAGAGTATCCGTATCTGACTTCCCTCTTAGAACTGAGGTTCAACTGAGAGATATTTACATAAACCCTTCTCTGGTATCTAAGATAATTTCAAAAGTTGACCGCCATAAGGCGAGCGGGGGCGACGGAATCCTGGTCTTGAAGAAATAAACCCTAAACTCTCTTTAGCCCTCTCTAAATTCTATAATTACTGCCTCTCTACTTTCTGTTTTCCTACCTACTGAAAGTCACCTTCTGTGCTTCCTGTATTTAAGAACTTAGAGGAACCCTCCGATCCCTCTAATTCTCATCCTTTCAACCTCCTACCCGTTTTGGACAAAGTCTCGAGGCTAGCATCAATGCTGAAATAGTTCAACATTTCAGCGCCTATAATCTATTCTCGGACAGACAGTACGGCTTCCGCTTTGACAGGTTTACTGCTGATATGCTAACAACCATCAGCAAGTATATAACATAAGATCGGCGAAGCTCAAGCTGTTGCCCGAGCTTTCTCCAAGGTATTTGATAGAGTCTGTCACGCTGGCCTTCTGTGCAAGCTTCAGGTCTATGGTATCACTGGACGCTTACTTGGTTTGATCCAATCTATCTTACCAAACCACATAATGACGGTCATCTTGAACAGTCATTCTTCCACATCATTTTACGTCAGGTAAATCCACGGAAAAGGAAGACTTTCTACGTCAGAAAATAGTCTCAAACCACTGAAAATAAATAGGACTTTATTAGGATGCTTTTTTTTATATGGTAATTTATTTGAATCGAAAATAAAACGTTTCATTACTATATCCTGGAACTTCACTGTGAAATTAAACATTTGGTACAAAACTAGCCCAGAAACATGTGCCCCTTGTCCAACAATATTTAGGTAAAAAAAATGTCTACCTGTGGAGTTTGCAGATTCTTTCTATAATTTAGACTAAGTATTAGAAGCCCGAAACATTTCGATAGAAGAGGACTGAACTGATATGAAATATTCCTGCTATACGACGGTGAACAATGAACAATTCCTGCACAAACGAATAAAAGACAACAAACAACAAAAATGTACTTTTGTAGAATCATGATGAGATAATCGTCGACGGAAGATTTTAAGAAATTTTAAACAAAATGCCAACGAAAACAAATTTGCTTAGAACCAAAAAAGATTAAATATCTGGGCATTATTTTGGTGGTAGTTTTCTTAATTCTTTTTTTTCTTGGTCTGTTTTATTGTTTTACATTTCATTCTTTTTTTATTTTTTAAAAATATTTTTGTCATTACCTGTATTAATCTATTGCAAGAAAAAATAAATCCTTACCTATATATAATGTTGTATATTTAAAATAATGATTTAATGACAATAATATCAGGTATGAATTTTTCCTTTTTAATTAAAAGAGATACCTTTCAGTCCCGTGCTGTCATCAAGTGATCTTTTTTATTACCTTCGTTGGTACTGTACAAATTCTGAGCTTGTCAAATTTTTTGCAGTAGATCTTAAGAAAATAGTAGATGCTTTCATATAAATTTCCCAAGAGGAATAATATATTTTAAAAGAATAAATATGTCTAGTACGATATTATTTGGGGATACAAAATAATAAGACATTGTAGAGAGACATGATTTACTATTGTGGTCGGATGAAGAAAATATTGTTTATTCTTCTGATAGGAAACGTAGAAAAGTTTAAACTTTGCAAAGCTGTTTCAACTTTGCACTGTATTTTATTAAGCATGCTTCATTAATTACTTCTCAAATGTAATATGACATTCAGCAACTCACCGAAGGAAAACCCAAAATTTTTAACGTAATTACAGTAAGTGTGAAATATAAAACAAAACAAGCTTTTTAAATGGAATACTTAATTTACTGATTTTTAGTTGCGAGTAGCTCGGCTTGATATTTAATTTTTCCTTGTTAGAAATTAATTTTCAATGCAAATCTCGACTCAAAGTAAAAGGAATGATTTCTTCAATAAATGGAATCACACTTTTTTCTGCACATGCGCGTTGCCGGCTTCAGCAATTTCTATACACTCCAATTAGGCAAGATTTGAAATTCGTTACAATCTAAAAAATCGAACTAATAATTCCTTCCATGCAGATAATCATAAAACAAATACAGATATTTTCAATTCAATTCTTTTCAAAATATCCTTTGATATCAATAGGATTAGTGGATCGATTTTTAATCGATAGATAGAAATTTGATAGCTTCCTGCTCGGCTGGAGTCATTTGTTGAAGTTTTTCTTTTAGAGTGAAAAAAATATGAATCTCAAAAAAAAAAAGAAGACATTTTCAATTTTTTAAAATTCAGAAATTATTAATAAGGATCCTGAAAATATGTAGATTCTGTGGTTATATTTGCGTAGAAGTTTACAGTAAGTACAAAATGTTTCTCAAAGACGCATCATTCATGCCAATAAATAAATTTGGAATTATTTCGTACTTTTGTTCTCATATTAGTTGATATATAATTATCTTGATATATATTATAACAATAGACACAACGTTTCGACCAAGTACCCACTGGTCATCGCAGGTGTCCATAGATTAGCTGATGTGGATTATCTCGCTGATTGTTGCAAAACATCCTGTGAAATCAGTTATTGTTCTTTCATGTTGGAATTTGGTTCGTCACTACCAAATCCATGATCACTAGAAGATACTAACCTATATATAACCAACTACTGTATCCACTACGCCACCGTCCCGAAGGACATTAGTGGTGTATTTTTGGAGCTTTTTATATTCAGTGTCAGATAGATTTTGACAACTAGATTATGTTATATATATATATATATATATATATATATGTATATGTATATATATGCATATATATATATATATATATATTAAAAAAGGATTAATTCAAAGATGTTGAATGGCCATTTCGATATGAAGATCCCCACGGGGGACGACACATCACCTCAGCAACAGAAAAAACCTTTCAGAAACTGGAGAAAAATTAGTCTACTTTTCCTTTTTAAATAGATTGCAAAGAAATTAAAAAATAAATAATAAAATAAAATAAAATAAAATAAAAAAAATTAAAAAATAAAAAAAATAAAAATAAAAATAAAGGGAAAGAAAACGAAAAAGAAAAAGAAAAAGATAGAATAAAATCAAATAAATAAGAAAAGAAAAAAAATTGACATCGTCTGGGTTCGCAAAAAAAAGGGAGAATGTAACTAAAAATTAACAGACAGCCGTGTTAAATCGACGTAAGTTTAAGCAACACGGAAAAAAGGTGGTAAGAGAGATAAAAGAAGGAAGGGAGGGGAAAAGGGAATATATATATATATATATATATATATATATATATATATATATGCATATAGATAGATAGATGGATAGATAGATTTTGACAACTGGATTATGTTATATCAACCAAGATGAGAATAAAAATTTGAAATAATTTAAATATTATTGAAAATTGCTCATATCAGAAATAAATACAAACCAAGCCAATCATTTGCTAATCATCTTATTAAATTTTATTCATTGCTAACTCTAAATTGTTTTATCTAATTCTACACCCAGCTCAGTCAGTATATAGCTAGCTAGCCATTCTTATAATTGCTCGCCATTTTGTGGTTTGTGGGGACAATCATCTCTCATTTTCGTCTCTCTCTCCTCGGGCAGATATGCTTCTGAGAAAAATAAAAATTGTGAGGAGTCCGGTTCCGGAGAACGGACGTCTGAGGCTGAGCCACCCCTTTTGCACAATAAGGGTGGAACAGTTGTTTGCCACAAAGCCTAGAGCAACCCTGATCTGGCAGTTCAGCTTCAGTCTCTTTCCCAACGCTGTCAGATTGTCTCTTTCTAACTTTTCAGGAAATACTTTCATGGAGATGAGCTCTTCACTACAGTAACGAGACGTTTTTTAATTTAAAGGGAATTACTGTAAAAAGTAAGTTACTACGATATTTTGGTCATTATCGATTTTGCCGTGAATTGTATTTGCGTTGAGAGACAAGCAGGTGCAAGCTAAGTTTTGGTTTTGACGAGCGAGGTCAAAAGAGTCGACAATCTAACATGGTAGGGAGTGCATCGAAAGCTCCAGGTGTCAGTGCAAACAGCATTATAAGTGACGTCAGCTGATATATAGATCAGTTAAATATTTGAGAGTTGACTTTAGCATTTGCGGATAGCATTAGTGTTGTTCACACGGCGTGGTCCACCCGCCAGTTAAACACCGACACCACCACCCCATGTCAATGAAGAGAAAATAGTAAGAAAAAAATAGTAAGAAAAATAGCGAGAGAAAAATAGTAAGAAAAATAGTAAGGAAAAATAGTAAGAAAAATAGTGAGAGAAAAATAGTAAGAAAAAATAATGAGAAAAACAGTGAGAAAAAATAGGAAGAAAAATATATTTATTACTAGAGAAAACCTCAAAAACTGTCAATATAAAATCTGGTTAAAAAGGGTTAACGAACATTAAGATTATAAGTCCCAAAAATTCAGTTGTTCTCGTCCATAAGGATAAGTAGATATAGACGTTGTTTAATTCTTGTAACTTGACCCAAAGAGATGTGAGTCCAATAACAGGCTACAACAGTGGTAAACAAGTAACTTATAGGGATAGAAGGAGATAACTCAGGACTACCAAAAGAGGCACTACTACGCAAGAAATGAAGTTCATATACACCAGTGATTATTCGGTTCAAAATTCCTATTATCTGAAGAAGGCCGGAGCGTACAACAGCCGAAACGTCATACAAATGTACGAAAGTACGAATAATGTAAATACTGTAAAAATGTACTGAGGAGCACTCCATTCTTTAATTTCTCACGTTTGTTCCTTTGCATCTGGGACAAGCTATACGCTCGATGGAGCCATATCTTTAGTGCCCAGTGTTCCAAATATCGACAACAACACCCCCTCTGTAGATACAACACCACAATGTTTGAGTCAACGTATCGTTATCAGCAAAGCCGTGAAAATGTTCAACTTTAGGTCCGGGCTATTCTTCAAATATTTTACAACAGTAATAGTCTAGTGACCAGGTCAAAGCAATTTACAGCTGAGCTGGTTAGATATAGCCGTTAATTCTATGCTAACTGTTTCTTCATTTCCGTACTTCTCGCTTGTTAAAATCTGTTCCGGCTCCATGCTCTCTAGGCAGCTTTAATCTGCAAAAATTTAAATGGAATGTCACTCGCTATCTACTGCTATCTTAAATACACTTTCTTCTGCCCGCGGATTATTAGAAGTTCTTAATTCTTCTGCACCTTGTGTCATTGTTGGTTTACTGCTTTGAATCTGGTGATACCGAATATATATATATATATATATATATATATATATATATATATATTTTATTATACGCGTTTCATCCCGAGCAAGGCATGTCACTGCCACTACTGCGCAGGGGGCTACATAGAGTGGCGAAAGGATGATTAAATATAGGAAATGTCAGAGGGTGGGTGATAGGCGAGTAGGGATACCGAGAATGGTTAAATATAGGAAATGTCAGAGGGTGGGTGATAGGCGGGTAAGGATACCGAGAATGAGGGTTGGGTAGATGAGAGTGTTCTGAGAATAATTGGGAGTTAGAGTGATAGGAGGTGTCTACTGACCCTACACACACACACACACACACACACACACACATATATATATATATATATATATATATATATATATATATATATATATATATAAAAGAAAAATTAAGACAGACGCGTTATTTCATGGTAATTCGGAATTATAGGCCTATTTCAGGCGAGCCATCTTCAGCTTCCGTCTTTATTCAACGAAGGATTTTACAAGAATGGGATTCACAAAAACCTAACCCGGCGAATAAAAAAATAAAAAATAAAATAAAAACATATAAGATGATAAGAATATAACTGTCGCTCCCCTAAAAAAGAAAATAAGAACAATCCATCCGTTGGTCGAACCCACAGACATTCCTTCATAATCATATGTAAAAGTCGCGTAGAACCCACACCAGATAACACGTCAAGACGCTAATTCATCGCCCCTAACCAAAGTTGATGCCGCCTGCCCAGCGGTCAGTGTGGAAGAACGTTCGAGGGTAGCAGGTGGGTCAGACGAGAAAGAGGGAGTGATAGAGAAAAGAGAAGAAAGGAAAGAAAGGAGAGAGGGAGAAATAGAGCTTTACATCTTTAGTTTAAAGGAACCTCAATATTCTATTTAGATTTATTTGTTTTAACTCGTATTTTTTTGTCCTTAAAGATATACGCCCAGCGATCAGTGTCAGAGAATGTTCGAGGGTAGCGGGTGGGTCAGACGAGAAAGAGGGAGTGATAAAGAAAAGAGAAGAAAGGAAAGAAAGGAGAGAGGGAAAAATAGAGCTTTACATCTTTAGTTTAAAGGAACCTCAATATTCTATTTAGATTTATTTGTTTTAACTCGTATTTTTTCCTTTTTACAAATGTATTAATATTAAGGTTTTCTCGTTTAAAATATAGTGCTCGTAATATTTTTTCTTTAAAAGTGTATTATCTGTAATATTTAACAGTGATGTATGGCTGGAATTAAGTATCATCAGAAATGTATTGCTGGTAATAATTTTCCTTAAAAAATGTAATGTTTATAATATTTTTCGACAGAAATATTTTTCCCCAGAAATGTATTGCGAGTAATTTATACGACAAACCCTTTATGTTTAGAATAATTTCGGAACTTATTCAGAAATTATAGCTTTAAACAAAGTTTTAAAAAAACAAATTTATTTAAATATGACAACAAAATAAATTTTGTAGTTTTTGTTACTACAAGAAAGAGATTAAAAATGAGTCAAGGAATATTTTTTCATGGTGATCGTATTACTTTTTCTCTAAAAGTGTGTTACTGGTAGTACTTAGCGGTAATATATGGCTGGAATTATTTATCATCAAAACTGTTTTGCTGGTCATAGTTTACCTTCAAACTAACATTGTTCGTAATATTTTTTCCGACAAAGAATGCAAGATCTTTCCACAGAAATGTATTGCAGGTAATTTTCTCATAAAGCCCTTTATGTTTCAATCACATTCGAAACTTATTCAGAAACAATAATAAAAATAAGAATAATAATAATAGGTTTAAACAAGTTCAAGTCATCACTTTCAAGTTTTCTTGAATTTTTTCATTATATATATATATATATATATATATATATATATATATTGCATATACGCATCGTTCATTCAGCAATGAATTAGAACATTCTCAGCTATTGGGCGTGTATAATGACAATATACACGCTAAAAATCTGCCTTCTTCTACCCAGCGGCCATAGCTCAAAGGTAAAAACATCGACTAACGGTAATTCGGTCGGGTTTCAATCCTGGGTGAAAAGCAATCGGATGTCTAACCGTACTGATGAGCTGTGATACAGCGAAACAGATCTATCTGCGGATGACTATATATATATATATATTTATTTAAATTTCTTATTCAAACAGTCAATGAAAATCATTTCAAATCGCTGGTCGTTTATAACCAGTTTCGTTAATCTTCATTAATTTCCGGAATATATATATATAATAATATTTATTAATAAATTATAACATTGATATGTTACAATATCACTACAAAAGTAGCTATTTTGTTTCGACACTTTTTGTGTCTTATCAAGTGATGTGGTTATTTCAAAATGAATGGCTTTAAAAGGTTAAGAACAAGCAAGACCTCTTTCATCAGGGAGGCATTATTGTATGTACAATGTGGACCAATCAGAGTAAAGCAACTTTTACTTTGCCATATCTGGACATGCATTATTCAGTACTAACTTTTCAGTATCATTAAAGTTAATTTTCTTTTAAACAGACTTGTATAAAAATACTAAATCCATACATCAAAATTTCTGTCGCAGCACAGTAAAACATTTAGATTAAAAATGTACTTGCCTATATTTCTGACTAGCAGTATAGCCCGGCGTTGCTCGGGTGTAATGATAGCTTTAAAACTAATCCATGGTCCTGGAGCTCAGACTCTTTGGACGTTGGCACGAAAAACTAAAAAGCAATAGTTGTTTCCAGTTAAAGGGAAACCGTAGACTGAAGGAACAATGAATGGATGTAAGTCAAATTTTGATTTCCTGGTATCGATATCAAATAAGTTTTTTTCGTCGTAAACTGAAGTTTGAAGGCGAAATAAGTCCTCTGAGTAAATAGTATCATGGCTGAGACTAAGAACTACAATTATACCTACTTAAAGCCAAACCTGAAGCAAAAACTAAAATAAAAGGGCTGGAAAAAATACAGACATACATTCAGATAAACAGACACACACACAAACATCTTGCCTTTTATATATATACATATATTATCGATTTTCTGCACTATTGTAAGAACTGCAACCTTGAAACTTCTGAATATCGTTTCTTATGTCTTTGTCTATAAGTGTACCAAATTTGATTAAAATCGGACCACTTCTTCTATAACTCGATTTTTTTCGATTATCGATTTTCTATATTTATCGTGGGTACCTCGACACAAAACCTAGCTAAGAATACTCGCAGAGCTTATAGTACAACTGTGAAAATTTTCAAGAAAATCAGTTCAGCCATTTCGGAGTCTATAGGTAACGGATACACACACACACACACACACATATATATATATATATATATATATACTCACAGACAAAATTCCATTTATAAATAAGTTTAGATACGTGTTAGTATTTACAGTATTTACAATATTCGGAACTGTTTTCCTCATCTTTGTTGCTATTTATACGCGGTTTCAGCCGTTGTACGCTCCGGTCTTCTTCATTAGTGAGTCAAAATTGCAATATGAGATCTGGTTAAAAATACCAGAGAAAACCATTAACCTTAAAAATACTAGAGAAAACGATTAACGTCAAAATATTGCAATATGAACTTTGGTTAAAAAGGGTTACCCAACATTAAG
The DNA here is from genome assembly GCA_037127315.1 of Ascarosepion bandense. Classification (NCBI taxonomy): domain Eukaryota; kingdom Metazoa; phylum Mollusca; class Cephalopoda; order Sepiida; family Sepiidae; genus Ascarosepion; species Ascarosepion bandense. The sequence goes on from JBBBDQ010002502.1 coordinate 147,494, forward strand.
TTTATAAGTTCCAAAATTTACTTACAAGGATAGAGGGAGATAACTCAGGACTACAAAAAGGGGCACTACTATGCAAGCAATGAAGATCATATACTCAATTGATTATTCGGTTCGAAATTCCTATCATCTATAGAAGATCGGAGCGTATAACAGCCGAAACGTCAAACAAATTTACAATAGTACGAATAATGTAAGTACAGTAAAAATGTACAGATGAGCGCTCCATTCTTTAATTTCTTACGTTTGTTCCGTTGCATCAAGGACACGATACACGCTTTCTATGGAGTCATACTTTTAGTGTCCCGTGCTCCAAATATCAACAGCAACAGCCTTTCTGTAGATACGACACCTCAATGTTGACAACTTTAAACATCAGTCATTGTCTCTTCTCCGCATTTTCATAATCCGTATCTTCCCTTCAGTTATAGGTTAAATAACAGGGTAGGATTAGGGGACCCTCCCCCTTTAAAAAAAATCCTAGTGAATCTTGATATTCGAAAAGAATACTAGACACAAAGCTTATATTAAAAAACAATAAAATGTTGAAAGAAAACGTATTACCAGCAATAAATTAATAAAATTTAGTTGGCAATAGATGACCCGTCTAGGTTGATATGACATAAAAACAAAACAACCAACCAACAATTTATCCCATAGCCTCGGCTCATTCATAACTAGCAGTGTAGCTCGGCGTTGCTCGGGTGTAATGAAAGCTTTAAAATTAATCCATGGTCCTGGAGCACAAACACTTTGAACGTTGACACGAAAGACTAAAAAGCAATAGTTGTTTCCAGTTAAAGCGAAACCGTAGACTGAAAGAAAAATGAATGAATGTAAGTCAAATTTTGATTTCCTGGTATCGATATCAAATTTTCTGCACTATTGTAAGAACTGCAACCTTGAAACTTCTGAATATCGTTTCTTATGTATTTGACTATGAGTGTATCAAATTTTATTAAAATCGGACCACTCCTCTAACCCAAATTTTTCGATTATCAATTTTCGATATTTATTGGAGGTACCTCGACACAAAACCTAGCCAAGAACACTCGCAGACGCTTATAGTAGAACTGTGTAAATTTTCAAGAAAATCGGTTCAGCCGTTTCGATGTCCATAGGTAAAGGATATACACACACACACAGACAGACACACACACAGACAAAGTTTCATTTATAAACAAGGTTAGATATTAGTACGGCTTTAATCCACTACATTACGGTCATATGAATTTGAAACACTGGTTCCCGTACGGTTACCGAAATTAGGCAACGTCGAGTCTGTTTCAGTCATTTCATGGTTGAACGTTTGCGAATACCCGGTGCGGTGAGTTTGGATGTGCGAATGGTATAACTAAACGTCCACATCAAGTTCAAACACCGGTTTCCGTAAAATCACTGCGGTTAAACAACGTAGAGAATGAGCAGTACCTAGACGGGTGAACCCCAGGGAATACCAGTGAGGGTATACCGCGATGTAGAATGGCTTAAGGACCATCGACTCCCGTAATATCGTCGAGCAAAGTCAATAGGTAGATGAGTGGACGCTGAGGAATACTAGGTACTTCAAACTGGATGTGAGATTGATCAATGATAATGTTTTGAATTTGAATCCAATGTTATCTCCCGTTAAGCCTCTCTCTGTTTATTTATTTTTTAAATGTTCTTTTAGTCACATAAAATTTAGTGAGTCGTAAAACACGAGATTAGTACCAAAAACACGAGATTAGTACCAAAAACACGAGATTAGTACCAAAAAATGCAGAACTGCTGGCATACCTGGACTAAAATTATTCCGTACCCAGGTGTGCGGATGGTGTAATGGTTAATAAATTCGGTATTTTGAATGAGAGAGCAGAGTTTCAATTCCAGTTCAATTCACATACTTGCAAATATCTTTGGGAAACGTATGAACCTATCTCTTCTTTTCCCTGGTATGCGTTAATTAGTAAGATTTGTTTTAAATAAAAGCCATTAATAACTAAAATAAATAAATAAAGACTACTTACAAATTATTTACATTTCAGCATTTATAACTTACTGGGTTTGATATTCCGCTATACTAAACCAGTCATGCACTGTCTTGAGTTGCTCTCAAGCCTTGTACGAAGAATGAAATTTAGAACTGTGAATGAAATTGAAAGTTGTTGAAAAAACTTAGAATGATACTGTTCTGGGGTTCTCCCTTTTCATAAAGATGGACTCGTCCAGAGTATACTTATGCTACTGCTATCGAAGCGAGAGTGGAGGATACCGAGGTTTCGCAGACAATTTCACGGAAAATATGAGAGTCCAGAGAAAGGTTAACAGTCAGTACAAAGTAGTTCATAGTAGCTCTGTGCTCCACTCATCGAAAAGATTATTACGCAGAACCTGTCAGTTTCTGACGTGAACATACACACTATATTACGGCTTCACTTCCAGAGACTTGTACATATACTTTTTACTAACCCACATTCCTTGGACTACTTATTTAACATTCAAGTCTGTATCTTTACGTTAATACACTTATTTTCTATCTCAATTACTGGTCGTTGTTCATTTATTTGTGTGGGCCCCATTTCCGGGATCCACAAACCTGGTCTACTAATCTTCATTCAAGTCTGTACCTTTATGTTAATATATTTATTTTCTATCTCAATTACTGGTAGTTGTTCATTTATTTGTGTGGGCCCCATTTCCGGGATCCACAAACCTGGTCTACTAATCTTCATTCAAGTCTGTACCTTTATGTTAATATATTTATTTTCTATCTCAATTACTGGTCGTGAATCATTTATTTGTGTGGGCCCCATTTCCGGGATCCACAAACCTGGTCTACTAATCTTCATTCAAGTCTGTACCTTTATGTTAATATATTTATTTTCTATCTCAATTACAGGTCGTGGTTCATTTATTTGTGTGGGCCCCATTTCCGGGATCCACAAACCTGGTCTACTAATCTTCATTCAAGTCTGTACCTTTATGTTAATATATTTATTTTCTATCTCAATTACAGGTCGTGGTTCATTTATTTGTGTGGGCCCCATTTCCGGGATCCCCAACACCTGGTCTACTAATCTTCATTCAAGTCTGTACCTTTATGTTAATATATTTATTTTCTATCTCAATTACTGGTCGTGGTTCATTCATTTGTGTGGGCCCCATTTCCGGGATCCACAAACCTGGTCTACTAATCTTCATTCAAGTCTGTACCTTTATGTTAATATATTTATTTTCTATCTCAATTACTGGTCGTGGTTCATTCATTTGTGTGGGCCCCATTTCCGGGATCCACAAACCTGGTCTACTAATCTTCATTCAAGTCTGTACCTTTATGTTAATATATTTATTTTCTATCTCAATTACTGGTCGTGAATCATTTATTTGTGTGGGCCCCATTTCCGGGATCCACAAACCTGGTCTACTAATCTTCATTCAAGTCTGTACCTTTATGTTAATATATTTATTTTCTATCTCAATTACAGGTCGTGGTTCATTTATTTGTGTGGGCCCCATTTCCGGGATCCACAAACCTGGTCTACTAATCTTCATTCAAGTCTGTACCTTTATGTTAATATATTTATTTTCTATCTCAATTACAGGTCGTGGTTCATTTATTTGTGTGGGCCCCATTTCCGGGATCCACAAACCTGGTCTACTAATCTTCATTCAAGTCTGTACCTTTATGTTAATATATTTATTTTCTATCTCAATTACTGGTCGTTGTTCATTTATTTGTGCGGGCCCCATTCCCGGGATCCACAACAGGTATCCAGACATTCAGAGAATGTCTGGCAGAAATAGAATTCTGAGGAAGAATTCTGTATAACGGCACAAATTCCCGATTGATATCAGAATAGTGAGGACAGTGCTAGGAAGTTGAATAGATTTGCTATCCCATCTCCTCCATTATATCCAACAGATGCTACTGATTGCAAAACAAAACGAGGTTAGAAAAGACGATTCTACAGGAATGGTAAAAGGGAAAGACGAAGAAGAAGGGAGAATTGCAAGAAGAATTAACGTATAAAGGAATAGATTGAAAACAATGAATATATAATAAAGATTATGTAAAGATTGTCAACGAAATTATCATAACAATCATTTTTAAAAGGAGACGAGAAAAACAAGAAAAACAAATGAATGCAATAGTTGGAAATAATGGAAATGGTTAATCAAGCGTCCCAAAAACTAATTCCAGCAATTTAGACGGACGCAAACTAGAATTTGTTGTTGCCAAATTTCTCTCTCCGCTCCTATGATTACTCTCCACTTATCAAATCTTTGGCGGCAAATTAATATAAAAGTAAAAAAAAAAAAAAGCTCTGTTGAAGAGGAATGTTTCCTCTCAGTCTGATCTAAAAGCAGGCGCGTACGCACACATACACACCTTTCTTCTTCTTCTTCTTCTTCTTCTTCTTCTTCTTCTTCTTCTTCTTCTTCTTCTTCTTCTATGTGCCCTGTTCCTTCAGGACGTAGGCGATCATGGCTTTCCACGTCTCCCCATCCCTGGTGGCTCTTATCATACTTCCTCCTGTTACACCACCAGATCCCCGCTCTAGCCCATAAATCTAGAATATAAATGTATAGAAAATAGCATGGCCACAAAATGAGGGATCAGTTTATATACTGATTATAATATAGATTTGATGCCCCAATTTATAACCACATTATAATTTCTGATAAACAGTTGGCATATATCTTGTTTTTCTATGTGCCCTGTCCTTTCCGGACGTAGGCGATCATGGATTTCCACGTCTCCTTATCCCTGGTGGCTCTTAGCACGCCTTCTCCTGTTACACCATGCAACCTTCGTTCTATCATCCATTAGCCCAAGCCCATAAATCTAGAATATAAATGTATAGAAAATAACATGACCACAAAATGAGGGATTAGTTTATATACTGATTATAATATAGATTTGATCTCCCACTTTATATCCACATGATAATTTCTTACAAACAGTTGGCATATATCTTGTTTTTCTATGTGCCCTGTTCTTTCAGGACGTAGGCGATCATGGTTTTCCACGTCTCCCTATCCCTGGTGGCTTTTATTATGCTTTCTCCTGTTACACCACCAAATCCCCGCTCTAGCCCATAAATCCAGAATATAAATGTATAGAAAATAACATGGCCACAAAAAGAGGGCTCAGTTTATATGCTGATTATAATATAGATTTGATCCCCCACTTTATATCCACATGATAATTTCTTACAAACAGTTGGCATATATCTTGTTTTTCTATGTGCCCTGTCCTTTCAGGACGTAGGCGATCATGGTTTTCCACGTCTCCCTATCCCTTGTGGCTCTTAGTATGTTTACTACTGGCAACCCTCGTTCCCTCATCCACCTGATCAGGCCTTGCAAATATGTTATTCGGCCTTCCTCTGTCTCTTTTTCCTTCTATCTGGCCAGTCAGTATCAGGTTCTCCAAACTCTCCTTGCTTATTGCATGTACCAGGAACTTTAGTTTTCTCTTCCTGATGCCCAGTATTAATTTCCTTTTTGTTTCCATTCTTTCCAACATCTCATCGTTGCTTGCATGCTCAGTCCACGATATCCGCAGCATCCTTCTGTAGAACCACATTTCCGCTGCTTCCAGTTTTGTCCTCATTTTCGATGATACTGTCCAACATTCACTGCTTTATTGAAGAACTGGCGTCACATAGCAATCCAGCACTGTTTTCTTTGTTTCTAATGAAATTTTCCTGAGGAAAAACTAACAGTTGATTTGAGTTCAGCATATACATTTGCACAGAGATAATGCTATTTTGGATAAATTTGAAGGGGAAAAGCCGTAGGCATCTAAAACGAAAATTTACCATTTAAATTATATTTATAAATATATATTTATAAAAAATATATATTAAACGAAATCAAGTGAATTTTATGTCGGTGGGATTACTGATCGTGATTGCGTAATGAGGTTCATGTTGCATTCTCAGAACCCGAGGTTTGCCGTTTTTCAAAACTTTTCGTAAATCTAAATTCGCCGTTAGACTTTTTAGTTAGTATATCTACAACAGTTTTATATCGTTATAAGGTAGCCTCCCATTAGTGAGGGAACCCGGTGTGCAAGTGAAACTGTTGAGAGGAAGGCCCTGAAACTGTTTATATTTTCTCCTGATGACCCATTTTTAAACATAAATTCGAGAGGAACACATTAAAAGAAATTCAATGAAGTCATATGCTGTAGAGAAGCTCGGTGGCAATGTCATGAGGAGGGCAGGTGAGTTTCAATTACTTTCCAGTAATTTCCTTCTGAAAATTTATGACAAAGCAAGAAAATACTTCGATCTTTAGAACTTAAGCATATTGAAGTGAATTTTATGTCGGTGGGATTAGACATGACCATTAATGTGAGAAAACGCTGAAATTTTTAGTTGATCTTTTTTAAATTATTTTTTGGCTACATCGTCTATCCAATTTCAATTAGTTTCTTTTGCGTTATTTTTCTTTATCCCTATTATTTTTAAATATTCTAATCTTCTGATAAATGCCAAATACAGGTGGGGGATAACAGAATCAAACAAGTACAAGAATTTAAGTACCTAGGAAGTGTTCTAACAGGAGATGGAAAGTGCGACACGGAGATCCGAAGGCGAATTGGCATGGCAAAGGACGCGTTCCAGAAGATGAGCAAAATACTAACACACAGGAAAATCTCAATAGAAACGAAGAAAAGAGTGCTAGACTGCTACGTGATGTCAGTTCTTCAGTACGGCTGTGAATGCTGGACAATATCATCGAAAATGAGGAAAAAACTGGAAGCGGCCGAAATGTGGTTCTACAGAAGGATGCTACGGATATCGTGGACTGAGCATACAAGCAACGACGAAGTGTTAGAAAGAATGCCAACAAAAAGGAAATTGATGCTGAGCATCAGGAAGATAAAACTGAAGTTCCTGGGACATGCAATGAGGAAGGAGAGCCTGGAGAACCTGATACTGACTGGTCAGATAGAAGGAAGGAGAGACAGAGGAAGGCAGCGGATAACATATCTGCAGAGTCTGATCAGGTGGATGACGGAACGGGGATTGCCAGGAGCAACAGGAGCAAACATACTAAGAGCCACAAGGGATAGGGAGACGTGGAGATCCATGATCGCCTACGTGCTGATGGGACAGGGCACATAGAAGAAGAAGAAGGATCTTCTGATATCAGAAGATCCGCTACGAATTGTGGGATACTGTAATAGGCTGGACATAAATTAACAATGAATGATTTAGTCATTAAAACATGTCGTGAGATTATTAAGAAATGACGCATTGACAGAATATCTACTTAAATACGAGTATCGATCAAACAAATCATGTCATATATATATATATATATATATATATATATATATATATATATATATATATCTGACATGATTTGTTTGATCGATACCGATAATTTGAAAATGATTTGTTTGAATATTATTATTATACTCGTATATAAGTAGATATTCTGTTTGATAATCAAACATTATATATAATTATTTATACCGGCCTGATTATTTACGAAATAATTATAAATAAATATATAAAATGCTTTATTATAAAACAGAATATCTACTTAAATACGAGTATCGATCAAAAATAATATTCAAACAAATCATTTCAAATTATCAGTTGTTTATAACCAATTTCGTTATTCGTTAATTTCCGTTAATTTCTGGAATATATATATATATATATATATATATATATATATATATATATATATATATATATATTGTGTGTGTACTTTGTCAGCATTTTTTCATTAATACAGGTTTCAGTGAATAATATAGACAAGTTCTGTCTATTTATTTTGTGTAAGATCCTTTCGTATGATCTGATTAGGTTGATAGTGTCGTCATGGAAAGACGACAAGAAATCATCGTAATTGTTGATTATTTATGAGGTCTGAGCTTTCGGCTTACATAAGCCATTATCAAAGGATGTACACTTAATATACAGTGAACATAGGACATTTAAATTATTAACAGAGTGGAGTTATACGGAGAAAATTAAACAGGGCCATTTTTTGCGTCGCACATGTTTTCCTAAAAAGTGTGTGTTGATAGCCACGGCTATCAATACACACTTTTTAGGAAAACACTTGTTGAAAATACATATATACTTAGACAAGAAAACAATAAACGAAAACTTAAAATTCTAGAAGCTATCTACATCAAACAGTTTAAACCTAACTTAAATAAAATAAATTTCGACGGAAAATTCATTAATAATATACACAAATTGAGGGCACCCCTCCACGAACGACTAAAGAAAGACGTTCAGTGTTACTGGTCAGAGGATTGTAAAAAGGCCTTTAGGGAAATTATAATGAAATTGACGTCGGACCTAGCATTGACAGACCTCGATCCCAAACTAGAAATTATTATTGCAAGAAACGCAAGCTTACACAGTGTGGGAGCTTGTGTTCTACATAAAATGAAGTACGACACGAGAAAACCGGTAGCCCACGAATCGAGATCGTTGCTACCGGTCGAAAGAAGGTATTCACAAATAGAAAAGGAGGCATTGGGCATAATATTTGCTATAACTCGCTTTCATATATATATATATATATATATATATATATATATATATGGAGGAGAGTTTACGATACAAACGGATCATAAACCTCTCCTTACCATATTTGGATCAAAGAAATGATTTCCAGTCTACACTGCAAATAGACTAATGAGGTGGGAACTATAATACTAAACGATAAATTAGAATTCATACCATCGAAAAAATAGGACATGCAGATGGATTATCAAGTCTGGTACCTATGAAAAATGAACCTTTAGAAGACTTAGTAATAGAGAGCCGTAGACGAAATCAGTAAAGTGTTAAGTAATACGGTGAGAGAATTACCGGTAATATTATTAGAAAAAAGAAGAAAAGCAGAAACAGATGAATTCATAAATACCAAAAAGAAAAATATAGGAGATACAGACAGCAACATGGCGGATAGTTTTTCGATTTGCGATAATGTCCTACTCTACATTGAAAGAGTCAGTCAGTCAGTTAAGTGCCATACGTGATACACGCTTGGGCGATCATGTCTAAAAAGAGACATGACTGACTGGGCAGAAGATTATCCCGCAGTAGGTTGCCATTGCTTTCTGCGGTAGACTGGTTGCCGACCAAGGCTATAGAACCCAATCTGTCCTCTTATTTGACTCATAGTAAGAGGGAGAATATATGTATTATATTATTACGTAATAATAAGAGGGGGTCAGTTTATTACTTCATAACAATATAAAACCGATCCCCCACTTTATGACCAGTAGAAGCCTTAATCATGATTCCAATTATTCAGTCAGTCAGTTAAGTGCCATGCGTGATACACGCTTAGGCGATCATGTCTCGAAAGAGGCATGACTGACTGGGCAGAAGATTATCCCGCAGTAGGTTGCCATTGCTTTCTGTGGTAGACTGGTTGCCTACCAAGGCTATAGAACCCAATCTGTCCTGCTATTTAACCCATAACTGGAAGGAAGAGTCGGATTAATACCTTTCCCAAGGGTATTTGTGCGTAAGTGAATACAATGGATTTAACTGTAATTCGAACTCGGCTCCCAGGTTTCTCGTTCCGAGCCGATATCCACTGTACCACAACAGTGGTAATACCAAAACCATTACAAAGAAGAACTTTGAAGGATTTTCATGTAGGACATCCGGGGAAAAACCGCATAAAGGCAATTACGAGAACTTATGTGTACTGGCCTAACATGGATGATGATATTACTCAGATGATGGGAAAATGTAAGGGCTGCGCGGCGGCGGCAAAGTCACCACCTATCATACAAAAATCATGGCCAAAGGTGGACAAACCTTGGTCGAGCGTCCAGGCGGACTACGTAGGACCCATTGACGGTGACTCGTACTAGAGATTTTCAAGAATTTTGCGGGTCGTATCAAGTAAAACACATAAAAATAGTGCCTTACCATCCACGGTCGAACGGCTTAGCTAAAAGATTCGTGGATACTCTAAAGAGAGCATTAAAAAAAGCTGGAGATATACCAACGGAAAGAGCGTTACAACAATTTTTACAAATATACCGTATTACACCAACCAGAAACACACCATCTGGACTTTCAACAGCTGAGGTGATGTTTGCGCGCAAAATACGATCTGTTTTCGATAAATTGGTACCATGCAAAAATAAAACCTGAAATACACCCATAGTTACGAAAAGATCGTTCAAACCAGGTGAACGAGTTTACTTCAGAATGTCTAAAAATAATATGGCGTATTGGGAACCGGGACAATAATAAACAGATTAGGAATGTCATGTAAACAATACAGGGAGATAAATTTACTCACAGAAGACACATAAACCAAATACAGAAAAGGAGTGAGGAGCTAAGCTAGTCACGCTCGGAAAACGATGACAGGATGGAAGAAATTTCTGAAGCCTTTGAGATTCAGAGATCTTAAGTAAATACAGAAACTAGAAGAACTCGCAGAAAACGGAAATTAGCGGAACCAGTAATCATAGATCGCAAGCTGAAAAATAATAAAGAAGCCAGGAAGTGGGTGTTGTGGGATCTCCCCTTTGTATATGATAATAGACTCGACTGAGTATGCATATACTCCTGCCATAGAGAAAACAGCAGTTGAGAATTGGGTAATAGAGTAATCGTAGAGATCCGTTACAGTTATAGGAGAGTACCGGAAGTGATAAGTAAGTTACCGGGAGTTACACAGAGACTACTACATCAGAAGTCAGACTGGCTCTGAGCTCCACTCAGCTAGAATAATATACACGGATATGCAATTACCAAGGACTTCACTTCAAGACTTGTATATATTTATTTCTTACTAATAGTATTCTTACCCAGAGACTACCGCATCACAAGTCAGACTAGCTCTGAGCTCCACTCAGCTAGAATAATATACAAGGATATGCTATTTCCAACGACTTCACTTCAAGACTTGTATATATTTATTTCTTACTAATAGTATTCTTACCCAGAGACTACCGCATCAGAAATCAGACTAGCTCTGAGCTCCACTCAGCTAGAATATAATACACGGATATACTATTTCCAACGACTTCACCTCAAGACTTGTATATATTTATTTCTTACTAATAGTATTCTTACCCAGAGACTACCGCATCAGAAATCAGACTAGCTCTGAGCTCCACTCAGCTAGAATATAATACACGGATATACTATTTCCAACGACTTCACTTCAAGACTTGTATATATTTATTTCTTACTAATATTATTCTTACCCAGAGACTACCGCATCAGAAGTCAGACTAGTTTGAGCTCCACTCAGCTAGAATAATACAGGATATGCTATTTCCAAAGACTTCACTTCAAGACTTTATATATTTATTTCTTAATAATAGTATTCTTACCCAGAGACTACCGCATCAGAAGTCAGACTAGCTCTGAGCCCGCCAGGAATAATACATGGATATACTACATTTTCCAACGACTACCTCCAAGACTTGTTTATTTCTTACTACAGCTCTACCTCAGACTACCGCATCAGAAGTCAGACTAGCTCTGAGCTCCACTCAGCTAGAATAATATACAGGGATATGCTATTTCCAAAGACTTCACTTCAAGACTTGTATATATTTATTTCTTACTAATAGTATTCTACCAGAGACTAACGCATCAGAAGTCAGACTAGCTCTGAGCTCCATCAGCTAGAATAATATACAGGGATATGCTATTTCCAAAGACTTCACTTCAAGACTTGTATATATTTATTTTTACTAAGGCATTCTACCCAGAGACTACTGCATCAAAACAGAATTAGCTCTTGAGCTCCACAGAATAATAGTTCTGGATATGCTATTTCCAAAGACTTCAATTCAAGACTTGTATATATTTATTTCACTAATAGTATTCTTACCCAGAGACTACCGCATCAGAAGTCAGATCAGGCTCTGAGCTCCACTCAGCTAGAATAATAATATACACGGATATACTATTTCCAATGACTTCACTTCAAGACTTGTATATATTTATTTCTAATAATAGTATTCTTACCCAGAGACTACCGCATCAGAAGTCAGACTAGCTCTGAGCTCCACTCAGCCAGGAATAATATACAGGATATATTATTTCCAAAGACTTCACTTCAAGACTTGTATATATTTATTTCTTACTAACAGTATTCTTACCCAGAGACTACCGCATCAAAAGTCAGACTAGCTCTTGAGCTCCACTCAGCTAGAATAATATACACGGATATGCTATTTCCAAAGACTAATTCAAGACTTGTATATATTTATTTTCTACTAATAGTATTCTTACCCAGAGACTACCGGCATCAGAAATCAGACTAGCTCTGAGCTCCACTCATCTAGAACATAATACACGGATATACTATTTCCAACGACTTCACTTCAAGACTTGTATATATTTATTTACTAATAGTATTCTTACCCAGACGGCATCAGAAATCAGACTAGCTCTGAGCTCCACCAGCTAGAATAATATACACGGATATGCCTTTTCCAACGACTTCACTAAGACTTGTACATATTTATTTCTAATAATAGTATTCTTACCAGAGACTACCGCATCAAAAGTCAGACTAGCTCTGAGCTCCACCAGCTAGAATAATATACACGGGATATGCTCTTTCCAACGACTTCACTTCAAGACTTGTACATATTTATTTCTTACTAATAGTATTCTTACCCAGAGACCAATGCATCAAAAGTCAGACTAGCTCTGAGCTCCACTCAGCTAGAATAATATACACGGATATGCTCTTTTCCAACGACTTCCACTTCCAAGACTTGTACATATTTTATTTCTTACTAATAGTATTCTACTCAGAGACTACTGCATCAGAAATCAGACTAGCTCTGAGCTCCACTCAGCTAGAATAAAATACACGGATATACTATTTCCAACGACTTCACTTCAAGACTCTGTATATATTTTATTTCTTACTTACAGAGTATTCTTACCCAGAGACTACTGCATCAAAAAGTCAGACTAGCTCTGAGCTCCACTCAGCCAGAATAATATACACGGATATGCTATTTCCAACGACTTCACTAAGACTTGTTATATTTATTTTCTTACTAATAGTATTCTTACCCAGAGACGCCATCGCATCAGAAATCAGACTAGCTCTGAGCTCCACTCAGCTAGAATATAATAATTTGACATACTATTTCCAACGACTTCACCTCAAGACTTGTATATATTTATTTCTTACTAATAGTATTCTTACCCAGACTACCGCATCGAAATCAGACTAGCTCTGAGCTCCACTCAGCTAGAATAACATACACGGATATGCTCTTTCCAACGACACTTCAAGACTTGTACATATTTATTTCTTACTAATAGTATTCTTACCCAGAGACTACCGCATCAAAAGTCAGATCAGCCTGAGCTCCACCAGAATATTACTACTTGATATGCTATTTCCAACGACTTCCACTTCAAGACTTGCATATATTATTTCTAATACAGTATTCTTACCCAGAGACTACCGCATCAATAGAAATCAGACTAGCTCTGAGCTCCACTCAGCTAGAATATAATACACGGATATACTATTTCCAACGACTTCACCTCAAGACTTGTATACATATTTATTTCTTACTAATAGTATTCTTAAACAGAGACTACCGTATCAGAACAGATCAGCTCTTGAGCTCCACTCAGCTAGAATAACATGGTCAACGGATATGTGCTCTCTTTCCAACGACTTCACTCTAAGACTTGTACATATTTATTTCTACTACAGTATTCTTACTCCAGAGACTACTGCATCAAAAGTCAGACTAGCCTGAGCTCCACCTGCCAGAATAATACACGGATATGCTATTTCAACGACTTACTCTCAAGACTCTTGTATATATTTATTTTTTACTAATAGTATTCTTACCCAGAGACTAATGCATCAGAAATCAGATTCAGTTTGAGCTCCACTCAGTTGAATATAATACACGATATACTATTTCAACGACTTCACCTCGAGACTTGTATATATTTATTTCTTACTATTAGTATTCTTGATCAGAGACTACTGCATCAAAGTCGACCAGCCTGAGCCCACTCAGCTAGAATAATATACACGGATATGCTCTTTCCAATGACTTCACTAAGACTTGTACATATTTATTTACTAATAGTATTCTTACCCAGAGACTACCGCCGCATCAAAAGTCAGACTAGCTCTGAGTCTACTCAGCTAGAATAATATACACGGATATGCTATTTCCAACGACTTCGCTTCAAGACTTGTATATATTTATTTCTTACCACAGTATTCTTACCCAGAGACTACCGCATCAAAAGTCAGACTAGCTCGAGCTCCACCAGCTAGAATAAATACACGGATATGCCATTTCCAACGACTTCACTTCCAAGACTTGTATATTTATTTCTACTAATAGTATTCTTACCCAGAGACTATCGCATCAAAAGTCAGACTAGCTTTGAGCTCCACTCAGCTAGAATAATATACACGGATATGCTCTTTCCAACGACTTCACTTCAAGACTTGTACATATTTATTTCTTACTAATAGTATTCTTTACCCAGAGACTACCGCATCAAAAGTCAGACTAGCTCTGAGCTCCACTCAGCTAGAATAATATACACGGATATGCTATTTCCAACGACTTCACTTCAAGACTTGTATATATTTATTTCTTACTAATAGTATTCTTACCCAGAGACTACCGCATCAAAAGTCAGACTAGCTTTGAGCTCCACTAGCTAGAATAATATACACGGATATGCTCTTTCCAACGACTTCACTTCAAGACTTGTACATATTTATTTCTTACTAATAGTATTCTTACCCAGAGACTACCGCATCAGAAGTCAGACTAGCTCGAGCTCCACTCAGCTAGAATAATATACACGGATATGCTATTTCCAACGACTTCACCTCAAGACTTGTATATATTTATTTCTTACTAATAGTATTCTTACCCAGAGACTACCGCATCAGAAATCAGGATCAGGCTCTTGAGCTCCACTCAGCTAGAATAATATACACGGATATGCTCTTTCCAACGACTTCACTTCAAGACTTGTACATATTTATTTCTTACTAATAGTATCTTACCCAGAGACTACCGCATCAAAAGTCAGACTAGCTCTGAGCTCCACTCAGCTAGAATAATATACACGGATATGCTATTTCCAACGACTTCACTTCAAGACTTGTACATATTTATTTCTTACTAATAGTATTCTTACCCAGAGACTACCGCATCAGAAATCAGGACTAGCTCTGAGCTCCACTCAGCTAGAATAATATACACGGATATGCTCTTTCCAACGACTTCACTTCAAGACTTGTACATATTTATTTACTAATAGTATTCTTACCCAGAGACTACCGCATCAGAAGTCAGACTAGCTCTGAGCTCCACTCAGCTAGAATAATATACACGGATATGTTATTTCCAATCTTGACTTACTTCAAGACTTGTATATATTTATTTCTTACTAATAGTATTCTTACCCAGAGACTACCGCATCAAAAGTCAGACTAGCTCTGAGCTCCACTCAGCTAGAATAATATACACGGATATGCTCTTTCCAACGACTTCACTTCAAGACTTGTACATATTTATTTCTTACTAATAGTATTCTTACCCAGAGACTACTGCATCAGAAGTCAGACTAGCTCTGAGCTCCACTCAGCTAGAATAATATACACGGATATGCTATTTCCAACGACTTCACTTCAAGACTTGTATATATTTATTTCTTACTAATAGTATTCTTACCCAGAGACTACCGCATCAGAAGTCAGACTAGCTCTGAGCTCCACTCAGCTAGAATAATATACACGGATATGCTATTTCCAACGACTTCACTTCAAGACTTGTATATATTTATTTCTTACTAATAGTATTCTTACCCAGAGACTACCGCATCAGAAGTCAGAATAGCTCTGAGCTCCACTCAGCTAGAATAATATACACGGATATGCTATTTCCAACGACTTCACTCTCCAAGACTTGTATATATTTATTTCCTACTAATAGTATTCTTACCCAGAGATCATCAGTATCAGAAATCAGACTAGCTCTGAGCTCCACTCAGCTAGAATAATATACACGGATATGCTATTTCCAACGACTTCACCTACATCGTAGACATTATTTCTTACTAATAGTATTCTTACCTAGAGACTACCGCATCAGAAGTCAGACTAGCTCTGAGCTCCACTCCGGAAGCCAGAATAATATACACGGATATGCTATTTCCAACGACTTCAATTAATTTGTATATATTTATTTCTTACTAATAGTATTCTTACCTCCAGAGAGGCATCAGAAATCAGACTAGCTCTGAGCTCCATCAGCTAGAATAATATACACGGATATGCTCTTTCCAACGACTTCACTTCAAGACTGTATATATTTATTTCTTACTACTAGGTACTTTTACCCAGAGACTACCGCATCAAAAGTCAGACTAGCTCTGAGCTCCACTCAGCCAGAATAATATACACGGATATGCTATTTCCAACGACTTCACTTCAAGACTTGTATATATTTATTTCTTACTAATAGTATTCTTACCCAGAGACTACCGCATCAGAAATCAGACTAGCTCTGAGCTCCACTCAGCTAGAATAATATACACGGATATGCTCTTTCCAACGACTTCATTTCAAGACTTGTACATATTTATTTCTAATAATAGTATTCTACTCCAGAGACCACTACCTAGAAGTCAGACTAGCTCTGAGCTCCACTCAGCTAGAATAACATGACATATGCTATTTCCAACGACTCTACTTCAAGACTTGTATATATTGATTTCTTACTAATAGTATTCTTACCCAGACTACCGCATCAGAAATCAGACTAGCTCTGAGTTCACTCAGCTAGAATATAATACATGATATACTATTTCCAACGACTTCACCTCAAGACTTTGTATATATTTATTTCTTACTAATAGTATTTTACCCCAGAGACTACCGCATCAGAAATCAGACTAGCTCTGAGCCCACTCAGCTAGAATATACTAATGATATACTATTTCCAACGACTTCACCTCAAGACTTGTATATATTTATTTCTTACTAATAGTATTCTACCTCTAGACTACCGTATCAGAAATCAGATCAGCTCTGAGCCCACCAGCTAGAATATATTACTAAGGATATACTATTTCGAACGACTTCATTTCAAGACTTGTATATATTTATTTCTTACTAATAGTATTCTTACCCAGAGACTACCGCATCAAAAGTCAGACTAGCTCTGAGCTCCACTCAGCTAGAATAATATACACGGATATGCTCTTTCCAACGACTTCACTTCAAGACTTGTACATATTTATTTCTTACTAATAGTATTCTTACCCAGAGACTACCGCATCAAAAGTCAGACTAGCTCTGAGCTCCACTCAGCTAGAATAATATACACGGATATACTATTTCCAACGACTTCACTTCAAGACTTGTATATATTTATTTCTTACTAATAGTATTCTTACCCAGAGACTACCGCATCAGAAATCAGACTAGCTCTGAGCTCCACTCAGCTAGAATAATATACACGGATATACTATTTCCAACGACTTCACTTCAAGACTTGTATATATTTATTTCTTACTAATAGTATTCTTACCCAGAGACTACCGCATCAGAAATCAGACTAGCTCTGAGCTCCACTCAGCTAGAATAATATACACGGATATACTATTTCCAACGACTTCACTTCAAGACTTGTATATATTTATTTCTTACTAATAGTATTCTTACCCAGAGACTACCGCATCAAAAGTCAGACTAGCTTTGAGCTCCACTCAGCTAGAATAATATACACGGATATGCTATTTCCAACGACTTCACTTCAAGACTTGTATATATTTATTTCTTACTAATAGTATTCTTACCCAGAGACTACCGCATCAGAAATCAGACTAGCTCTGAGCTCCACTCAGCTAGAATATAATACACGATATACTATTTCCAACGACTTCACCTCAAGACTTGTATATATTTATTTCTTACTAATAGTATTCTTACCCAGAGACTACCGCATCAGAAATCAGACTAGCTCTGAGCTCCACTCAGCTAGAATATAATACACGATATACTATTTCCAACGACTTCACCTCAAGACTTGTATATATTTATTTCTTACTAATAGTATTCTTACCCAGAGACTACCGCATCAGAAATCAGACTAGCTCTGAGCTCCACTCAGCTAGAATATAATACACAGATATACTATTTCGAACGACTTCATTTCAAGACTTGTATATATTTATTTCTTACTAATAATCATGCCATAGCAGAGACTACCGCATCAAAAGGCACTCAGCTAGAGAAGATAATATACACCGGATATGCTCATAACGACTTCACTTCAAGACTTGTACATATTTATTTCTTACTAATAGTATTCTTACCCAGGGCTTTACCGCATCAAAAGTCAGACTAGCTCTGAGCTCCACTCAGCTAGAGAGAATAATATACACGGATATACTATTTCCAACGACTTCACTTCAAGACTTGTATATATTTATTTCTTACTAATAGTATTCTTACCCAGAGACTACCGCATCGAAATCAGACTAGCTCTGAGCTCCACTCAGCTAGAATAATATACACGGATATACTAGGCACAACGACTTCACTTCGAACTTGTACATGTTATTTCTTACTAATAGTATTCTTACCCAGAGACTACCGCATCAGAGGAAATCAGACTAGCTCACAGGCTCCACTCAGCTAGAATAATATACAGATATATATTTCCAACGACTTCACTTCAAGACTTGTATATATTTATTTCTTTACTAGTATTCTTGCAGAGACTACCAAAAGTCAGACTAGCTTTGAGCTCACTCAACTAGAATAATATACGGATATGCTATTTCCAACGACTGCTTCAAGACTTGTATATATTTATTTCTTACTAATAGTATTCTTACCCAGAACTATACATCACAAGTCCAGACTAACGTCCACTGTTCAGAATAATATACACAGTATACTGTTCCAACGACTTCACTTCAAGACTTGTATATATTTATTTCTTACTAATAGTATTCTTCCAGAGACTACATCAAAAGTCAGACTAGCTCTGAGCTCCACTCCAGCTAGAATAATACCTAGATGTCACTATTTCCAACGACTTCACTTCAAGACTTGTATATATTTATTTCTTACTAATAGTATTCTTACCCAGAGACTACCACATCAAAAGTCAGACTAGCTTTGATCCTCATTAGGTCGTATACACGGATATGCTATTTCCAACGACTTCACTTCAAGACTTGTATTTATTTCTTACTAATAGTATTCTTGCCAGAGACTACCACTCAAAAGTCCAGACTAGCTTTGAGCTCCTCAGCTGAATAATATACACCGGATATGCTATTTCCAACGACTTCACTTCAAGACTTGTGTATATATTTTATTTCTTACTAATAGTATTCTTGCAGAGACTACCGCATCTGCAGTCAGACTCGGCTCTGAGCTCCACTCAGCTAGAATAATATACACGGATATGCTATTTCCAACGACGCCAAGACTTGTATATATTTATTTCTTACTAATAGTATTCTTACCCAGAGACTACCGCATCAAAAGTCAGACTAGCTCTGAGCTCCACTCCTTCAGAATAATATACACGGATATGCTATTTTAACGGCCTTCACTTCAAGACTTGTATATGTTATTTCCTTACTAATAGTATTCTTGCGAGACTACCGCATCAAAAGTCAGACTAGCTTTGAGCTCCACTCAGCTAGAATAATATACACGGATATGCTGTTCCAACGACTTCACTTCAAGACTTGTATGTGTTGCTTTCTTCTAAATAGTATTCTTACAGAGACCGCATCAAAAGTCAGACTAGCTTTGAGCTCCTCAGCTAGAATAATATACACGGATATGCTATTTCCAACGACTTCACTTCAAGACTTGTATATATTTGACTTTCTTACTAATAGTATTCTTACCAGAGACTACCGCATCACAAGTCAGGCTAAAACAGGCGCTCCACTCAGCTAGAATAATATACACGGATATGTCTTCCAACGACTTCACTTCAAGACTTGTATATATTTATTTCTTACTAATAGTATTCTTACCCAGAGACTACCGCATCAAAAGTCAGACAACTCTGAGCTCCACTCAGCTAAGAATAATATACACGGATATGCTATTTCCAACGACTTCACTTCAAGACTTGTATATATTTATTTTCTTATAATAGTATTCTTACCCAGAGACTACCGCATCAAAAGTCAGACTAGCTCCCAGAGCTCCACTCCAGCTAGAATAATATGCACGGATATGCTATTTCCAACGACTTCACTTCAAGACTTGTATATATTTATTTCTTACTAATAGTATTCTTACCCCAGAGACTACCGCATCAAAAGTCAGACTAGCTTTGAGCTCCACTCAGCTAGAATAATATACACGGATATGCTATTTCCAACGACTTCACTTCAAGACTTGTATATATTTATTTCTTACTAATAGTATTCTTACCCAGAGACTACCGCATCACAAGTCAGACTAGCTCTGAGCTCCACTCAGCTAGAATAATATACACGGATATGCTATTTCCAACGACTTCACTTCAAGACTTGTATATATTTATTTCTTACTAATAGTATTCTTACCCAGAGACTACCGCATCAAAAGTCAGACTAGCTCTGAGCTCCACTCAGCTAGAATAATATACACGGATATGCTATTTCCAACGACTTCGCTTCAAGACTTGTATATATTTATTTCTTACTAATAGTATTCTTACCCAGAGACTACCGCATCAAAAGTCAGACTAGCTCTGAGCTCCACTCAGCTAGAATAATATACACGGATATGCTATTTCCAACGACTTCACTTCAAGACTTGTATATATTTATTTCTTACTAATAGTATTCTTACCCAGAGACTACCGCATCAAAAGTCAGACTAGCTCTGAGCTCCACTCAGCTAGAATAATATACACGGATATGCTATTTCCAACGACTTCACTTCAAGACTTGTATATATTTATTTCTTACTAATAGTATTCTTACCCAGAGACTACCGCATCACAAGTCAGACTAGCTCTGAGCTCCACTCAGCTAGAATAATATACACGGATATGCTATTTCCAACGACTTCACTTCAAGACTTGTATATATTTATTTCTTACTAATAGTATTCTTACCCAGAGACTACCGCATCAAAAGTCAGACTAGCTCTGAGCTCCACTCAGCTAGAATAATATACACGGATATGCTATTTCCAACGACTTCACTTCAAGACTTGTACATATTTATTTCTTACTAATAGTATTCTTACCCAGAGACTACCGCATCAAAAGTCAGACTAGCTCTGAGCTCCACTCAGCTAGAATAATATACACGGATATGCTATTTCCAACGACTTCACTTCAAGACTTGTATATATTTATTTCTTACTAATAGTATTCTTACCCAGAGACTACCGCATCAAAAGTCAGACTAGCTCTGAGCTCCACTCAGCTAGAATAATATACACGGATATGCTATTTCCAAAGACTTCAATTCAAGACTTGTATATATTTATTTCTTAGTGATAGTTTTCCTGGATTAATTAACCTTTATACATACATACATACATACATATATATATATTTATATATATATATATATATATATATATAATCGTGTCTCCCCAAGCAAGGCATTTTATTGCCACTGTTGTGCAGGGGGTTACATAGGAGGAATGTTATGAGAAGGAATGAGAGGTTGCAGGAGGTGCCAGGAAGAGGGTAGGAGAGGGAAGAGAGTAGTGATGAGAGTGGCGTGGACGAAAAAAAAAACATGATAGAGAGGATATAAGTTAGTGAGACAGGAGATGACTATTGACTTTACATTTAAATTCTTAGAGATTATAGCTGTCGGGAAAGCAAGTATGCGGAAGTGAATTCCACAGACGGAAAATGCGAGAAAAGAAGCTGGTGGAGTAGAATTTGCGTTTACAATTTATTGATTTCACAGTAAAAGGGTGGGACCTAGTTGCTAACCTTGTGGCTCGAGGAAATTCGTATATAGGGGGTAACAGTGAGCTAAGTTCATCTGAGCAAAAGCCGTGAAATTATTTGTAGAAGGGACACAGGGAAGCCACACTGCGTCGGTGATCGATCACATTACAGTTTCTCGGTTGGATTTGGTCGAGGACACCTAAGTGGATAGCAGGAGCACCCGACCAGATATTTTTTTTAATCGTATCACTCCGAGCAAGGCGGTAACGTCACTGATGTGCAGGGGGCAACGTAATAGTAAAAAGATTGGAAAAGAGAAAGCCGGAAACCACATCCTAAACAGGGAATAAAAGATGAGCCTCTTAACCTGTTCAATAGACGTGGGTGGAGTGTGAACCGGGCCATAGTTTAGTCTATCTACTCCAATTGAAAAAAAAAAAGAAGCAAAGTGAGAAGATTGGAAAAGAGAAAGCCGGAAACCACATCCTAAACAGGGAACAAGGGATGAGCCTCTTAACCTGTTCAATAGACGTGGGTGGAGTGTGAACCGGGCGATAGATAGATCTATCTACTCCATTTATGGCAGCAATATTCAGTGTAAGGGGGAATGGTTGATTTGTATATGTGCTGGATTGTTTCGGACGGGAAAAACTTCCTGGCTCTACACAAAGAACCGATTTTCATAGCAGCTGATTTAGCTATGGATCCTATATAGTTATTTCACTTGAGGTCTGATGTGTGATTTAATCCAAGGAGACGCAACGTTTTACTTTCAGGGAGAGAAGCCTGATCCATGTTAATGGGCCAGAGAAACCATTGTCTGTGGTGGTTATTTCATCGCATCTTCGTTTTGGAAGAATTAAATTCAACGATCCATTTCTTACCCCAGTCCACCACGAATTGGAGGTCCTTTTCAAGCTCGGCATCGAGGTTTGCTTTGTCAGCCTCGATAGATTTTTGATCGAGACGAGAGTAAACCGTAGTGTCGTCAGCATATATGCCCACTTGGGATCTTATTACATCAGGGAGATCGTTATTATAGATAAGGGAAAGCCTGGGACCTATAATAGAGCCTTGAGGGAAACCCGCATTCATGTGATAATATTGGGAGGCTTGTTCGTTCAATACTACCCTGATTGTATGGTTTGAAAGGAAGGACTGGATTAATATTTAATATATCAAAGATTACTAGTTATTGTGCTAACATTGCTTGTCTTGAAAATAATCGGTTTTATTGGTAATGAAACCGACAAAGCGAATTAATCTTAGCAAGCGTGAATGAAATGCAACTGAAACGTGAGTAATATGATGTAGTTTGCAGTCATCTTGAAATGTTTTGTCATTTGATTAATTAATAGGGGCAATTAATCAAATAGTTTCAAATAACACTTAAGAAATCCTTCTTTAATTATGTTCATTCCTCCCGGGGCGGGATGTTAATGATTTGCATATACAATTTGCTTCCAGCTTTTTTAAATTTGTAAGAACGCTTAATTCTGGATATTTGAAGCAGACATATTGTCGAAATATAGTTAAATATATGGAAATAGTTAATATAGATGAGGAAAAGCCTGGGACCTAAAATAGAGCCTTGATGGACCCCCGCATTCATGCGATAGTATTGGGGGGCTTGTCCGTTCAATACTACCCTCATTGTTCGATTTGAAAGGAAACACTTGATTAGGTCAAACAATTGTCCAGTTATACCATAGCCCTGTAGCATGCATAGAAAGCCAGCATGCCAGACTCTGTCAAACGCTTTGGATATGTCAGGGACAACAGTTTGGGCTTCGCCGTTTTTGTCGAGGGCCTGGTGTATATACTCAGTGATAGTCGTGAACATATCAGCAGTTGACCTGGTGAAGCAGAAGTCATACTGTTTGTCCGAGAAGATTATATGGGCTGTGAGGTGTTGTAACACCTCTGCGTTGATGATGGCTTCTAACACTTTGCCAAAGATCGGTAGGAGGCTGATAGCGCGATAATTAGCGGAGTCAGAGGGTTCTCCAATATTTTTATATATAGGAACCACGGAGGAGGATTTCCAGCAGGCAGGAAAGCAAGAAGCGAAAAGGCAGAAGTTAGAGTTTAGAGAGAACAGAGGAGAGTTCAGGAGCACATTTCTTTGGGACAATGATGGGAATTCGTAACCTCCACTCGCCTTATGGTGGCCAAACTTAGAAAATATTTAGTGGAGAATCTGCGAGCGAAGCACTCAGGCCTATCTGTTGAAGAGGTGAGGAACTCAAATTCGTTGATTAGATGGGAGATTGAGGGCTTACAGCTGTTCAGCACGCTGTTACAGAGCCTCCAGTAGTCTTTAGAGCCGAACTTATTACGTTCAATTTAGCTTACCTTTCTATCTCAATATCTGTTCTGTTGCGCAGAATCCACAACAAATTTTTATATATCTATATCTAGTCATCCGCAGACAGATCTGTTTCGCTCATTAATACGGTTAGACATCCGATTGCTTTTACCTAGGATTGAAACCCAACGGAATTGGCATCAGTCGGCGATTCTACCTCTGAGCTATGGGCGCTCGATAGAAGGAGGCAGACTTCTAGCGTATGATGTATCATGCGCCAGTAGCCAGAGTGCGCTAATTCATTACTGAATGAACGATGCATACATGCTAGGGTAGCTACTGCTTTTTCAAAGTCTACCATTCTTCCAGAGTGCTCAATCAGGATGTCATCCGCAGACAGATCTACTCATCAGTATGGTTAGACATCTGATTACTTTTGCCCGGGATTGAAACCCGACCGAATTGGCGCTATAGGCACGCACACACACACACACACACACACACACACACACACACACATATATATATATATATATATATAGATAGATAGATAGATAGATAGATAGATATTAATGAATAAAATATGATATGATATAATGGATTCTATTTTTTGATCCGACATATTTTTATTACTTCAAATATTATTTTCAATAAGCAAACTAACGTCGGAATATAAACTATATCGATTATGTCTTTAGAAATTACTTGTTTACGTTTCGGATTCACATTCCACCCACGTCTATTGAACAGGTTAAGGGGCTCATCCCTTGTTCCCTGTTTAGGATGTGGTTTCCGGCTTTCTCTTTTCCAATCTTTTCATTCTTACTTAGCCCCCTGCGCTTCAGTGGCATTACCGCCTTGCTTGGGGTGATATTATTAAAAAAAAAAAAATTGATCGTTTAAAAATAATGTCTGAATGAATGCACTTTTCTAGAAAAAAGAACCTTGTTTAACTGTGAAGCTTTTCGTAGGCGTGGTTCACCAAATATAAGGTGTGAAGTATTTAATATATGCCGGACTGAAAGAATAATAATAATAATAATAATAATAATAATAATAATAATAATAATAATAAAACTCTACAATGCAGCACTGAAATCAATACTGAATGAAGACCCTCATACAAATCTTAACGAAGTAATATATGCATCAGCAACAGCAGCAACAAAAAAATTGAATATCAAAATAAAAACAAGGCAGTCTCGTAGACGTGAAGATCCACCTTGGAAAAGAAAAATAGAAAAAGAAATCGAACAACTAAGAAGTGAACTGTCAGTACTGGATGAACTGAGTAGAGGAATAAATGTAAGAACTAGGAAAAGCAGAAGAGCCGAAATAAAATATAACATCAGGAATGAAAATGAAGTCATATCAAATAAAGAAAAAATAAAGCAAAAAATCCAACTGAAGGCTCAAAGAATAAGACGCTATGAGAAAAGAGCAAGATTTTACAGACAAAACAAGATTTTTCAGACTGATACAAAGAGATTTTACAGGGAAATAGGTAAAAAAAGAATTGAAGTGACAGGACCCCCCCAGAATGGAAGAAGTCACACAGTTCTGGGAAAAGATATGGGCTTGCCCTAAAGAACTTAGCAAGGAAGTACATTGGATTACGCAAGAGATAGAACGAATGAAAAATAAACCCGAACAGACATGGTCTGGAATTACAGAAGATGATGTTAAATATGCACTAAAAAAAGCACACAATTGGAAATTCCCAGGTATAGATAGAATTCCTAACTTTTGGCTATATTATTTAAATACAGCACATAAAAAACTAGCCAAAGAACTTCAAGAAATGGTTGACGATCCCACTAAAATTCCTGCATGGATGACCAAAGGAATTACATTTCTTCTACCCAAGAATGGTGACACAAACAACCTGAAAAACTACAGACCAATTACATGTCTTCCGACAACATATAAACTATTAACATCTATTTTAACAAAACAGACATATTTATTCTTAGAAAGAAATGACATGATACCGCTTGAACAAAAAGGGTGCAAACGTGACAGTTATGGTTGTAAAGACCAATTGCTGATTAACAAAATGATCCTGGAAAACTGCTACAGTACAAAGAAAAATCTTAGTACAGCCTGGATAGACTATCGAAAGGCATTCGATAGTGTGCCACATGACTGGATTTTAAAGACTTTAAATATATACAAGATATCACCCGTCATCATCAATTTCATCAAACAGTGCATGTCTATATGGAAAACAACCCTTTACCTCAATCATATAAATGGAACCTATAAGTCTGATGAAATAAACATCAAAAGAGGTATATTTCAAGGTGATTCTTTATCTCCCTTACTATTCTGCATATCATTAATAGCACTAACTAGTCAACTTAATAAGACAGAATGTGGTTATACAATAGGACAAAAGAAAATAAGCCATCTATTTTACATGGATGACTTGAAGTTATATGCTAAGAATGATAATGAGCTGGAAGGTCTTCTGCAAACTGTAAAATGCTTCAGCGAAGACATTGGAATGAAATTTAATTTGAATAAATGTGCTAAAGCTACAGTTTTACGTGGATCAATACAAGAAACATCCTCAATTAGCCTAGACCCTGCTGTAACAATAAAAGAATTGAAACCAGAAGAAGCTTATAAATACCTAGGTGTAAATGAGAGTGAAAACATTCACCATAAAAAAATGAAAGAAATAGTGCGTAAAGAGTACTATAGAAGGCTACGAATGATATTAAAAACTGAATTAAATTCACAGAACAGAGTTATGGCCATTAATAGCCTTGCAATCCTAGTTGTCCAATATAGCTTTAACATCTTCAACTGGACTCTAAACGACATCAGGCGAATGGATGCTAAAACAAGAAAGCTTCTTTCTAAGCATAAGTTGCATCATCCAAAGGCTGATGTAGACCGTCTATACATACACCGTAAAGAAGGTGGAAGAGGTCTTATTCAGCTGGAATTGTCATACAAGACAACAACTATTGGCTTACTAACATACATAGAAACAACAAAGGATTGGATGATACAATTAGTAAGGCAACATGAAGAAAGAAAGAAAAAATATTCAATAATAAAAGAAGGCAGTAAATTCAAACAAGATTTACAGTTAGTAGATTCTGTAGAAAAGCAGAACGGAAGCCAAGAGCCGGCTATTGCGGCAAAGAATATGAAAATGAAAGCCAAAGATAAAGCGCTTGAACAGATGAAACAGCGCTGGCAAGACAAACCTCTGCATGGCCAATATCCAGTACGTGCCAATAAATCCAATGTTGACAAAGTTAATACTCATCGATGGTTACGTGCATCTGGATTAAAGTCTGAAACTGAAGGCTTTATTCTTGCAGCACAAGACCAAAGTCTTTTCACTAGAAACTTTCAGGTAAATATTATGCATAATAATATGGATCCAAAATGCAGGTTTTGTGATAAACACCAAGAAACAATAGACCACCTAATCTCAGGCTGTTCTGTGCTTGCCCCAAATGAATATAAAAATCGCCACGATAGAGTTGGGCAATATTTACATTGGGCAATATGCAAACATTATGGAAAAGCTGTAGGCAAACACTGGTATGAACATCACCCAGCACCGGTTAAAGAAATAGAAGATGTAACCATTCTATGGGATTACACCATCTACACAGACAGAAAAATTGAAGCAAACAGGCCAGACATTATTGTTACAAACCAGAAGGAGAAAACTTGTCTATTAATTGATATGGCTTGTCCAGCGGATTGTAACATAGCAATCAAGGAATTTGAAAAACTGTCAAAATATAAAGACCTGGAAATTGAAATAGAAAAAATGTGGAAATTGAAAACAAGAGTTGTGCCAGTGATAGTAGGTGCACTTGGAATGATAAAAAATGGAACAAAACAACACATTGAAAGAATCCCTGGAAACCCCAGCTTAAGAGATATACAAAAAATTGTCTTATTAAGTACAGCCCACACACTAAGGAAAACTTTATCTATGTAATGCTGGAGATGATAGGGAAGATAGAAAAACATGAAATGGAGCCATAACAACACGCCACTACCTGCCTTAGGTCTCCCCGCAGACTTGGTTGGTAGTGAGACCAAAGCAGAAATCGAAATATGATGAAAAATGACATAATAATAATAATAATAATATACCAGAAAGAAAAAAAACTTGCCTATTAATTGATATTGCTTGTTCAGCGGATTGTAACATAGCAACAAGGAATTTGAAAAACTGTCAAAATTATCCACAATACCCCCGCTAATCAACAAATTTGAGGTCCTCACCTCCCCAGCAGATAAGGCTGAATGCTTTTCCCGCAGATTCTCGAACAATTCGAGTCTGGACTCGTCTGGAGTTTTGACACCCGACTTCTCACCTAGAACCGAGGCACAACTGAATGATGTTCACATTACACCTTCGCTTGTCTCTAAGATAATTTTAAAACTTGACCCTCACAAAGCGAGCGGTGGTGACGGAATCCCAACCATAGTCTTAAAGAAATGTGTCCCTGAAATCTCCTCTGTCCTTTCTAAGCTCTACAACCTCTGCCTATCTGCTTCCTGCTTTCCTGCCTGTTGGAAATCTTCCTCTGTAGTTCCTATATTTAAAAACACTGGAGAACCCTCTGACCCTGCAAATTACCGCCCTATCAGCCTTTTTCCGATCTTTGGCAAAGTGTTCGAAGCCATTATCAACGCCGAGGTGGTTCAGCATCTCACAGCACACAGGCTCCTCTCGGACAAGCAATATGGTTTCCTCTTCACCAGGTCTACTGCTGATATGCTAACGACCATCACCGAGTACATATACCAGGCACTGGACAGGAATGGCGAAGGCCGAACCGTTGCATCGGATATATCTAAGGCGTTCGACAGTTTGGCATGCTGGCCTTCTATGTAAACTGCGGAGCTATGGTATAACTGGACATTTGTTTGAACTAATCCAGTCATTCCTCTCTAACCGCACAATGAAGGTAGTATTAAATAGACATGCGTCTCAGAACTACCATACAAACGCAGGTGTCCCCCAAGGCTCCATCTTAGGTCCTACACTCTTCCTGATATACATTAATGATCTCCCTGATTCCATAAGAGCCCAAATAGGTTTGTACGCCGATGACACCACAGTTTACACTCGCCTCCAACAAAAATCTGGTGTAGGCATCAAAGCTAACCTCGCAGCCGAGATTGAAAAAGACCTCCAATCCATATTGGACTGGGGTAAGAAATGGTTAGTAAATTTTAATGCTTCTAAAACGAAGCTACTCTCAATTAACCACCATCGACAATCTCACCTACCTCCCATTAGCATGGACCAGGCTTGCCTCCCAAAGAGTAAAACACTGCGCCTCCTTGGTCTCACACTTTCAGCGGACCTCAAATGGAATGACTATATCGAATGCATTGCTAAATCCGCTGCTATGAAAGTCGGTTCTCTGTGTAGGGCCCGGAAGTTTTTTCCGTCTGAATCTATCCTGCACATTTATAAATCTACCATCTGCCCGTGCATTGAATACTGTTGCCATATCTGGTCGGGTGCCCCTGCTGTTCTCCTCGGGCTTCTCGATAAGGTTCAGAGGAGGGTCTGTAATGTGATAGATACCGACTTGGCAGACCGCCTGCAGTCTCTCTCCCACCGGCGCGACGTGGCTCCCCTGTGTCTCTTCTATAAATACTTTCACGGCTTCTGCTCCGATGAACTTAGATCACTAGTGCCCCCTAAATACGAAATAGAACGAGATACTAGATTAGCAACTAGATCCCACCCTTTTACAGTGAAACCGATAAAATGCAGCCGTAACTTCTACTCCAACAGTTTCTTTCCTCGCACTTCCCGACTGTGGAATTCTCTTCCAAACGATTGCTTCCCCGACGGCTACAATCTCCAGGAGTTTAAATGTAAGGTCAATAGACACCTCCTAACACACTAACCTGCTCCCATTCTATTAAACACTCTTCCCATCTGCCCAACCCTCATCCTCGCTATCCTTACTCATCTGTCACCTTCTTCCTGACATTACCTATGTCTAACCACTCCTTCTCTTTACCGTCCCCTATGTAGCCCCATGCGCAATCGTGGCAGTGGAATGCCTTGCTTGGGGCGAAATGATTAAAAAAATATATATATATAAAGACCTGGAAATTGAAATAGAAAAATGTGGAAATTGAAAACAAGAGTTGTGTCAGTGATAGTAGGTGCACTTGGAATGATAAAAAATGGAACAACAGAGCACATTGAAAGAATCCATGGAATCCCCAGTTTAAGAGATGTACAAAAAATTGTCTCATTAAGCACAGCCCACACACTAAGGAAAACTTTGTCTATGTAACGCTATGGATGATAGGGAAGATAGAAAAAACACGAAATGGAGCCATAACAACACGCCACGACCTGCCTTAGGTCTTCTTAGTTCGACCATAGCAGAATTCATAATATGATGAAAAGTGACATAATAATAATAATAATTTTTTTCCTGAGCGTTTTATAGAATAAAGTCGAGAGAGAGAGAAAGAAGAGAGAGAGAGGAAGGAGAGAGAGTGAGAGAGAGAAACAAAGAATGACAATGAGAGAATAAACATTTAGAAAAATACCTCACGTTTATATGCATTCTGTTGTGGAATAGTTTTCGCACTGAAGGTTATAATCGTGCTATGTCGGTTGCTAATCGACTTAACGTACCCAATATGTTAGGAACTTGGTAATCTTCCACTGAAAGCTGACTCCTTAGTATTCGGCTAACTACCGACAAATATCAATTACCTAGTAGTTCTAGTGAACTCCAATAGCACACTAAAGAACTATGAACTTCCCAAGAACTTCCTGTTAACTCTTATTAATATAGGCGGGAGAGTCTATTATCTGAGGAATAGGTGTGTTTCTCCATTACACATTCCTACGTAATATTATAATACATCTATATTTAAAGTTAATTATTAAAATAAAAGTGTTTTACTTACATGTGATATTTCAGAAATACTGACTTACTTCAAGCAGTTTCGTCATTAAATTTTCAAAATTTTTTAAACCTTATATTCCTACGTTTTGATGCTTATACTGTAGAAGTAGGGAGATGGTTAATGTCTCTTAATTCGGTCTTTCGTCATACATAACCGAACGCCCTACAGATTACGGATTCATTCATTTTCATCAGAATTATCAGAAGATTTTCATTAGAATGCAGTCCGCACGTTGTAGATTGGAGATTGGAATGTGTGGATGAGTGGAAGAATAAAAAATATACTTTTTTCATATTAAAATAGAAATTTATTGATGGAAAAAAATAACATAAGTTGTAGACGTTGACGTGCCATGAGAGATAAGTAATGAGTTAAAGTCATCAAGAGTTGTAGAAATGTTCGTAGTAGTAATTCGTTGGAAAGAGTTTATGCATACATATGTATGTATGTATGAGCGTTTGTTTGGTAGCTTTGAATGGGGAAGAAGAAGTAAAAGGAATCAGCACACGAGAAAGAAGGAGAAAGAGAACCAATGTTTAACGAGATCTTATGTCCGGGTCGACTTGAACTTTCTATCGTTTCATTTTAGTGTGTCGTCTCGCTGCTTCTATCTAACTGTCAGACTGACGCTGTCCAAAGCCTTTTATAGCCATTTAGATTTTTCACACTGAATAGGTAACTATTTCAAAGTCTTGCAAATCGCTTCCATTGGTCAGAAAATCAATTTAACATCTACTCGCGACGTTTCGACGTTTTCCTTAAGCACATGGTCAATGCTTTTTCTATTCGGCAAAACCATGATTTCAAACGACATTTTGATTTTTTGTAAAAGTGAAGAAGAAGTTTGATTTTAATTCTTAATTTGCTGTCCACCACAATACCAGGAATAAATGAAAAACGGAAGGCGGTTAAAGGATGTTTTACATTGCTTATAACCAAAAGAATGATAAAATCTATTTTGAGTGAAGTGGCTCTGGTTTATATGTCAAATATGGTAAGGAAAAATAGAATAGAATCTCCCCTGTTTTAGATGTGGCTAATGATGAAGAAAATATGATGAAATCTATTTTAAGGGACGTGCCCTTGGTTTATATGTCGCTTGTGGCGAGAAAAAAGGTGCCAAATTCAAATTAGAGCGACGTGCTTCTGGGTTATATGTCTCTTATTTAACGATAATAAGATATAATCTATTTTGAGGGACGTGTGTCTGGTTTATATGTCGCTTACGATAAATAAAATATGATAAGATCTATTTTAAGCGACATGCCTTTGGTTTACATGTAGCTTATGATGGGGAAATGTACTAAAATCCAATTTGAGGGATGTGCCTCTGGTTCATATGTCGCCTATCGTAAAGAAAGTAAGATATAATCTATTTTGAGGGACGTGCCTCTGGTTTCTATGCCGCTTGTGGCAAAGAAAATATGAAAGAATCTATTTTGACGGACGTGCCTCTGGTTACTATGTCACCTGTGGTGAAAACAAAACGTGATAAAATATAATTTGAGAGATATGCCTCTAGTATATATCTTCCTTATCGCAAAGAAATTATGATAGAATCTCTTTTAAGGGACGTACTTATGCTTTATATGTCGCTTATTATAAGGAAAATTATAGAATTTATTTTGAGAGTCGTACCTCTGGTTTATATGTCGCTTATGTTTAAGAAAATATGATAAATTTTAATTTGTGAGACGTGTCTCTGATTTATACGTCGCTTATCGTAAACAAAATATGATAGATTCTAATTAGAGGGAAGTGCCTCTGGTTTATATGTCGATTATGATAAAAAAAAATATGATAGTATCTATTTTCAGTGACGTTCCTCTTGGTTATATATTCGCTTTAGGTAAAGAAAATATTTTAGAATTTATTTTGAGGGACATGTCACTGGTCTATAACATACTAGCAGTATAGCCCGGTATTGCTCGGGTGTAATGAAAGCTTTAAAACTAATCCATGGTCCTGGAGCTCAGACTCAGCCTAAAGAATATTTGTGTGAAGTTTGGTGAGAATCGGATAAAAATTGTGGATTTGTATAAAAGACATACAGGCAGATAAACAGACACATACACAAACATCTTGCCTTATATATATATATATATATATATATATATATATATATATATAATTGATTGTCTGCACTACTGTAAGAACTTCAACCTTAAAACTTCTGAATATCGTTTGTTATGTCTTTGTCTATGAGTGTATCAAATTTGATTAAAATCGGACCACTCCTTCTATAACCCGATTTTTTCGATTATCGATTGTCGATATTTATTGGGGGTACCTCGGCACAAAACCTAGTTAAGAACACTCGCAGACGCTTATAGTACAAATGTGTAAATTTTCAAGAAGATTGGTTCAGCCGTTTCGGGGTCTATAAGTAATAGACACACACAGACACACACATACATACACACAGAGAGACAAAGTTCCATTTATAAGTTTAGATTGAATATGATAAAGAAAGTCTGATAGCTTCAACGTTGAAGAACGTACTACTAGTTAATATGTCGGCTATGGCAAAGAAAATATGAGAGAAGGGACGTGTTTCTGGTATATATGGCGCTTATGATAAAGAAAATACGATATAATCTATTCTGAGGGACCTGCTTATGGTTTATATATTGCTAATGATAAGAAAAATATGACAGACACTATTTTGAGGTACGTGCCACTGGTTTATATGATAAAGAAAATATGATAGAATCTATTTTGAATTACATGCCTCTAGTTTATAAGCCGCTTATGGGAAAGACAATATGATAAAACATCTTTTGAGGGACGTCTCTCTGGCATATATGTCGCTTATGACACAGAAAATATGATAGCATCTATTTTGAGAGATGTGTCTCTTGTTTATATAACGCTTAAGGTAAAGAAAATGTCATATAAAATCTTTTGAGATTCGTGCCTTCATTTATAAAATGTTTAGTTTAGAATTGAAAGACGTACCTACGTTGAAAGACGTACCTCTAGTATTGTGAGAGACGTACCTCTGGTTTTTATATCGCTTATGTTAAAGAAAATATGATAGAATCTCTTTTGAGCGACTTGCCGCAGATTTATACATCGCTTATGTTAAAGACAATATGATATAATCTATTTCGAGTGAAGTGCCTGTGGTTAATATGTCGCTTATCGTAAAGAAAATATGGTAGTATCTTTTTAGAGAAATGTACCTCAGGAACGAGAAATCGGCGAGCTGAGTTTCAATTCCAGTTGAATGCCCTTCATTCACGTACGCGCAAATAGCCTTGGGAAGGTATTAATCTGTCTCTTTCCTCCATTTATGTGTTAAATAAAAGGACAGACTGGGTTCTATATCCTTGGCTGGCAACCTGTCTACCGCTGAAAGTAACGGCAACGTACTGCAAGATAATATTCTGTCCAGTCGGTTATGTCTCTTTCGAGACCTGATCTTAAGATAAAGAAAATGTCATATAAAATCTTTTGAGATTCGTGCCTTCATTTATAAAATGTTTGGTTTAAAATATGAGAGGGCCTACTTTGAAAGACGTACCTCTAGTATTTTGAGAGACGTACCTCTGGTTTTTATATCGCTTATGTTAAAGAAAATATGATAGAATCTTTTTCGAGAGATGTACCTCAGGAACGAGAAATCGGCGAGCTGAGTTTCAGTTCCAGTTGAATGCCCTGCATTCACTTACGCGCAAATACCGTTGGGAAAGGTATTAATCTGTCTCTTTCCTCCATTTATGGGTTAAATAACAGGACAGATTGGGTTCTATATCCTTGGTTGGCAACCAGTCTACCGCAGAATGTAACGGCAACGTACTGCAGGATAATATTTGGTTCAGTCGGTTATGTCTCTTTCAAGACATGATCGACCAAGCGTGTATCACGTATGGCACTTAACTGGCTGACTGACCATAGATTTATATGTGGCTAGAAAATATGAGAGCATCTATTTTGAAGGACTCTTGTTTATATAACGTTTATGGTAAAGAAAACATGAAATAAAATATTTTGGGAGTCATGCCTATAGTTTATATATTTCTGATGGTAAAGAAAATATGATAGCATTTATGTTGAAAGACGTCTCTCTAGTTCATATGTCGCTTATGGTAAAAAGTATTTTGAGGGACGTGCGTATGGTTTATATGTCGCTTATATTAAAGAACATAGGATACAATCTCTTTAGAGCGACTTGCCACTTATCTATCTGTCGCTTATGTTAAAGAAAACATGATAGAATCTATTTTGAGAAATATGACTCTGGTTTATATGCTGCTTATCGTAAATAAAGCAGTAGAATCATTTGAGAAATATGTCTCTGATTTTTATATACTGCTGCTTATCGTAAAGAAAATATGATAGAATCTATTTTGAGAAATATGTCTCCAGTTTATATGCTGCTTATCGTAAAAGAAAATGTGGTAAAGTCATTTTAGCGAGAGAAATATGTCTCTGGTTTATATGCTGCTTATCGTAAAGAAAATATGATAGAATCTATTTTGAGAAATATGTCTCTGGTTTATATGCTGCTTATCGTAAAGAAAATATGATAGAATCTATTTTGAGAAATATGTCTCTACAGTTTCTATGCTGTATCGTAAAGAAAATATGATAGAATCTATTTTGAGAAATATGTCTCTGGTTTATATGCTGCTTATCGTAAAGGAAATATGATAGAATCTATTTTGAAAATATGTCTCTAGTTTATATGTATATGTTAACTGCAAGTAGAATCTATTTTTGAGAAATATGTCTCTGGTTTATGTACTTTGCTTATCGTAAAGAAAATATGATAGAATCTATTTTGAGAAATATGAGTTTATATACTGTATCATCAAGAAAACATGATAGAATCTATTTTGAGAAATATGTCTCTGGTTTATATGCTGCTTATCGTAAAGAAAACATGATAGATGTTTGAGAAATATGTTTCTGGTTTATATGCACTGCTTATCGTAAAGAAAATAGGATAGAATCTATTTTGAGAAATATGTCTCTGGTTTATATGCTGCTTATCTTCAAGAAAATATGATAGAATCTATTTTGAGAAATATGTCTCTGTAGTTTATATGCTGCTTATCGTGAAAATATGATAGAATCTATTTTTGAGAAATATGTCTCTAGGTTATATGCTGCTTATCGTAAAGAAAATGTGATAGAATCTATTTTGAGAAATATGTCTCTGGTTTATGTGCTGCTTATCGTAAAGAAAATATGATAGAATCTATTTTGAGAAATATGTCTCTGGTTTATATGCTGCTTATCGTAAAAGGAAATATGATAGAATCTATTTTGAGAAATATGTCTGGTTTTATATGCTGCTTATGTAAAGAAAACATGATAGAATCTATTTTTGAGAAATATGTCTCTGGTTCCTGTACTGCTTATCGTAAAGAAAATATGATAGAATCTATTTTGAGAAATATGTCTCTGGTTTATATGCTGCTTATCGTAAAGAAAATATGATAGAATCTATTTTGAGAAATATGTCTCTGGTTTATATGCTGCTTATCGTAAAGAAAATATGATAGAATCTATTTTGAAAGCCGTCTCCCTGGTTTATATGCTGCTTATCGTAAAAGAAAATATGATAGAGTCTATTTTGAGAAATATGTCTCTGGTTTTATATGCTGCTTATCGTAAAGAAAGTATGATAGAATCTATTTTGAGAAATATGTCTCTGGTTTATATGCTGCTTATCGTAAAGAAAATATGATAGAATCTATTTTGAGAAATATGTCTCTGGTTTATATGCTGCTTATCGTAAAGGAAATATGATAGAATCTATTTTGAGAAATATGTCTCTGGTTTATATGCTGCTTATCGTAAAGAAAATATGATAGAATCTATTTTGAGAAATATGTCTCCGGTTTATATGCTGCTTATCGTAAAGGAAATATGATAGAATCTATTTTGAGAAATATGTCTCTGGTTTATATGCTGCTTATCGTAAAGGAAATATGATAGAATCTATTTTGAGAAATATGTCTCTGGTTTATATGCTGCTTATCGTAAAGGAAATATGATAGAATCTATTTTGAGAAATATGTCTCTGGTTTATATGCTGCTTATTGTAAAGGAAATATGATAGAATCTATTTTGAGAAATATGTCTCTGGTTTATATGCTGCTTATCGTAAAGGAAATATGATAGAATCTATTTTGAGAAATATGTCTCTGGTTTATATGCTGCTTATCGTAAAGGAAATATGATAGAATCTATTTTGAGAAATATGTCTCTGGTTTATATGCTGCTTATCGTAAAGGAAATATGATAGAATCTATTTTGAGAAATATGTCTCTGGTTTATATGCTGCTTATCGTAAAGGAAATATGATAGAATCTATTTTGAGAAATATGTCTCTGGTTTATATGCTGCTTATCGTAAAGGAAATATGATAGAATCTATTTTGAGAAATATGTCTCTGGTTTATATGCTGCTTATCGTAAAGGAAATATGATAGAATCTATTTTGAGAAATATGTCTCTGGTTTATATGCTGCTTATCGTAAAGGAAATATGATAGAATCTATTTTGAGAAATATGTCTCTGGTTTATATGCTGCTTATCGTAAAGAAAATATGATAGAATCTATTTTGAGAAATATGTCTCTGGTTTATATGCTGCTTATCGTAAAGGAAATATGATAGAATCTATTTTGAGAAATATGTCTCTGGTTTATATGCTGCTTATCATAAAGGAAATATGATAGAATCTATTTTGAGAAATATGTCTCTGGTTTATATGCTGCTTATCGTAAAGAAAATATGATAGAATCTATTTTGAGAAATATGTCTCTGGTTTATATGCTGCTTATCGTAAAGGAAATATGATAGAATCTATTTTGAGAAATATGTCTCTGGTTTATATGCTGCTTATCATAAAGGAAATATGATAGAATCTCTATAAGGGAAAAGTGTGTCTGGTTTATATGTTAATTATTCTAAAGAAATTTGATAGGTTCTCTGTTGAGGGACGTCACACTGGTTTATATATCACTTACGGTAAAGAAATTATGATAGTATCTTTTTCGACAGACTTACCTTTGGTTTATATTTTGTTTTAGGTTAAGAGAATTTCTAAGTTCTAATTTGAGGGATATACCTCAAAATAGATTTTCTCACATCGTCTGTTTAATTAAATTTCATTAAATTAAGAATTAATTAAATTTAATTAAATCTCATAAAAACAGGGTATCTGTTGAATCACGTGCACAAACTATAATTAACGTTCAGAATTTGTTATGTCGTTGCTCGTACCATGCGACATCCGGTCGCTCTAGTGTATAAAAGACAATGTCCGCTTAGTACGTGGGGGTTGTTGTTATTACCATGGACTTCGGGAAGTAACACCTACTACTACAAAAGACTGTAAATGTTATATATATCTTGGTTGTATCACTCTATTAATAAAGTAGTTTAGTTACAGTTCTCGGTGTATCTCTTCATTTCACGATACAACAGTTGGAGACGAAGGATTCGAATTTATAGCGATCTACCAACAAAGCCTCGTTCAAGGGTTAAAATTAGAAAATAAAAACAAAAAATGGAGGACTTCAAAAGTTTCATGTTGGTATTCTTTAAACAACAAGAAATACAACGTCAGGAAGATTTAAAACTTCACAAATTGGAAAAACAACGGCTAGAGAATTTGAAAGTCTTCAAGAGAGCATTGAACGACAAGAGAAAAGATTTGTGAAACTGTTGGAATCTTTCACAAAAACAGACAATAATGCAGCAAATTCTAATACATTCTCGCAAGAGGCAGTAATTAATTCAATCAGTGAATGTATTTACCAGTTCGAAGAAGAAGTGACATTCGAGGCATACTTTCGAAGGTACAGGGAAATTTTCGAAAAAGACCGTGAAAAGTTGTCCGACGAGAAAAAAAAGTCTTTTACCAGGCAAATCTGGGGCAGCTGAACAGGAAAAATATGCAAACTTATTCAGCCGAAGCACCCTGCTGAAATGACGTTCCGTCCGAGAAACTATTCAAATATTAACGAAAATATTTGGTGAACAAAGTTCATTGTTTAATCATCTTTGGGAATGTCTAACTTATGCGTCGGTAGAAATTATTGACAAAGAATTAGAACGATTGGAAAAACTGGGTGTAATAGAAGAAACGGAATACAGTCTGTGGGCAGTTCCAACGGTATATGTCAAGAAATTTTGCAAATTTGGCGGAGGAATATTTTCTAAGTTAGATTTGTCAGAGGCATAACTCCAACGGTATATGTCAAGAAAAGAAAATAGAATCTGTGCTGATTATTCGACCGGTCTCAATGATTGCTTAAAAGAAATAAATTACCCGCTCCCAACAACGGAAGAAAATTTTGCAAATTTGGCGGAGGAATATTTTCTAAGTTAGATTTGTCAGAGGCATAACTCCAACGGTATATGTCAAGAAAAGAAAATAGAATCTGTGCTGATTATTCGACCGGTCTCAATGATTGCTTAAAAGAAACAAATTACCCGCTCCCAACAACGAAGGAAAATTTTGCAAATTTGGCGGAGGAATATTTTCTAAGTTAGATTTGTCAGAGGCATAACTCCAACGGTATATGTCAAGAAAAGAAAATAGAATCTGTGCTGATTATTCGACCGGTCTCAATGATTGCTTAAAAGAAATAAATTACCCGCTCCCAACAACGGAAGAAAATTTTGCAAATTTGGCGGAGGAATATTTTCTAAGTTAGATTTGTCAGAGGCATAACTCCAACGGTATATGTCAAGGAAAGAAAATAGAATCTGTGCTGATCATTCGACCGGTCTCAATGATTGCTTAAAAGAAACAAATTACCCGCTCCCAACAACGAAGGAAAATTTTGCAAATTTGGCGGAGGAATATTTTCTAAGTTAGATTTGTCAGAGGCATGACTCCAACGGTATATGTCAAGAAAAGAAAATAGAATCTGTGCTGATTATTCGACCGGTCTCAATGATTGCTTAAAAGAAATAAATTACCCGCTCCCAACAACGAAGGAAAATTTTGCAAATTTGGCGGAGGAATATTTTCTAAGTTAGATTTGTCAGAGGCATAATTGCAAATCTCAGTAGAAGGAAATTGTTCAGAATTATTAACCATTAACACGCACATGGGGTTATATAAAATCAAGCGGCTACTATATGGAATAAAGGTACCCACCCACCATCTTCCAGCGAATATTAGCGGATTTGGAATTCACAACAGCGTATTTAGATGAAATTCTAATAAAAAGCAAAAATCAAGAAGAGCTTGCGAAATATGTAATGAAAGTGTTAAAACTATACAAGAATTTAGTTTTAAATTGAGTATGGAAAAATGTAAATTTTTATACCGAAAATAAAATATTTGGGACAAGTAATTAATTGATGGTGCCCCCTAGGTTCGAATTTGCACGAGATACTAGATTGGCAACTAGGTCCCACCCTTTTACAGTGAAACAGATAAAATGTAACCGCGACTTCTACTCCAACAGTTTTTTTCTCGTACTTCCCGACTGTGGAATTCCCTTCCACATCACTACTTCCCCGACGGCTACAATATCCAGGAGTTTAAATTTAAGGTCAACAGACACCTCCTAACACAATAACTCGCTTCCATTCTTTCAAACACCCTTCCCATCCTCCCAACTACCTATCACCCCCCTTCTGACATTTCCTATATCTAGCCACTCTTTCTATTTGCCTTCCCCTATGTAGCCCCAAGCGCAATAGTGGCAGTGGAATGCCTTGCTTGGGGTGAAACGATTAAAAAAAAAAAGTCAGAACTACTGCTCCTAATCGGGCGGACGCGATAAAATACATGTCCGCACCGACTAACATGGCATCATTACAATCATTTTTGTGTCTAGCTAACTACTACAATAGCTATATACTAAATATGACTATATTAACAGCCCCGTTGAATCAGTTACTTAAAAAAGACGTAAAGTGGAATTGGACGGACGACTGTCAAAAAAAGTCCAGGAAATTAAAATGTACGTTAACGTCCAAACTTACTTTGATGCATTACAACCCGAATAAACAAATATATGTTGCGAGCTACGCAAATAATTTGGGCTTGAGGGCAGTTTTGTTATACAAAGAAAGAGATGGTAAACTAAACCGATTCACCGTGCTTCGAGGATGCTACTTCCGGCGGAAAAGAAGTATTCGCAAATAGAAAAGGAAGTTTTAGCTATAATATTTGCGATAAAAAAAAAATTAAATACTTGCACGAGAGAGAATTCATTTTACACACGGGTCATCGTCCATTGTTAGCAATATTTGGTTCGAAAAAAGGAATATCAACGCCTACTGCAAACCACTTATATGGCGCTTATGTTAAAGAAAATACGATATAATCTATTTTGAGGGACCTGCTTATGGTTTATATATTGCTAATGATAAGAAAAATATGACAGACACTATTTTGAGGTACGTGCCACTGGTTTATATGATAAAGAAAATATGATAGAATCTATTTTGAATTACATGCCTCTAGTTTATAAGTCGCTTATGGGAAAGACAATATGATAAAACATCTTTTGAGGGACGTCTCTCTGGCATATATGTCGCTTATGACACAGAAAATATGATAGCATCTATTTTGAGAGATGTGTCTCTTGTTTATATAACGCTTAAGTTAAAGAAAATATTATAAAAAATCTTTTGAGATTCGTGCCTTCATTTATAATATGTTTAGTTTAGAATTGAAAGACGTACCTCTATACCACTTACATAGATGGGCAACGTTACTGCTAAATTATTCATTCAAAATGGAATTCCTACCGTCAAAAGAAATCGCACATGCGGATGGCTTATCCAGATTAATTCCAAAAACTAGTGAACCACTAGATGAGACAATCATTGCTTCCTTAAGGTCAGAGAAAGAAGGTCAAATACGTTTTATACAATACAGTAAAAAAATTTCCAGTTACATGAGAAGATAAAATTGAAAGCCAAATTGGATAAATTTATTAATCGTACAAAAAAAAAAGGAATTAATGAATCAGAAAAATAAAGCAAACAATATATTTTCAGTGTGCAAAATGATATATTGATTTATGGAGACCGGTTGGTTGTACCCGCAGTGGTAACAAGGTAAATTTTCAGAGATTTTCATATCGGTCATCCGATGGGCAGAATGAAGGCACTTATGGGGAGTTATGTATACTAGCCGGGTATGGATAAAGATATAGAAAATATGGTGAATGCGTGCCAAATTTGCGCGTCAGTAGCAAAAGCACCTCCCATAAAATTCAGTCCATATCCTAAAACCACAAAACCTGGTCTCGTCTACATATTGACGATACTGGACCGATAAAAGGAA
Organism: Ascarosepion bandense; assembly: GCA_037127315.1. Lineage (NCBI taxonomy): Eukaryota > Metazoa > Mollusca > Cephalopoda > Sepiida > Sepiidae > Ascarosepion > Ascarosepion bandense. The sequence continues at coordinate 189,927 of JBBBDQ010002502.1, forward strand.
CATACTTTTACGTCATAGTCATCATTTATCCATCACACCCAATAGTGACTAGGGCAGCAAATTTTTTGTTGCTATTTCTGTAACAAACTGTTACAGAAAAAAATAAGACTTTTACTAGGCAAATTTTGGAGGGCTGAACACGAATAATATGCAAACTTATTCTGCCAAGGCGCCTTGGTGAAATGACGTTCCGAGAAATTATTCAAATAATAACGGGATTATAATATATAATATTTCGGGAACAAAGTTCATTGTTTAAGCATCGTTGGCAATGTTTTAATCTGACAAAAAAGATTTTGAGGACTACATAACCTTTGCCAGTACGGTGAATAGATATTGTGAAAAATTTCGATTAAATGAATTAACGCCCGACATGTTTAAATGTTAAATTTCCATTCAGAGTTTAACGTCACCGTCTGAAAAAAAAAATGCGTACGAGGTTATTAGCTGAATTGAAACTTGACTAAAAAATTACTTTACAAAGTTTATCGGAACTTTTAAATTTAAACGTCTTTTAAATTTAAGAGCGGACAACGCAAAAATTGAAGAACGAGATATCTAAACTTATTTATAAATGGAACTTTGTCTGAGTGTCTGAGTGTCTGTGTGTATGTGTATGTGTGCATGTGTGTGTGTGTGTGTGTGTGTGTGTGTGTCCGTTACCTGTAGACTCAGAACCGGCTGAACCGATTTTCTGGTTTCCGTGTAGAATTTAAAGTAAACTTCTTCTTAAAGTAAATTTCTTCCGTTGTCTTCCGTTGGCTAATCTAATCTAAACTTATTTATAAATGGAACTTTGTCTGTGTGTGTGTGTGTGTGTGTGTGTGTGTGTGTGTGTGTGTGTGTGTCCGTTACCTATAGACTCAGAAACGGCTAAACCGATTTTCTGGTTTCCGTGTAAAAATTTAAAGTAAACTTGTCCGATTTCTTCTGTTGTGGTCCGTTGACTAATCTAATCTAAACTTATTTATAAATGGAACAATGTCTGGGTGTGTATGTGTATGTGTGTGTGTGTCCGTTACCTATAGACTCAGAAACGGCTAAACCGATTTTCTTGAAAATATACACATTTGTACTATAAGCGTCTGCGAGTGTTCTTAGCTAGGTTTTTTGTCGAGGTACCACGATAATCGAAAAAATCGGGTTATAGAAGGAGTGATCCGATGTTAATCAAATTTGATACACTCATAGACAAAGACATAAGAAACGATATTCAGAAGTTTTGAGGTTGCAATTCTCAAAATAGTGCAGCAATCGATAATATATATATATATATATATATATATATATATATATATATATATATAAGGCAAGATGTTTGTGTGTGTGTCTGTTTATCTGCCTGTATGTCTGTATTTTTTCAGCCCTTTTATTTTAGTTTTTGCTTCGGGTTTGGCTCTAAGTAGGTATAATTGTAGTTCTTAATCTCAGCCATGATACCATTTACTCAGGGGTCTTATTTAGTCTTCAAAATTCAGTTTACGACGAAAAGAACTTATCTGATATCGATACCAAGAAATCAAAATTTGACTTACATCCATTCATTTTTATTTCAGTCTACGGTTCCGCTTTAACTGGAAACAACTGAAGTAGATAGACTAAACTATCGCCCGGTTCAAACTCCACCCATGTCTACTGAACAGGTGTAGAGGCTCATCCCTTGTTCCCTGTTTAGGATGCGGTTTCCGGCTTTATCTTTTCCAATCTTTTCACTCTTACGTAGCCCCCTGCACATCAGTGGCGTTACCGCCTTGCTCGGGGCGATATGATTAAAAGAAAACTGTTGCTTTTTAGTCTTTCGTGCCAACGTCCAAGGAGTCTGAGCTCCAGGACTATGGATTAGTTTTAAAGCTTTCGTTACACCCGAGCAACGCCGGGCTATACTGCTAGTGAATTGATATTTGGAATATTCAATTTGTACGTGTTTGTGTTTTAGCGCTGATCTCGTTCGATTTGCCACGTCAAGGAACGGTCGCCTCTTGAACTGGTTCAACCCTTTTCCATACACTGCGTTGCCTTAATATTGCGTTGCTCTATACGCCTGATATGTCAAAAATATCGGTAATTCTAATCTCGTCTCTGAATCAATTATCACAAGAGTCAAATGTCAGACTGTCCGTTTATTACATTAGGCTCCCCACGAAAAAATAAAAAACAATTTTTTTATTATTCTTATGAAAATAAGACATGAAAAATAGATTTTCTATTTGCTTTTAATAAGAATGAAACTTTTACAAGTAACATATTCGTCGTTAAGTGATAATCGTGCTCTTGGAGTAGATAGTCAACTAGTTTTTGTCATTGCTTTTGAAACGATCATTTAATTTTTTATACATTTCAGATAATTCTTTTAACAAAAGCCAACCACCGTGATTGCAATAATTGTACGTTAAACGCCGAAAACCCTAAATATAAGTGTTGTGGAGCCTCCCCTTTTCCCATGACAATGGACTCGAATTGAGTATACATATACTCCGGCCATAGTGAGATATATCAGTTACCGTAAGAGTCCGACAGATACCATCAGATACCGAGGTTTCACGTCAGTAGTTCATAGTACTTCTCAGCACCACTCAGACATAAGATTACTACGCAGCACTCGTCAGCATATGATGTGGACATACTAATTCTACTACGGCTCCAATTTCGAGACATATACATTTCGTAGTAATTGTATTCTTGGATTCCTAACTTGCGTTGAAGTTTGTATTAATACGTTTAATATACTTATTCTTCTATCTCAGATATCTGGTTTGTTGTTCATTATTTTGTGCGGTTCCCATTCCCGGGACACACAACAATAAGCATACTACTAAATTCGCCAAAAAAGTCCGGGCATTTTTCGGAAGCAGAATGAAAACAAGGCATCTTGATCTTTGTCTGGTACAATTTTCAAGGAGCACCGCATTTTGAGCTTGTTCCACAATGTCGCGCAATCAACGTGATACTGTATAGGCAACAATAGTCAAGGTCGGGCTTTGTTTTAGCAAAAAAAACGCGAGACCACACACTGTTAGGTTGATTAAGAAATTCAAACAGATGGCCATTGTTGTTACGGTTTCTCGCAGTTAGTTAAAGTCAGTTAAATGCCATACGTGATACACGGTTGGGCGATCATGTCTCGAAAGAGACATGACTGACTGTGCAGAAGATTATCCCGCAGTAGGTTGACATTGCTTACTGCGCTAGACTGGTCACCGGCCAGGGCTATAGAACCCAATCTGTCCTATTATTTGACTCATAACTAGAAGGGAAGAGATGTATGATATTATTAAGTAGTAATTAGTGGGGGATCAGTTTATTACTTCATAACAATAGAAAACCTATCCTCAACTTTGTAACGAGTAGAAGCCTTAATAATGATTCCTGCTATTATAAGTTAAGTGTCATACGCGATACACGCTTTAGGCGATTATGTCTGGAAAGAGACATGACTGACTGAGCAGAAGATTATAGGTAGCCATTGCTTTCTGCGGTTGACTGGTTGCCGACCAAGGCTATAGAAACCAATCTGTCCTGTTATTTAACCCATAACTGGAAGGAATAGACGGATTAATACCTTTCCCAAGGGTATTTGCGCGTAAGTGAATGCAATGGATTCAACTGGAATTCGAACTCGGCTCCCAGATTTCTCCTTCCGAGCTGATATCCACTGCGCCACAACGCACATCCGTAGGTGTGACTTACCGAAATCCGTGAAAATGACTACACCCTACGTGCTAAGCGCACATTGTTCTTTATAAATCCGGGCAATCAGATGTCAAATGGTACGAGCCACGACGCAACACATATTAACACTATGAAAGCAAATGTGCCTGCTTACTCATTATTAACTGCCATCACCATCAAAATCTCCACACTTCATAACTATGCATTACATGATACGAAAGTAATTTAGCTTTAAACAACCCTCGAATTCGTTTTCTGAAATAAATATCTTTCTCATTCTAATTTTAAGAATATGAAAGAATCACAGGAGTATAATCAAAGAAATAACATATCCGGTTAAGTTTTGTAATGGAGTTCTTAGAGAGGATCGGACCCTCATTTATCACCAATCACAATAAATGAAGGTTCTCTCAGAGAGACCCCTTAACTTAAGTGACTATTAGGCCTTCAACGCTACCCAGACCTTACATACTGTACCACAGTACAATAAACCAATAGACGTTCAAGAACAATCAACGTATAGTAACAGGAATAACGATCAAGTAGAAAATGTCTCCGCCTATGACGTATGCGTTCGTCTAGTGACGTATGCTTCCGTCTAGTGACGTATGCTCACGTCTAGTGATGTATGCTTCTAATCACAGTCTTTTATAGACTAGACCATATCCATTACGGGGTAGGATAGGATGTCCCTCTACAACAAGTTCTTAGAGAGGATCGGACCCTCATTGATCACCAATCACAATAAATGAAGGTTCTCTCGGAGAGGCCCCTTAACTTAAATGACTATTAGGCCTTCAACTCTACCCAGACCTTACATACTGTCCATCCCGAGAGATACAGAAAAAGATGGCTGTTCCATATCTTGCTCTAGTCTGTACCTGATTCCTCGTGCCTTTCTCTATTTTTACAAGAGCTCAGGCATTAATGCATTACTGTTACCATATTTAGAAATAATCTTCACAGTATTCACATTCCTGGGAAGCGTTATAACAGAAGACGGAAAGTGCGATACTGGGATCCGAAGGCGAATTGGCATGGCGAAATAAGTATTCCAGAAGTTGAGTAAGGTATTAAGAAACAGGACAATTTTCCTAGAAACAAGGAAGAGAGTACTGGATTAGTATGTGTTGTCCGTCCTTCAATATGGCAGTGAATGCTGGACAATATCATCAAAGATGAAGGAAAAACTTGAAGCAACTGACATGTGGTTCTACAGAAGGATACTGCAAATTTCACGGATCGAGCATGTGAGCAATGATGAGGTCTTGGAAATGAGGGAAACAAAAATGGAAATTAATACTGAGCATCAGGAAGAGACAGTTGAAGTTCCTGGGACACGCAGTGAGGAAGGAGGGCCTGGAGAACCTAACAGGCCAGATACTAACAGGCCAGATAGAGGGGAAAATAGACAGGGAAAAAGAGACAGGAGAAAGCAACGGATAATATATTTGAAGGACGTAATCAGGTGGATGACAGAACGAGGATTGTACGTTGTAACAGGAGAAGGCGTGCTAAAAGCCACCAGGAATATGAAGACGTGGAAAGCCACGATGGCCTACGTCCTGAATAGACAATACATATAGAAGAAGAAGATATATGGTATGTGAAAACCTTCTGCTGAACGCAAAGACTTAAACAAAATATGCCGTAATATGAGCAATGACGAGGTTTTGGAAAAGATGGAAACGAAAAGGAAACTAATACTGACCATGAGGAAGAGACAGCTAAAGTTCTTTTGACATGTAATGAGGAAGGATGGCTTGGAGAATCTGATACTCACAGGTCAGATAGAGGATGGAAACGAAAAGGAAACTAATACTGACCATGAGGAAGAGCAAGCTAAAGTTCATGGGACAAACAATGAGGAAGGACGGCTTGGAGAATCTGATACTAACAGGCCAGATAGAGGTAAAAAAGAGACATGGGAAAGCAATGGATAACATATTTGAAGGACTTAATCAGGTGTATGACGGAGCGAGGTTTGCGTGGTGTAACAAGAGAAAGCGTGCTAAAAGTCACCAGGAATAGGAAGGCGTGCTAAAAGTCACCAGGAATAGGAAGGCGTGGAAAGCCACGATGGCCTACGTCCTGAATAGACAATACATATAGAAGAAGAAGATATATGGTATGTGAAAACCTTCTGCTGAACGCAAAGACTTAAACAAAATATGCCGTAATATGAGCAATGACGAGGTTTCGGAAAGGATGGAAACGAAAAGGAAACAAATACTGACCATGAGGAAGAGACAGCTAAAGTTCATGGGACATGTAATGAGGAAGGAGGGCTTGGAGATTCTGATACTCACAGGTCAGAGAGAGGATGGAAACGAAAAGGAAACTAATACTGACCATGAGGAAGAGACAGCTAAAGTTCCTGGGACATGTAATGAGGAAGGAGGGCTTGGAGATTCTGATACTCACAGGTCAGATAAAGGATTGAAACGAAAAGGAAACTAATACTGACCATGAGGAAGAGACAGCTAAAGTTCCTGGGACATGTAATGAGGAAGGAGAGCTTGGAGATTCTGATACTCACAGGTCAGATAGAGGATTGAAACGAAAAGGAAACTAATACTGACCATGAGGAAGAGACAGCTAAAGTTCATGGGACATGTAATGAGGAAGGAGGGCTTGGAGATTCTGATACTCACAGGTCAGATAGAGGATTGAAACGAAAAGGAAACTAATACTGACCATGAGGAAGAGACAGCTAAAGTTCCTTTGACATGTAATGAGGAAGGACGGCTTGGAGAATCTGATACTCACGGGTCAGATAGAGGATGGAAATGAAAAGGAAACTAATACTTAACATCAGGAAAAGACAGCTGAAATTCCTGGGACATGCAATGAGGAAGAAAGGTTTGGAGAACCTGATACTAACAGACCAGATAGAGGGAAAAAAAGACAGGGGAAAGCAACTGATAACATATTTGAAGGACGTAATCAGGTGGATGACAGAACGAGGATTGCACGTGAAGGCGTGCTCAGAGCCACCATGGATAGAGAAACATGGAAAGCCATGATCGCCTACGTCCTGAAGGGACAGGGCATCATTTCTAACAGTTGTACTGTTATTGTGGCAACATCTTCGTCGCCAAGTTGTGATTTTAAATTGATTACTGTACGGAATGTGGTAAATTGTGCCGTGGTAGTTGATTTTAGTTGAAGGCCAAAGGTATGGGGTACCCAGTGAGGATCGAACTCACTACTCAGTTGTAATTGTTGTGATTGTTGTGAGCTGTTTGGTTCCGGAAGTAAGACACGGAAACAGGAAGGTAAGTTCCAGCAGTGTATTAGAATGTCAAGAACATATGAAGTAAAGTGTTAGTAATCAGTAAATAGTGTACATCCGAACAGTATAGTTACGCTGCATCTAGTAATTCATAAGACTGTGTTACAGCTGTATACATCGAAGTCACTCACGTTAGTATTATATGCTAGGAGGAGGAGTCCATTCCACGTAATAGGACACCATAACACTAAACTGCGTGGTTAAGATCCAACATACTTTTGTATTCCATTGGTGAGACGTAAGTCCTAATAGAGTAGATTCTTCTCAGGAATCGCTGCTCTGTGGAACCGAGTCTCACGAGGATGTTTTCTCGATTACTATGATCTTAACATGTTCACGTATGGGGTAGACGTCATCGTCTCTACAGAACCGCATAATATGAGCCTCTCACACTGCAACTAGAGTGTACAGGTCGAACGACTATTTTAAATTGATTACTGTACGGAATGTGGTAAATTGTGCCGTGGTAGTTGATTTTAGTTGAAGGCCAAAGGTATGGGGTACCCAGTGAGGATCGAACTCACTACTCAGTTGTAATTGGTTCTATCCAGACGAGCTTGTTTACCATTACACCACATCGGGGTGCCCAGTTGTGCCGTGATATGCAGTTTTTCTCGACATATTTATTTTTGTTTTGAACATGGATGCCACATCTGGTGACCATGTTTTAAGTTTAGATTTTCTGTATAAAATCCAAAGTAGAATCTGCAAAGTTATTTGTTTTGACCTTGCATTTCAGCAGCCGTGAATTAGTATCCCGTGCTTTTTCTATAAATATTGGGTTTTCCGGGAATTTCCTGAGATTTTTATGGGAAATTATAGCACAAAACAAAATTTTTGCCATTTATGAAGTAATTTTTTGGAGATCCGTTCTCCATTTTTCCTTCAGCTAAAAAATTTCGTCTTCCCAGAATTTCAGTGTTTTCTAGGCAAAGAACGCATGGAATTGGTCTTTTTATGCCATCCAAAGAACTACGATCTTTTACCATTAACATTATTTTGCAAGGATCTGAATAAATGAACACTCCAAGAAACAAAGTCTGCTGAATAAGGTGGGTGCGGTAATACATCCCAGCCAATCTGCAACAGTTTTTTCCGGTTGGCTAAATAAACGTGAGGCCAAGCATTATCATGATTACCTGTTCGACCATTTCGGGCATTTTTATTGATGTACTGCCTTTTATTCGTCCAGCTATACGTCTATGTATCAATTGCCTTGTTTTTTGGCAGACTTTCATAGTGCAGTATTCCTTTCTTATCCAACCATATGCACAACATGATTTTCGTAGATTGCTTTTGAGGTAGCTAAAGGTGGCCTATGTCCCTTATTCCTGAACATTGTTGTAAACAATCCACTTCTCATCGACAGTCACGATTTGGTTAAAAAGGGTGCATTTTCATTGCGTTTATACAGCAAGTCACCAATAGAAACTCGATCCCAAATAATCTTTTCACTCAGATCATGCGGTACCCGAACATCATAGCGATACGAGTACCAAACTTTCTCTAAGTGTTCATGGATGGTTAATTTTGATAAATTTAATGTTTCTTCTAATTCACACCTTGTGCAATGTGGTCTATTCTCAATTAATACCAGATGCTGGAAGCGTTCAGTGACGGATGTGCGTTGTGGTGCAGTGGATATCGACTCGAGAAATCGATGAGCCGAGTTCGAATTCCAGTTGAATAGCCTGCATTCACTTAAGCACTGGTACTCTGGGGAAAAGTATTAATCCGTCCCTTCCCTCCAGGTATGGGTTAAATAACATGGTAGGACTTGGGGACCCTACCTTTAAAAACAAATCCCAATGAATCTTGATAATCGAAAAGAAAAAAGTATTACTAGACACAAAATCTTATATAAACACAACAATAAATTGTTGAAAGAAAAATGTATTACCAGCAATAAAAATAAATAAAATTTAGTTGGCAATAAATGACCCACCGAGGTTGATATGCCATAAAAACAAAACAACCAACCAACCGAACTATTCTCAATCAATGTTTTGTGTTGGACGGCATCTATAGTCGCTCGTCGTTCTTTATCAATAAAGCGAAAATCATTATCTCTAAACTTAGCGACTTCTGTCACTGTACATATCTGTTGGGGCGTCTCTCCAACTTTGTCTACAGTAATGGACTGTGTTAAGCACTGCATAAAAGAGTGGTGACGATACCTCGGGGAAGACCTCGGAAGTCAGCCGAATAAACAAGTCAGTCGGGTATTTCCGGGATTGGACCGGAAGTGGTTCTATTGGTCAGACTCTTACGTCTCACGACAATACGTTCTACTAAAACCTTGTTCTGTATTCTACTAACAACCTCTTTGCAAATACTTCTCTTCCTGGTTATACACCTATTGATACAAGTACGTTGTTTGTATTGATTTCACAATAATTCTTACATGCAACATAACAATATCAGACATTTTTTGTTGTCTGCGAGTCATTTTTGCCTCTACGTTAACAAAAAAGCATCAACTGCCTAAAATGCGCTTTATAATCTTCCATTTCCATAGAGACACAAAATTGACACGAATTAAGTCATTTTAAACTTTCTTTCAGTCAGTTAAGTGCCATACGTGAAAACGCTTGGGCGATCATGTCTCGAAAGAGACATGACTGACTGGGCAGAAGATTATCCAGCAGTAGGTAGCCATTGCTTTCTGCGGTAGACTGGTTGCCGACCAAGGCTACAGAACCCAATCTGTCCTGTTATTTAACCCATAACTGGAGGGAAGGGACGGATTAATACCTTTCCCAAGGGTATTTGCGCGTAAGTGAATGCAATGAATTCAACTGAAATTCGAACTCGGCTCCCCGGCTTTTCGTTCTGAGCCGATATCCACTATCCTTTAGGATGTGCGTTGTGGTACAGTGTTTCACGTATGATTTTAAAATCAAGAAAAGCAATTTAAGTTGAAAAATGACATTTTTATATATACACATATCAATTAATGTTTTTTACAATTAAAGTAATACTAGAATATAGGTCCAACGGTGGTTGAAATGTTCATGGCAAATAATATGCTGAAAGAGAATCAATGCTTAGGAATGTGGGGAGCGTGTAAGTGAGGACTGTCTTTGATGTAGTCGCTCCTTAGGTCAGTAAGTTGTTTTGAGACAGGGGAGAAGGAAGGAGAGGTGAAGGGACGAGCATAGTAGCCACTTGAATTGGTCAAGGGAGATATTAATTACTCTCGCCTGTCACCGTCGGTCTGTCTGTTGGATGCTTTCTGTCTCGGCTTATCTGCTTTTTGGATCACAGCAGCTCGTTTGGAATTTCACACTTGTATTTGATTCTGGGCTTCCCATCGGCTGATAAATAATATTCGCGTAGGTTCGCGAAATGGAAATTTAATATTTGAATAATTTTTATTTTTCAACCGGAACATCTGCGCGAACCCGGATGCGCAACGACGACTTTTAGTCATTTGCCTTTTTGTCGTGAGAGGGCGAACATCCGGTCCATCGCTTTTGCTCAGTCGGTATCTCCACAATGTAAGATCTTTTATGGAAATGCAAAGAAGTGTCCAGTAAATTTAAGTTCTCATGATAATTTTAAGGGTAAAATGTAGAACGCCAGGAAATAAATAAAAGCCGGGTGGGTCCTAAAAAAACGGAGTTTTGGTCAGGAAGATAAGTTGCTAGGATAGTTTTGTTTAAAAAAAACGAACGAAAATGAAATTTTATGTTATGAATCAGTTTTCAATAAGAATATATTTTCTGGAATTATTTTGGACATTTTCCAAGGACATTGAGCAACATTTGATGTGATTCGATTTGTTTAACGTCTAATTTCGTTAGCACTTTGTCTTCTGATGGAAAATAAATTTACTTTACCAAGAGCAACATTTTGGTTACATTTGAGGACTGATTTATATAATATATTCTTCCACAGTTGAAAAAAGTTTTTCTTCAAATTATTCATGTACCTTTAACGAAAAGATGACATATAAACATTGGCTCTATTGAAAAACCTTCCCTGTGTGTGTTAATAATAAAGACACATTTTTACCTGACAGGTAGCTCAACTCCATGTTTCATGCTCAATGCAATAATATTCATAAATATATAATATTATATAATATAAATATAATGTAAATACATGAATATTGCACTGTGCATGAAAATCAGGTTTTATATATATATATATATATATATATATATATATATATTGTCATCCGCAGACAGATCTGTTTCGCTGTACCACAACTCATCAGTACGGTTAGGCTCCGATTGCTTTTTAACCCAGGATTGAAACCCGACCGAATTGGCGTCAGTCGGCCATTCTACCTCCGGGCTATGGGCGTTCGGTGGAAGAAGGCAGACTTTTTAAAACATATATTATCATTATACGCGCCCAATAGCTAGAGTGCTCTAATTCATTTTACTAAATTATATATATATATATATATATATATATATATATATATAGTCTGTTAACGGCGATGATAATTCAACAAGATCAACTTAATATAAAATAGTAATTCTTGTATCTGTAGAGAGCGATCAATGGATGTTATCAAGAGCAATATGATGTTTATAAATGAAAACTCAACATGTCATTTAAATTGGTTATAAATTATAATTAATTACAATAAGCTTGATTATCACATTTCATCACACCACACAATATTCATTCCATTTGGTACGAACATTTTTGGTGACGCCAATGCCTCTGTCCTGTTTCGTTTTTCTTTTTCTTTTTTTTCTTTTTTCCTTTTTCTTTTTTTTTCTTTTTCCTTTTTCTTTTTACATTTTTCTTTTTCTTTTTCTTTTTTCTTTTTACATTTTTCTTTTTCTTTTTTCTTTTACTTTTTTCTTTTTTCTTTTTTTTCGTTTTCTTTTTTCTTTTTTCCTTTTTCTTTTTTCTTTTTTCCTTTTTCTTTTTTCTTTATCTTTTCTTTTTACTATTTTCTTTTTTCTTTTTTTTCTTTTTCTTTTTAATTTTTAATTTTTCTTTTTTGCTTTTTCTTTTTTCTCTTTTCTTTTTTCCTTTTTCGTTTTTCTTATTTCCTTTCTTTTTCGTTTTTCTTATTTCTCTCTTCAGTTAAATGAAATGCTTATTCCGGAAAAAAAAACCTTTGTACCAAATATATATATATATATATATAAAACTATAACCATAACAGGAAAAATAGAAATAGAAAAATCATTTGGTACACACCTCCTTTCAACCAAATGATAAACCCCAAGTTAGGACAAAAGTTCCTGAACTTAATCAAAAAACATTTCCTCACAAATAACCCTCTTAGTAAAGTCTTCAACAAAAATACACTCAAACTAAGCTACAGTTGCACAAACAACCTAGAAAAAATTAAAACAAACCACAACAAATATATCCTAAACCAACAAGCAGATTAGAATAAAATCAACTACCAAAATACAATAAAAGACAACAATACAAAAACGTTTAATTGTAGAAACCCTAGCAACTGCCCCCTGCAAAATAAATGTAAAATAAACTCAATAATCTATCAATGCAGCATAACAACAATTGAAAATCCAACTATAAATAAAGTGTATATCGGATCAACTAAGAACAGTTTTAAGCAGCGCTGGTACATGCACTTAACTTCATTCAAAAACAACTTGTACCCAAACCAAACATCCATTTCTACATACTTTTGGAAAATAAAGGATTCAAAACAGAAACCCAAAGTAAAATGGAAAATCCTAGAAAAAACTAGAACTTGTAACTCACTTGACGACATCTGCCCTTTATGTTTAAGTGAAAAGCTACACATTCTAAAGTACCCCAACAGTAGCGAACTATTAAACCGAAGAGACGAATTAACACTATTATGCAAACATCGCAAATATTTCTCGTTAAAATTTAAATAAACAAAAAAGCACCCCACCCACACAACCCCACAAAATGCAATAAATACACATAACCAACCCTATTAATAAATAGAACAAAAAACGTAGAAATAAAAGACAACACACCCCACATCAAACCAACAATAAGTCCATCTCACCTGTAAATGGTAGAAAAATAAAAGAAACCATCGTCACAGCAATAAAAACAAAAAACCATATATCCCAATACAAAATAACCTAAACTAAACGAAAAAGTGACCAGCCCAAAACTAAATAACACATATCCTCCTCTAAACCAAGTAGCAGCACCTTAAGAACCATAAAAGAATCGACTAGACCATCCAAAAATCACACACCACTCATATCATTAACAACGACGCTACTTCATCCAGACAAGATAAATAGGAAACCTGTCCTGAACTTAACCACCACTCCCAACACCTAACTCTAAGACTTAAATAAGGCCAACAGAATCCAAATAAGCTCCCAACCCCACTTTCACCTAAAAAAACATATTCACCACAAATAAACCGTTTTTTCACCAGATAATTTTCATTCCAACTTCTTTACCCGATGCGAAGCAACCAAAAAACAAGGTTAGCTTCGAAATGCGAAAAGTTTTGTGTAGTAATACTATGAATTTATAAACCATTGTAACAACTATTACAGTATATATATATATATATATATATATATATATATATATATATATATTACTTACTTACTTAGATTTATTCTGTGTGTGTGTGTATATATATATATATATATATATAATATATAATATATATAATATATATATAATAACTACAATAATTACAATACCAATAGTAACAGAACTCACACTGCCAAAACTAGTACTAATTAAGCTACAATTTAAATCATCTCGAATAACCCACCGAGGACGAACTCAGAGGGAAAAAAAGGGGAAGTAAAAAAAGAAACAAACGAAGTACATGAACAAAAAGTCAAATACTCGTAGGAAAGAAAAAAACCCAAGACGAAAGCCCTAACACTAAAGTGCTCAATACGAAAGTAGAGTAATAATAAAGACAGAAAATCTATTCTGCTACTTTAAATCTTTGTTGTCAGCCAATTTACCCTGACGAGCCGTAGGGTGAAACCTAGGTAGGTTTGTTGGCTTGTTTTTCTGTATATATATATATATATATATATATATATATATATATATATATATATATATATAAAGTAAAATAAATTATCAATATCCAAAAATGTTGAATGAACATTTTGACATAAAATCCCTAAGGGAGATTTTACATCTCCTCAACAACCGTACATCTTTCAAGGTTCTTTATATATATATATATATATATATATAAACATGCAGCGTTTATGGGTAAATGTTTTCCTTATCATTGATAGAGTGTATGCAAAAATACGATATACAAAGCGAGAATAAACGGAAACTTGGGTCCAAAGTCTAAAAATTGATTTCAAGCATGACACAAAACTCTTGCCACACGGTGTTGATGCTTGTTGTGGTGCAGTGGATATCGGCTCAAAGCGAGAAATTGGAAAACCGACTTCGAATCCCATTGAATTCGTTGCATTAATTTACGCACAAATACCCTCGAGAAAGGATTGAAATCGTCGGTTTTCCCTCCAGCTATGGGTTAAATAAACTTCATTCATGTATCTTTCGAGACAGTATCGCCCAAGTGTGTATCACGTATGACACTTAACTGACTCTTCTTCAATTAAGGTGATACGGGTGTGATTACTGGCACACTTTTTTATTTGTAGATCTCAAATTAGGCTGCTTGTTAATAATTCCATGAACTTGAAGAATATAGTATACTAATCATGAATGAAACTTGACTTGCAGAACCATTTCTGTTTCAGCAATGAATCGCAAAGTAAATTCTTCTTCGAACATGTAGAAAATTGACACAAAAAATTTCAAAGACCAACACCGATTTCTGAAGTTTCATTTTAACACTAAACTACTACACTGTGTGTTAGGGTGGAGAGCAAACGCATGCGTCATCGTGATCTGACATAATTTATTTGGCTACAGTACACAGCCGATGGGTATGACCTTGACAAAGAAGAAGCCGATTCTCAAAGGACAATATGGATATTCATCTGATCAGCTATGTGCGTTGGGGACACGTCCCTAAGGTCAGAAAGAATCAAGCGACACACGCAAGAATCAGTTGTAACATTCAAAGGCCATTTAACATGACGTAAATCTCGTTTTTTGTTTGGTAAATCGATTATGGGCTTACTTGAGAAATAAGAATAGGCTGCAATATATATATATATATATATATATATATATATATATATTCAGTTGTATTGATGTGGGTTTGTGACCTTGGATTTCACGCTTCTGCCAACGTCAGACAAACTATTTTTTTTAAAATTTGGATATATATATATATTGGTATATTGCACACACACACACGACTGTGAGTCGGCTGAAATATTCATAGTCTGATCAAGCCTGAACAAATGATGTTTATTTTTCAATATAGTTCCCTTTGCTATTCACACATTTCGTCCATCGATATAGCAATGCTTGCATTATACTGGCTAAGAAGTATTCATCCTATTGGTAAAAAAAACAACATCCGCAGGTATGATATCTTTCCCAAAGCGATACTCGTTCCCAGACAAGTTCTCTTTTCATTTTGGGGGTTATATGATAAAAATAAACAAAACAAGATTCTGTGATTAATCATTTCAAAGCCACAGACACGCACAGTGGCCATTGAAAACAAGGTCTTGTTTGTTGGAGCCATGTCCTGATGATAGAAAACCACTTCCGTCAGTTTTACTGGGCGTTTGATCTTTAAAGCCATTCGTACCTGCCTCGGCATTTGGCGTAGTAAGTTCTGTTGAAACTGTGTCTCTGTTGAACACAGGCAATAAATGTAATGGTTTTGCATTCAGAGCACCATTACCTTCCCTGCCGTTGAAACAACCTTGGCCTTCTTTGGGACATATAAAGAGGGTGTTTCCACTGCATATATTGTCTCTCTGTCTTTGTCACAAAGATATGACCCTAACCAGCATCCGGAGTTAGGAAATGATAATAGCATCTGGCTGTTTGATTTATAGTCAATCCCCCGTCATCCATTTCTATGTGGTGATCACTATCAAAACGGCTAAATTTTTTTTCGTTGGATATTTAATGTGTTGTGGTGCAGTGGATATCGGCTCGGAACGAGAAAGTGATGTTCCGAGTTCGAATTTCTATTGAATTTTCTGTATTCACTTCCGCGCAAATACTCTCAGGAAATGTTTTAATCCGGCTCTAGTCCCACTAGCCATGGGTTAAATATCAGATTAGATTCTATAGCCCTTGTTGGCCACCATTCTACCGCAGAATGTAATGGCAAACTACTGCAGGAAAATATTTTACCCAGTTAGTCATGTCTCGAAAGAGACATGATTATCCGAGCGTGTTTCACGAATGACATTTAAATGACTAACTGATTGTATAGCATTTGTTATGACTAACTGATTGTATAGATGCCACATTTTATCTATATTTAACATAAGTCGCTATTAATTACTTTTGGTCAGTCAAATGTGATTTTATCTTGGAAGAAGCAAGAAGAGTGTAAAGTAGACATTAAGCATGCTTTATTTTACAGATTTATAATTTATTCCTCCTTGCCAGCCTAAGAACTTTTCTGTTCACCTGCGTATATAAATTGTTTAGATGCTTTCTTTATCGAATAGAAAATATTTTGATACCGTCTGCATATGTACTTGAATATACATTTTTTTGTCCGATTTACTAAATAAACTTGTAAAATATCTATTAATTATATCTCAAATTTATTTGTGTCGTCAATGATCGCCTATCAGATAATTCTGTTTTGTCTAATTGTTTTTTGTAACTTCCAAAAATGACTTTCGGATTTTCTGTACACGTAGAGTGGCAAGTTTTTGGAAGGAGCGAAAATCAATAAAACATTATCAATTTTATGTTTGTTTACAGAAATCCCCACGCAAAATAATTACCCACAATTCATTTCGTTCGTTACTCTCTGTTCATACACAAAGGTAACCGGGTTCGTTTATGGTTGTTCGTAAATAAAACTAAAGCGAAGACGTAAAATCAGGCATTAATTCCGAATGATTAGAACCAGATTTCTGACTGGACGAAAGGCTTCGTGCATCAGATATTTCAAAATTGAGCAGCATTTTTTAAAAAGATTATGTTAATTAATTTGGTTAATTTAATTGATTTTATAAGAAGCATTAGTAGTACAACCCGGCGTGACTCGGGTGTAATGAAAGCTTTAAAACTAATTCATGGTCCTGGAGCTCAGACTCAGCCTATGGAATATTTGCGTGAAGTTTGGTGAGAATCGGATAAAAATTGTGGATTTGTATAAAGGGTAACTGACAGATAAACAGACACACACACAAACATCTTGCCTTATATATATATATATATATTATCAATTTTCTGCACTATTGTAAGAACTGTAACCTTGAAACTTCTGAATATCCTTTCTTATGTCTTTGTCTATGAGTGTATGAAATTTGATTAAAATTGGACCACTCCTTCTATAACACGATTTTTTCGATTATCGATTTTCGATATTTATCGGGGGTACCTCGACACAAAACCGAGTTAAGAATGTGCGTTGTGGTATAGTGGATATCGACTCGGAACGAGAAATCGGAGAGCCGAATTCAAATTTCAGTTGAATTTGTTGCAATCATATACGCGCAAATACCCTTGGGAAAGGTATTAATCCGTCTTTTCCTTCCAATTATGGGTCAAATAACAGAACAGATTGGGTTCTTTAGCCTTGTTGGTAACCAGTCTACCGCAGAAAGCAATGACAACCTACTGCGGTATAATCTTCTGCCCAGTCAGTCATGTCTCTTTCGAGACATGATCGCCCAAGCGTGTATCACGTATGGCAGTTAACTGACTGACTGACCTCGATACAAAACCGAGTTAAGAACACTTGCTTATAGTACAACTGTGTAAATGTTCAAGAAAATCGGTTCAGCCGTTTTGGAGTCTACAGGTAACTGACACACACACATATACATACACAGAGAGACAAAGTTCCATTTATAAATAAGTTTAGATATTTAAAATTAGATGCTTGCTTTTGTCAATAATAATCTTTATTTTCTTGTAGTTAATGTTATTGGGAACTACACATGTGTCATATCGAAAACTCCAGAGGAATTCATCTCAAAAATGCAGGTGTCACATTGCAATAATGTGTCACTGCCGACATTTGTATTCGAACACAAGTGATAGCAGTGACACGTTGATCCTATATGCCACCTCCCCTTTCAGATGACATTCTCTGAAGTCTTTCTATATAACAAGATGAAAATAAAAAAAAGCTTTAAATTTAATTTACTGGAACTGACATGGCCTATATTAACTGTTGTTATAATCTAAACTTATTTATAAATGGAACTTTGTCTGTGTGTGTCTGTGTGTACGTGTGTCCGTTACCTATAGACTCCGAAACGGCTGAACCGATTTTCTTGAAATTTACACAGTTGTACTATAAGCGTCTGCGAGTGTTCTTAGCTAGGTCGTGTGTCGAGGTACCCCCGATAAATATCGAAAATCGATAATCCAAAAAATCGGGTTATAGAAGGAGTGGTCCGATTTTAATCAAATGTGATACACTCATAGAAAGACATAAGAAACGATATTTAGAAGTTTCAAGGTTGCAGTTCTTACAATAGTGCAGAAAATCGATAATATATATATATATAAAAAGGCAAGATGTTTGTGTGTGTGTCTGTTTATCTGCCTGTATGTCTGTATTTTTTTCACCACTTTTATTTTAGTTTTTGCTTCGAGTTTGGCTCTAAATAGGTATAATTCTAGTTCTTAGTCTCAGCCATGATACCATTTACTCAGAGGACTTATTTAGCCTTCAAATTTCACTTTACGATGAAAAAAACTTATTTGATATCGATACCAGGAAATCAAAATTTGACTTACATCCATTCATTTTTCTTTCAGTCTACGGTTTCGCTTTAACTGGAAACAATTATTGCTTTTTAGTCTTTCGTGCCGACGTCCAAAGTGTCTGAGCTCCAGGACCATGGATTAGTTTTAAGGCTTTCATTACACCCGAGCAACGACGAGCTATACTGCTAGTCATTACTAAAGAAAGGTTACCGATTACTTATTACTGAAGGAGACAGAAAATAAGTGAGTGAAAGTTTTCTAACCGTATTGCTCATTACCATTTAGGTAGTGTATTTTTTCATTAGAAAATATAGTCTGCATGTTAAAACATAATATCTCTCAAGTAATTCTTCTTCTTCTTCTTCTTCTTCTTCTTCTTTTTCTTCTTCTTCTTCTTCTATGTGCCTTGTTCTTTCAGAACGTAGCCGATCGTGGCCCCACCAATTCTTTCTATTGCTGGTGGCTCTTATCTAATTTTCTCCTGTAACACCACTTAGCCCCCGCTCTCTCATTCATCTGCCAAGGCCCTTCAAATAGGTTATCCACTGATTTTCCCTTGTCTCTTTTTCCCTCTATCTGGCCTGTTAGTACCAGGTTCTTTAAGCCCTCCTTCTTCAATGCATGTCCCAGAAACTTCAGCTGTCTCTTCCTGATGCTCAATATTAATTTCTTTTTGTTTCCATCCTTTCCAAAACCTCATCATTGCTCAAATGCCCTGTCCACGATATCCGCAGCATCCTTCTGTAGAAATACATTTCAGCTGCTTCCAGTTTTTCCTTCATCTTTGATGATTTTGTCCAACATTCACTGGCATATTGAAGAACTGACATCCCATAACAATCCAGTACTCTCTTCTTTATTTCTAGGGAAAGTTTCCTTTCTCTTAATACTTTACTCAGCTTCTAGAACGCGTCTTTCGCCATGCCAATTCGCCTTCGGTTCTCTGTGCCACACGTTCTGTCTTCTGTTAGCACACTTCCCAGGTATTTAAATTTTTGTATCTGTTTGATTTTAGTATCCCCCACCTGTATTTAGCATTTTGGGTTGCTCTTTTTGCTAATGACCATGCATTCAGTTTTATTGCAGTTTATTTGTAGTACTTTTTTGTCACTCTCTTCAGCTATCTTCTGTAGGAGGCCTTGTAATTTCGTGTCCGTATCGCAATCAGCACTGTATCATCTGCGCATCTTAGGTTGTTCAAATTGTGGCCTCCGATGACGAATCCTCAGAATAGTCTCGCTGTACAAGTTGAGTAGGTCCGGTGAAAAGACACACCCTTGTCTTACGCCTCTTTCTATCCTTGTATATCTATATATATATATATATATTATATGCTTAATTCGTTACCTGTCCGCATGCGAGTAGTATGCTACCAGTAGAGATTCTTGATTACATCCAAATTAACACGATTTACATGCGGACTGTTGTAGTCATAGTTGTTCTATTTATTTGTTGTTGTTGTTGTTGTTGTTAACCGCATATTTTGGTATTTCATTTTCATACAACACTTTTTTTTAAAAAAAATGACATATCTCTTAATGTGAAAAACCGTGTAGCCGATATACTCCTACGTCAAAAAATGTTTCCGATTACTTATCGGTGAAGGAGAGAGAAAATAAGTAAATGAGAGACTCCCGATAATATCGCTCTTAAGTGTCTAGCCGTTTCTTCGTCAGATGTGTTCACTAAATGTAAGTTTGTTTATTTTACTGGAAGATCTTACTTGCATATTAAAAGATAATATCTTTCATATAATTAGATTTCATTATTTAAACGACATACACACAGACTGCTGTAGTCTTTTTTGTCGTTTTAATTGGTGTTATTAAAAGCAATGTTAATGAAAACAACAACGAAGGTGTTGGCCATAGACCGCATGTGGATAGTTTAAATATATTTAAACTTCTTAAAAATCTATTTATAGATTGGGTAATTGTAATGGATCTTCAATACATTGTTAAAACGTGACAGTTATTAACACATTTAGATATTTTTCAGGATCTGTTTCCAGTTGAATTACTCGAATTCACTTACGCATAAATACCCTTGTGAAATTAATGAATCCGTCTCTTCTCTCCAGTTATGAGTTAAATAAGAGACAGAGTGGGTTCTATACCCTTGGCTGGCAACCAATTTACCGCAACAAACAATAGCGACCTTGTACGGTATAATCTTCTGCGCAGTCAGTCATATCTCTCTCGTGACATGATCGTCCAAAACGTGTATCACGTATGGCACTTAACTGACTGACTGAATATAAAAGTTAGAATCATTATTAAGGCTTCTACTGATCATAAAGTTGAGGATCTTTTTTATATTGTTAAGAAGTAATAAACTGATCCCCCACTAATTATTACGTAATAATATAATACATCTCTTCTCCTTCTAGCTATGAGTCAAATAACAGGATATATTGGGTTCTATAACCATGGCTGGCTACAAGTCTACCACAGAAAGCAATGGCATCTACTGCAGGATAATGTTCTGCCCTGTCAGTCATGTCACTTTCGAGACATGATCACCTACAGCATGTGTCACATATGGGACTAAACTGACTGATATATCGATAAGGTTTTCAGTGGTAAAAGGGTTTAATATTACATTCGTACTACTGTAGCGGCTTCGGTGATGATTGGTAAATTAGCCTTGTGGTAAGCAATTCCAAAGTCCCGACAATTTAAATATCAGAATGTTGAAGGTTGGAGGTTGAAATATGGGAGGATAAAATACTTCGTTTCTACATTAAAGCTAAGATTAACCAACAAAATGACAATCTTGTAAGAAGAAAATATAACTGAAATGTTGTTAACTGAACACTATAACATATTAGTGAGAAGAAAATGTAAGTATTTAAAATGTTCCTACAGAAGATTAGAGTTCATGGTTGGTAGTAGTAGAATGTAAAGTCTTATGTTCCCTCCTCTTTTTGGGGAGGTTGGCGATAGGATGAGAAAAAAGGTAAAACAAATAAAGAAATTCTACTTAGTGTCCTGTTGTCGTTGTTCTTTTCTTTGGGGACGTGGAGTAAAAAAGAAGAAAAGAAAGTTGGAAGTAAATGTCGGATGAATATTTGACACGCCCTTACGTCTGCGTCGGCTTCTTGAAATTTCTTTTGTTACATTGCCACAAGGTCCATCAGCTAATCGCTCCCATACTGGACTTATTTTGACCGATCACGGATAGTGGTTTAAGTAGTGAAGTTTGTCATGAGATCGGCTCCAAGAGCCATTTTCTTTTTTAGGTGTGAAAAAACATTTAACTGACGTCATATACAAATTTTCAGTTTCCTATCCAATTAGGATCCAGAATTTTGCTTTTAACACTGACTTGTAAAATTTTGCCTTGGTCTGGGTTTTTCCAAAATGTTTTAGTCGTTTGAATCCAAATTTACGGGTGTAAAATTTTACTTTGTTTGTTTTAGTTTATTGGTAGATGATATAGGATTTTTATCCTATTGGAGTAGATAGACTAAACTATCGTCCGGTTCACACTCCACCCACGTCTATTGAACAGGTGAAGAGGCTCATTCCTTGTTCCCTGTTTAGGATGTGGATTTCGACTTTCTTTTTTCCAATCTTTTTATTCTTTTCTTTTTTTCTTTTTTTTTCAACTGGAGTTGATACACTAAACTATCGTCCGGTTCACACTCCACCCACGTCTATTGAACAGGTGAAGAGGCTCATCTTTTGTTCCCTGTTTAGGATGTGGTTTCCGGCTTTCTCTTTTCCAGTCTTTTCATTCTTTTCTTTTTTTCTTTTTTTTTCAACTGGAGTTGATACACTAAACTATCGTCCGGTTCACACTCCACCCACGTCTATTGAACAGGTGAAGAGGCTCATCTTTTGTTCCCTGTTTAGGATGTGGATTTCGACTTTCTCTTTTCCAATCTTTTCATTCTTTTCTTTTTTTCTTTTTTTTCTTTTTCAATTGGAGTAGATACACTAAACTATCGCCCGGTTCACAATCCACTCTATGACATAGGATTTTTATCCTATACGTTAATTGCCATATTCTATTTTATTTTATTCCATCCATTCATCCTTTTTTCTTCACCGTCTTTCTTCCCTGTGTGTTTCTATGTAACCCCTTGCGTACTTACTTTGAAAGAAACATCTATGGATACGCTAGACAAATGTTCAATCTAGAGAGAGAATACACGTTGAGTTCAACAATTACTTACGCGTGTTAGCAACAAAACAAATAGACATCTAAGTTCGCAGTCAAACTTATAATAAGACAAAATATGAGTTTTTCAGCAATCAGTCGCTTCACTCATATTATTTCAAGATTCTCCTTAGAAACTAAACGTAATAAATATCATTTCTTACAAATATTTTAAACATTTTGTAACGGATTCTTTTTATTTTATTTTATTTTTTTGTTTTGAGATAAAAAAAAATTGTTTTCACTAATTTTCTGAAAGCTTCAACCTCGGCTTAATTCTTAATATCAAAACACTTCGGTTGTTTTCACTTTCGTCAAATTCAATTAACAACTGTGTTCGTTACTTATGTCGAAACTAACTTACTCATAATATATAACCACGAGCATTTACAGCCAAATCATGAATGGATTCGTTTTATTGAATGTTTTCAATCTGATAAAGGGTGATTAAAATTAAAGCAACACCAATATTTGTTAAAACTTGATAACCATTGTGCATGATAAATCAATGAAGAAAATTCAAGAAATTATTAAGATTAATACTACCACATGCGTAAAAAAGCAGCTCAAACTAAAAATTAATGAAATTCAATGTAAAAATTAATTAATTAAATTAATTAAAAAATTAAAATTAATTCTGGTGAAAATAAATAATGTTTGAAAATGCTTCATCTAATCAACATTCAGTATAATACTACTATTAATATTACTAGTGGAAAAAGCGACTGTAATTAAGAATGAAATACTCCTAGTCAAAAATTAAATAATGTTTGACAATGTTTCATCCAATAAACATTCAGTATATTACTATTGTTATTACTACTACAACTGTTAGTAGTGGAAATAAGGCCATTGAAATTAAAAAGTAACATGCGCACGCATTTCTACACTTAAAGCACACACATTGTGTGTGTGTATATATATATATATATATATATATATATATATATATATATATATATTATAAACATAATATATATGTATCTGCATATATTTCTATAAGTATGTATAGATTTAAATTGTGATAATTCTTAATGTGAGGATGAATGTTTTACAATGTTGTACCGCTAAAAAGATATTTTAGCAAGCTTTTTTTTAAGTGCTAGATATCAAGATAGACAAAGACCGTTCCTAAGAATAATGTGGAGAAGCTTGTTACTTAACTAAGTAGAGTCAAGTTTCGTGAAGGCGCCGTTAGGAGTCCTCACACGTCAGACCTTAACTTCATTTGCTGTTGTGTGAATGGTTGCCCGCTTAAATGCTGTATAAACACAGATAAGTCCCGCAAACACAAACACATACAAGAAAACAAGCACTAAAAATTCTAAGAGTTTTAAACAAGTTCTAAAAAATCTTAAAGCGGTCACATACACGATAAGAGAAAGGTCAAACCAAGACATAAAATGATGTCAACAAAGATAACGCGAATAAAGGAACTCTTAGGAGCAGTACAAACAAAAAATGGGTTAACTGTCCACTGTTAGTGGTCATTATATATTTGAAGAATGCTCAATACATAGTAGAGCAATATTTACAGTAATATTTTTAGAAATTTTATAAGTGCTTATAATAAGATACTGTTTACGGCAACACAAGAGTAGTCATGTTTCAGTCTTCTTGTTAGTACCTCATCAGGCAGTCTAATCTACCTGATGAAGTACTAGAAAGTAGTACGGAAATATGTTTTTATTATCAATACTTATTATATATGTATATATACAATTGGAGTAGATAGAATAATTGGAGTAGATAGACTAAACTATCGCCCGGTTCACACTCCACCCACGTCTATTGAACAGGTGAAGAGGCTCATCCCTTGTTCCCTGTTTAGGAAGTGGTTTCTGGTTTTCTCTTTTCCAATCTTTTCACTCCTATGTAGCCCCCTGCACATCAGTGGCGTTACTACCTTGATCGGGGTGTTATGATTAATATATATATATATATATATATATATATATATATATATATAGTCATCCGCAGACAGATCCGTTACGCTGTATCACAGCTCATCAGTACGGTTAGACAGCCGATTGCTTATTACCCAGGATTGAAACCCGACCGAATTGGCGTCAGTCGGCGATTCTACTTCTGAGCTATGGGGGCTTGGTAGAAGGTGGCAAAGTTTTAGCGTGTATATTATCATTATACACGCCTAATGCCTGAGAGTGTTCTTATTCATTGCTGAATGAACGATGCGTATATGCTAGAGTAGCTACTGTTTTTCAAAGTCTAACATTCTTCCAGAGTGTTCAATCAGGTTGAGAGAGCGTCCACCGGCCATAATTAGTAGGCCACCTCAGTGTTTTAAAATACCATGTATTTCACACTATTTTTAATATATATTGCTAAGTGAATAATCGTAAATGAAAATAGAATGGTTCATTTGCTAATATTGCACAATATCATTTGTATCAAATGAATTTATAAATATTTAATAATTACCTATACTGCAGTTTCATCAATGAAAGAATGAAGAAAATTTTTGAAGATTCGGGCGAGTTCATCTTTGCTTCCTTGTCTTGTAAAATTTTGCAAAGTAATAATAAAAAAAGAACCATTCTATTTTCATTTACAATTATCTACTTGGCAATAAATACTAAAAATAGTATGATATACATCATTTATTTTTAAAAACTGGAGTGGCCTAATAATTATGGCCTGTAGTGTATATAAATTATATATATATATATAAAATCTAACGGGTGCGATGAGTAAATTGTCGCTATTTACCTTGTAAAATTTTGCAAAGTAATAATGACAAAAGAAACATTCTATTTTCATTTGGCAAGGAACACTAAAAATAGTCTGAAATACATCATTTCTTTAAAAAGAAAAAGCAGGGGTGGCGTAATAATTATGGCCGGTAGTATATATATATATATATATATATATATATATATATATATATATATATATTATCAATGCAAGAAGATTAAATATAAAAAGGAAAAAATAAAACCAAAGTTAATAGAAAATGGCTGGATCGAAAAGATTAATCGTGACAACTCAAGATCAGCGTTATTATAATTTCTTAACTTTAGCAAAAGTGAATGAATAAACTATAACCCGCCCAAACTGGAGGTTATCCAAAAATCTCCATTTGATTTACATGGAACCATGTGAACACATCGTTGATATGTAAAGACCATCAACTGTTAGCCGTGCGCAATTGTGTGAAGAATTCTGGGCACGCATCAGTCAGTGAGTGCCTAGCCCTTTATCTCCTGTTAACTAGAAAAAGGCTCACTCAACCAGAGATTGAATAATATTAGAGAAACAGGCCAAAAGAATGACATTTCTCTGATAGACATACAGACAGATGGAAATATATATATATATATATATATATATATATATATATATATATTTCCATCTGTCTGTATGTCTATCAGAGAAATGCCATTCTTTTCTGTTTCTCTAATATATATATATATATATATATATATATATATATATATATATAATAAATTATATTTTGGAACATGTACATAACTTCTCTATATATAATCGCTACGAAGGCGCGTCAGTTTCTGCATCGGAGTACCAATGCTTCGTCAGTCGATGTGGCACCGGGAATCCTTTTTATTTTTATTTATTTAGTTTTGTTAGGGTTTTATTGGCTTGGGGGTTTTGATATTGTGATATTTCGGTGACAGCTGGAATTTTTTGTGGAGAGTGTTAGTGTGTGTGGGTGGGTGTTAGCAAGATAATGTCGTCAGTCTGTGACAGTTGGAATTTATTAGTTGGTGCGGATATATTTTTTGTTTATTTTAATTTTTGCAGAGTCTTTACAATCAGTGTAAGTTTGCATGTTTAATCTTAATATTGGGTTTAGGGAATGTGTTTTTTGTCTTACATTTTTAATTTTTGATTTTTTATATCATTTCTTGGGAATCGCTTTCTCTATTCAATTTTTAATTTTGAATCTTTGATTTTTAATTAGATGATTTTTTGGAAATCATTTTCACTATTAAATTTGTAATTTTTAAATTTCTATTCTCATATCTGGTCTATATATGATTCGATTTATTATGGCTATGGTTATGGTTGTTAACCTTACTGTAATTTTATTTATGGTTATAAATCTTACTCTAATTATGGTTATGGTTATTGGCCTTACTCTAATTATGGTTATTGACCTTCCTAATTATGGTCTTTAACCTTACTTTATAATTAATATTGATCAACATCAATTGTGGTTATTAACCTTACTTTATTAGTTAAAACTAATAATGGTTCTACACCTTATTTTAATTCTTAACTTCTATTTTCATATCTATTCAATATATAATTCATCTTATTTTGGTTATGGTTATTAACCTTAATTGATCCTATTCTAATATTGATTATTAACCTTACTCTAATTATGGTTATTAACTTTACTAATTTTAGCTATTAACCTTACTTTCTAATTAATCTTAATTAATACCGATTATGGTTACCAACCTTACTCCTTTAGCCAATACGAATTATTCTTATACACCTTATTTGTAGTTAATATTAAACCTTGTAAAGTTTTTTTTATATATGCACATATGTATATATACACCTGTATGTATTGGTCCTATTCTTGGCTCTTGTAGTGTTTTTTTTTTGTTTGTTTGATTGTAATGTTAGCTCTCTGATGTGCTTGCAGTTTACTGTGGTTTCATGCCTCTGGTTTAAAAGCTTGTTACTGTTCATATATTTAAGTATCTCAATTTTTTCTTGAAGACAGAGGAAACATGGTTCCTTTATAGATTTAGGTGTTCTTGCTTGTTTAAGGATTTTCCATTTAACTCTAGGCGTTTTATTTTGTTTTTTAACTTCCAAAAATATTTGGAGAGAGATGTCATGTTTTGTTTTTCTTTGTTATTGAAGGATGACAGGTGATTATAAAATCACTTTTTAAATAGGTTCTTGGTATTTCCGATATACATTTTTCATCCTTAGGATTCTCGATAGATGAGATCGAACACATATATATCAGGGATTTCGTTTGACATTTGTTGTCCATGGGGCATTGGTTAGGGTTTCTACAGTTACAGGGGTTGTAATTATGGGTCGGATTGGTATTAGTGTTGGAGTTATTTTTGTTGTGTGTTTCTAATATTTTGTTGTGATGTACTTTAATTATTTTTTCTAGATTATTGGAGCAGCTATAGCTTAGTTTAATTGTATTTTTATTGAATATTTTATTTAAAGGATTATTTTTGGGGAAATGCTTATCTATTAGTTTAAGGAATTTATGTCCCAGTTTGAAGTTAATTGATTGATTAAAAGGACGGTTATACCAGATGATTTTTCGGTTCCTACTTTTGATCTTTGAACCTCTGAAGTTTTCCACAAAATTGATTTTTGATGATTGATATCCGCTATCTTTTAGGATTTTATCGTAAATTACCTTGTGTTTATTGAATATTTCTTTACTGGATGAGTGTGTGTTAATGCGGCGTTCTATTGATGATGGGATGTGTTTGATAATGGATGGTGGGTGGTTAGAGTTGGGGTTTATATATATTGGGTTCGAATTGTTCTTCATGTAAGGTTGGAAGGAGATATGAAAAGACATTATTTAGATAGATAGATAGATAGATAGATAGATAGATAGATAGATAGATAGATAGATAGATAGATAGATAGTCGGTTTTGTAAGTGCCGCTTAGATATGACATAAGTACGAGGTACCCAGTGCATATAGACAGACAGATAGATAGACAGACAGACAGAAAGACGCACAGATAGATAGATAGATAGATAGATAGATAGATAGATGAAATGGAAGTGAAAGAATTCAGTTCAAAATTCAAAATGCATTTATTTAAAAAAAACGAAATTCTTGATACAAATATTATCCAACAATTATAACTGCACTAATAATAATAATAATAAATTAGTCAAGCAGCATGAAGAAATTAAAAAAATAATCAATAATAAATGAAGGTAGTAAATACATTTACATTTAGTAGATTCTGTAGAAAAGCAAAACAGAAACCAACAACCAACTATTGGACAATGTGCAACACTATGGAAAATCTGTAAGCAAACACTGGTATGAACATCACCCAGCACCGGTTACAGAAATAGAAGATGTAACCATTCTATGGGATTACACCATCTACACAGACAGAAAAATTGAAGCAAATAGGCCGGACATTTTTGTTAAAAATCAGAAAGAAAAAACTTGCCTAATAATTGATATGGCTTGTCCAGCGGATTGTAACATAGCAACCAAGTAATTTGAAAAACTGTCAAAATATAAAGACCTGGAAATTGAAATAGAAAACATGTCGAAATTGAAAACGAGAATCGGGCCTAGTGATAGTAGGTGCACTTGGAATGATAAAAAGGAATAAAACAACACATTGAAATAATCCCTGAAAACCCCAGCTTAAGAGATATACAACAATTGTCTTATTAAGTACAGCCCATACACTAAGGAGAACTGTGTCTATATAACGCTAGGTATGATAGGGGAGATAGAAAAACATGAAATGGAGCCATAATGACACACCACGACCTGCCTTAGATCTTCCTGCAGATTTGGTAGGTAGTGCGACCATAGCAGAAACCTAATTATAATGAAAAATGACATAATAAGGAAGGGCTCCAATGTCCATATGCATGGGCTTGGTGTATATGTCAGCGAACACCTTCCCCTAGCTAGAGTGACATCTCTTGAATCCCTAGATCAGTCTTTCATGTGCTTCCGTCTCTCACTTCTAAGCTCAGCTCGCTATCTCTTCTTCCTCTACCGCACCCCCTCCTCCTCTGACTGTTCAGTACTTGACAGCATCTCTGACAATATCGACAAGGCCATTTCTTCACATCCATCTGCCCATATCTTTGAGTTTGGTGACTTTAACGCCCACCACATTAAGTGGCTGGAAAACTCTGTCACCGACCCTGCTGGTGTCCACACCATTAATTTTTCAATATCCCAATCCCTTGCGCAAGTGGTGAACTTCCCCAAGCGTTTTTCCAATAGCCCTAACGGAAGGGACTCGCTACTAGACCTCTGCTTTACTTTCATCCCAAATTCTTGCACTACCAGACAGCTCTGCCCTCTCGGAAATTCTGACCACGCCCTAGTATCCGTCAACATCTCATTCCACTCCCAAGAAACCCAGACCAGCAGACTATTCTACTGCTACCAAGGTACATACTGGGATTCGTTCCGTGACTTCCTCTGTGACGTCCCTTGGAACAACGTTTTTAGTCTTCCCGTCGAAGACTGTACATCAGAGGTCTCCTCGTGGGTTAAGGCTGGCATCGATGCTTTCATCCCTGGCAAAAAATTTCAGCTTAAATCTCACTCAGCTTAAATCTCATTTCAGCTTAAATTTCAGCTTAAATCTCCCTGGTTCTCGCCCGCTTGCTCGGCCGCCATTGCCCACCGGAATCACTTCTTCCGGCTTTATCGTAACCACGCGTCGGACCGAAACAGGCGCCTTTTCGGCTCAGTTCGTAATAAGTGTAAAAAGATACTTAACGAAGCCAAGATGTTGTTTGCTGCCAGAATGAAGCAATGCATCCTCTAAGTTCGGCACCAAAGACTACTGGCTCCTCTGTAAAAGCGTGCTAAACAAGAGTAAGTCCTCAATACCCCCACTAATCAATGAATTTGAGGTCCTCACCTCCTCAGCGGACAAGGCTGAATGCTTTGTTCGTAGATTCTCGACTAATGCGAGTCTGGATTCGTCTGGAGTTTATACACCCGACTTCCCACCTAGAACAGAGGCTCAATTGAATGACGACCACATCACGCCCTCGCTGATTTCTAACATAATCTCAAAACTTGACCCTCACAAAGCGAGTGGTGGGGACGGAATCCCAATCATAGTCTTGAAGAAATGTTCCCCTGTACTCTCCTATGTCCTTTCTAAGCTCTACAAATTCTGCCTATCTTCTTCTTGCTTTCCTGCTTGTTGGAAGTCTTATTCTGTAGTTCCTATATTGAAGAACACTGGTGAACCCTCGGATCCCGCAAATTCCCGCCCTATCAGTTTTCTTCCGATTTTGGCAAAGTGTTCGAAGCCATTATGAACGCCGAGGTCGTTCAGCATCTCACAGCCCCCAGGCTCCTTTCAGACATACAGTATGTCTTCCGCTTCACCAGGTCTACTGCTGATATGCTAACGACCATCGCCGAGTATATATACCAGTCTCTTGATAAGAATGGTGAAGCCCGAACCGATGCCTTGGATATCTCTAAAGCGTTCGACAGAGTCTGCCATGCTTGCCTTCTACGGAAACTGCGAAGCTATGGCAAAACTGGACTTTTGTTGGACCTAATCATTGAAGGTGGTATTAAATGGACATGCCTGCCAGAACTAAAATACAAACGTTGTGCCCCTCAAGGCTCTATCCTAGGTCCTACGCTATTTCTGATTTACATCAATGATCTCTCCGATGCCATAACATTCCAAGTAGGCATGTACGCCGATGACATCACAGTTTACTCTCGCCTCGATCAAAATTCTGGTGTGGGAGACAAGGCGAACCTAGCTGCCGAGCTTGAAAAGGACCTCCAATCCGTGGTGGACTGGAGTAAGAAATGGCTCGTAAATTTCAATTCTTCCAAAATGCATCAATTAACCACCATAGACAACCGCACCTCCCTCCCTTTAGCATGGAACAGGTTTGCCTCCCAGAGAGTAAAACACTACGCCTGCTTGGCCTGACACTCTCAGCGGACCTCAAATGGAATGATTACGTCGAATCCATTGCTAAATGCGCTGCTATGAAAGTCGGCTCACTGTGCAGGGCCCGGAAGTTCATTCCGCCTGAATCCATCCTGCACATATATAAATCTACCATCCGCCTGTGTATTGAATACTGCTGCCACATCTGGTCAGGTGCCCCAGCTATTCTCCTTGGGGTTCTTGACAAAATACAACGGAGAATCTGTAACGTGATCGATACCGACTTGGCTGACCGTTGCAGTCACTCTCTCATCGGCGTGACATGGCTTCCCTGTGCCTATTCTATGAATACTTTCGCGGCTTCTGCTCTGATGAACTTAGATCACTGCTGCCCCCTAGGTATGAATTTGCACGAGATTCTAGATTAGCAACTAGGTCCCACCCTTTTATAGTGAAACCGATTAAATGTAACCGCAATTTCTACTCCAACAGCTTCTTTTCTCGCACTTCCCGCCTGTGAAATTCTCTTCTGCATACTTGCCTCCCCGACGGTTACAACCTCCAAGAGTTTAAATGTAAGGTCAGTAGACACCTCCTAACACACTAACTCGCACCCATTCTCTCAAACACTCTTCCTATGTACCTCCTTACTCGTCTATCACCCTCCTTCTGACATTTCCTATATCCAATCGCTCTATGTAACCCCCTGCGCTATAGTTGCAGTGGAATCCCTTACTTGGGGTGATATGATTCAAAAAATGTTTTTAAAAATAATAATAAATTGCAATTGTAATAATTTGTATTTAAATATTTGCTTGAACACTAGAAACTAAAATACACAAGGGCCTGTCATCGGATAATATATATTCGTCTCAAATATCCAAAAATAAGTGAACTTACGAACTCTGAAACAGAACATATAAAAATGATATTTGGAACCTTGGGGACGTTATATTTTGCCGACAAGAATAGCAACAATATTGTTGGCATATCCATTTTTTACCGGAACATTATCATATAGCTCTGAGCAGAATTGCTCATTGAATCAACAAATTATTA